>JBAIZL010000001.1:291035924-291603424 GCA_036971475.1 Prosapia bicincta
GTTTTAAAAAAAGTGCATTAATAAACGTAACGAAATATATGAAAATTTGTTTGTTTTTAGTTTACTTATCGTTTTATGATGAATTTAAGTAAAGCAATTACTTATATATGTGGTTTTTGTTTAAATTATGTAAGGATATATATTTACTATAATACTACATTCATGGCATCTTAAACGCTTTTTATCGTGGTACAAAATTGCCAATCATACTCGAGGCAATGTCTAAATTTCAGAGGTAATTAACAGACTGTGACTATAAGTTCATGGAGGAACCTGTTCTATAGTCGTCAGTTTGAATGTTTGGTAAAGTCCAACATCTGATCATAGCTTGTAGATAAGGGTGTAGGAATACGAAACTCGTCGTCTCATAGTATGGTATGTAAAGAGGGTAGCCTAGGGAGTGCACTGGGTTACGACTTGCAGTAAACCTACTCTTTATCGGGGTGATAAGGAGGTGAACGGCATCATTGCATGGGGAAGTATAAGGAAGGATTAGAAAAGTGTGGAATAAGTAAATAACTAAGTGGGGACATAATAAGACCTTGTTACAAGAAAGTTTAGTTTATTATTCCAATAACGTTGGAAGTGCATTATACATTATTCTCAATTATACTGGGCCCACTTTAAACCGAGGCACAAAATCGTGTCATTATCTGAGAAAAAACAACAAGAAATAACATATTTACAAATGGAGAAATATTAGCTCCATCCATTACAGACTATTCAGTCTTTTTGGTCTTTAATTTTTTTTTTTTGTACATATGCACCTGAAATTTAAACTTACGTTTTGTTACTTCGTAATAGAAAAACATTATTTATGTTTATTTTATTCTCCTTTATTTTAACAGGAGTTCAGAAATTCTTGGTCTCTTTGAAAATTTTCTAATAATTATAGTTATTAACAATTATAGGTAACAATTAAATATAGGTTGCTAAGCAATGACAGTTTCAAACGCAAAGATTATTCACACCTTCACTACTTTGTTATTATAGTGTAATGCTGCCAGGAAAGCAGAAAGGTATTCCAAAATAGAAAATTAAGTAAATTTCATAGTTTCAAGGCATCCACTAGGATGGCCTGAAACCTTCCCACAAGGTCGATTTAACCTTATGTTGTGCTTTAGGAAATTCCCAATCTTCCGTAACGTGAATAAGTAGTGGCCGAAAACTTGTCGTTTCAACTAATAGTAAAACTACCATCAACATCATTTAGATTTTTGAGATAGGTTTTTAGACCACGTGGTATCGCTTGAAGATTCGCTGGGAGTAGTTAGGGCTCAATGAAGGATACTAATAAATCCTTCATACAAATGTCTCAGAGTCAGTACATATATCAGTGACCCTTTGTTGTACATTCTCTCAATACATTATGCCCAAAGCCAAATTAGTACTTTTGTGTGTCTTTTAAGTCGTGTATTATTAGTGTGAATCACTAAATGTAGGTTCAGGAATATTACTATAAAACTACGTTTAGAATTATTAACACGTGTCTTCACCTCTATATGAGCTGACAGTTTTACTGAATTACAACTCAGTTGTAACACAGTTGTAAGTTAGAGTTTGTAGTAGTAACACTCACTAATGATGATGACTTGGTCATTGAAACGCGTATGAGTAAATAAATGATTAATTTTTTAGTTTTGTGTATGTTTTTATTTGTTTTTAACATAACCTCACAAGCTAAGCTCAAAGAATATTTGTTTATATCCAGTAGTTTCTAATTTAAAGAAATATCTTGTCTGGAGATTTCATGATGATAAAATAATTAAACACTAAATAGATATTTTAAGGTGAATAGAAGGTAATTTTATATTGATAATCATATTTTTCAACAGGGTCTGAATTAAATAGAATGTTTACTTTTTCTGATAGAAAATTCTTCAACTTTTGACTATGTATTAGGGATCCATATTTAAAATTATATTTAAATAATTTCAAAACTTATTTTAAACGTTATTTTATTTATGCGTGTATGAATAATCCTTTGTATTTTTATCTTTTGATACATTATTTTATTTCTGTTAGCTAAATAAAACCACCATTTTGGACGAAAACACTTAGGAAATGAAACAGATGAGGTCACGTGCCCGTTTTAGTACAGGCATCAGACTTGCTTCTGTAAGGAGGCTCTGCTTATTGCAACCTACGAGTTCTGGGTACTCACTGTACGTGTTCTAGTTTTACGATTAGGCAATACTTACATGTGTATGTCTATCACAAGGTCTTAGTTAGTTATAAGATTGCCTGTTAAATATCCTGTTTCTATACAATATCAAGAGCACAGTGGTACAATATATTAAAAAAATATAGGTGAAAAAGGGTGAAATATAGGTTTTTCGCCTATATTTTTGTAGTTCTCTTTCTACATTACTGTCACAGAATTAGAATGTATTCCTTTTTTATTGCCAAGGAAGATAAAAAGCTATTAACTCTACTACAGAGACAGTTGAAGGATGGTTCTTTACATTTCTATTTACTATATGAGGTGAAAATTAATTTAAACTACGGAGTAATTTTCATCCGTAATTTTGATATGTCTTTAATTGAAGTACTAATTGTAAAAGCCTCTGCTATAATAATACCTACAATTGCATATTTTTAAAATTTTTTATTTGGATTTTTTAAACATTCATAATTATTTATTATCAATAGTATGCTTAAGGAGTTTAATGAATATGTTTATGCTATATAAATTAATATAATAAATATGTATGTATGTATATATATATGTATATATATATATATATATATATATATATATATATATATATATATATATATATATCAGACAGCCTCTAACTCTAACGTGGGATTTCCAGCTAGATACCTAGAACGAAATTCATTAATAAATCGGATAAATTTTGTAAGTACATACATATTATTTGCACGTTAGGACAAAAAATACACGAACGTATCACAGGTAATATAATGAGCATGCATCAAGGATTTATACAATACTATGTTTAATAGTAAAAGTAAAAGTTATCTGTTTAGTTACTAATAGAGTATAGGATGAAGGATAATACACACTCTTATATAGTCCTTAAGACTATTATATAGTCTTATCAACTTCTTAAGGAATATAAAACATGTTTAACCTTATTGAATAAGAATAGTGTTGCCGTGTACCTAATTTTAAAGTACGTCTATAGGACAAAATTCACGAATTTATATTTTTTAAATGCACTAAGATATCTGCATTAAAAATTTCACATTACTATAAATAATATACAATATATTTTGGTTGTCAAAACAGTTAATATAAATTTTAATAATCGTAGGATAAACAATTTAAAAATTATTTTGTAAACATATTCATGAGTTACACAATGCTCATCATAACCAACCTATTTCGTTGCTTACAAACAACATTAGGTTACGTAACATTATTGTGTTGTGTAACATTACACAATATTATTTGTATAAAAATATCTTTACACAAACTTCAGTAAACATATGACTAAATATATTTTGGTGTTAAAAATACAAGAGCATAAGATTTAGTTGATTAGACTACAGTGTCTCTCTGATGTAAATTGAAAGTATATTGCAGTATAATATATAAGAGTTAACATGAATATATATATATATATATATATATATATATATATATATATATATATATATATATATTATTAAATAACTTCAAAAAGTTCATAATCAAGATATATTTTATTCAACATTTACAATTATGCTGAAGCTTTTCGCCGGAGTATAGTTCCAGCATTCTCAAAGACTACTCAAAGACTACATTCTCAAAGACAGTAGTCTTTGAGAATGCTGGAACTATACTCCGGCGAAAAGCTTCAGCATAATTGTAAATGTTGAATAAAATATATCTTGATTATGAACTTTTTGAAGTTATTTAATAATTATAACAAATCAAGACAAAATAATCATCTTTATTATAATATATATATATATATATATATATATATATATATATATATATATATAAATAAATAAATATATATATATATGTATATATATATATATATATATATAAATAGAATTCAATTTCAAATAATTAGTTTACTAAACACATTAGCTAGGTCGCTTCGACAGTAGGTAGTCTGTAGAATCTTCTCTACACTAAAGGCTTGGATTCAATTCCACCAGTAAAAACAATTAGAAAATAACTCATGACAAGCGGATTACATTATTGTTTTCTTGGTTCGTTTCTTTGAGTCGGATTTACTGAGTGTCATTAACCATTTCGCCTGTGCATTAACATAAATACATGGATATCTATATACATTTCTACACGGCATGTCCTGAACTTTGTGCAGAAAAACTTGACGGTTAGCATCATGTTGCTGCTTCTCGTCCAGGAATTCATTATAATCTACTTATTCATAAATCTCTTATCGCTAATGTAAATTGAAATAGTTATGTTGCGAGGTGCTGCGCTCTATCGTTATCTTTGCTTTTAACTTCTAATTTTAACTTTGCTTTTAACTTTTTTTTTATGAGTAAAATAAGTTTTACGTTTTATCAATACCACATTATTGACATTATCAATGTGAAACTCCGATTTTCTCTTCCAAAATGTTTTAATAAACTTTACATGGAAACTTGGTAGCATATTCTTATGATTTGGAAACAAATATGGTAAAAATAACATTCTTAAAAACCTACTCAGTTAAAACGCAATTTAAAAACATTATTTACGGGCATAAACATAACGACATCACATATCAGGTACAATACCCAAGAATATAATGGAACCATATCTCACAGAAACAAAATAAAACAAAAAAACTGCAATAAAAAAAAATATTGCAACAAAAAGACTGAATAAGTTTAAAGTTTTAATTCCTTTGATGTAACACAAAGAAAAAGCTATTCTAAAAATCACACCTAACAATTAGAAAAAGCAACAATGGTAGGAACGTTCAACCCACCCGCTTTAATCCATACAAACTACCATAAGATCCCGGTGATATTAAACATTTCTAATTTACATTTTTCCTAAAATGTATCTATCTTTGAAACATACACCTTAAATTCTATTAGAATGAACATACAATTTGCAGGATAACTATAAATTATGTAACACATGACTCAGACTGCTTACATACGCAAGCAACACAAACATAGTGCAAACGCACGCACACAAACATACAAGTACACACAATCACACACAAATATCACGAGATCGAATGAATTGAAAATAAATACATTTGTGCTAAAAAATAATTCGTAATTATTTATACCTTACCAAATTAAAATTGACGTTGTTACAACGATTTTATAGTTTATGAGCGACACACTAGATACTTGATAACGTTTTATGAAATATATTAGAGTTGAAAACGTTGTATGAAATAAAACAACAACACCTACTGCTTGGCAGGAGAGCTTTGTTTAGGGTGACGGGAGGAAAGCATTGTCTGAGTTGTATTATTCACTTACTGTTATAAAGTAATTACTGAGCTCTAACAAAGCTTTACTTATTGTGAACCTTTAAATGTAGCCGTTACGTATTGCCACTGTTACTTCTAGTTAATTATTTAAAGTCTCTGCTTCAAGAAGTCACTCCTCAGTAACTCACTTTACTAGAACCGTCATTACTCACAGTTATTGTTACTTATCGTAGTAACCTATCAAAATTTGTTCAAGGCGTTTTTTAGTATCATCCACCCTTACAAAAACCCGTAATTTAATTTTTATTTCTACCTCTGTTGACTGATTACTGTTAATTGTAACAGGGTACTATGCTTTACACACTGTAGTCAGTTATTTACATTATAACTTCTACTCATACCTTTTAGTAGCAGTTATATGTACGTTTTGAAATTATACATTGTATTTTATCATTTTGAAAAATTGGCTTGGTTTCAATGAAGAAGGAATTAAATTGATATTCCAAATAAGTATCAAGCATAGTTCTAATCATAACTGTATTATTCTTTTTCAAATATTGTTATTTTTTTTGAATGGCAACTGTGACTGGATATTCTCTCTCTCTCTCTCTCTCTCTCTCTCTCTCTCTCTCTCTCTCTCTCTATATATATATATATATATATATATATATATATATATATATATATATGTATATGAATGTGTGTATGTAAGTATGACACACAATTAGTCCTGACTAGTACGAAAACCTTGATCCTTCTAGCGTACCGTTACTACGGAAATAAAATTGATGAACTCTCTGAAGTTACGATATCTCTGGTATTACACTTGTCCAAATATTATGGATGTGCAATTACCACTTTTTCTTGGGTAGCTGATAATAATTATTTAGTACGAATTCGTGTTATACGCATACACAAAAGCACACTAAAAATATCACGAGATAGATTCAATGAAAACTAGTTACATTTGTAGATCGAAAACATTCTGACTCAGTAAGGATTTACTAATTTACAAAATTTAAAGATCAGGTAGTCATAAACTAATGTAAAATTGATAATTAAGTTTGACCGAACATAATGGACTACATAATTCAAAACTATTATTTATTAAAACAGTTTAATAAATGCCCATAAATGGGAATTTTTAATATATTGCTCCAATCATATATTGTTCAACCTGGTTTGAAACAATAATGTTCAAATAACACCAGGAAAACAAAATGTGGAATAAAATCCATTTCCTTGATACAAAACGCTGTGTGAAATCCATAAATGGCCTATTTACTAAAGTATCAACGTCATTTGTACTATACAATTGTACTTTTATTTTCTTTTTGAATTGTTCTTGGAGAGAATAATTAAATAATTTGTCGCCAACGTATAAACTAGTTTCCTGAACGAATTCTGGAGAGAATAAATTAATTAATAATGGAAGACGAGATAATTAGAATTTATGATCATATTCTTACTTTTGCAAAGAGTAAGGCAGTTTTATCTTAATTTAATAAAAGAAAGTAAAATGTAGCAGATTTTTCGGTGGGAGGATGTAGGAGTTGCGAAGCTACAAGCTGGGGTGTAGGATTTATAAATAGGCTCGCGTAAACTCATACACTGACCATCGCGGACACACAAAAATCAAATGATTGTTTATTTTTCTAGATGTATTGACTTATTTGAGAAATTGTTATGATATTTAATTACTACATTGTAATAATAAACATTGTTGATAGACATTATTGTAATATATTACATAAAAGTCGAATGTATTTCAGGTTTGCCACACATCGAAAGTAAATGTAAAATCAATCTTGAAGTGAGATGCTTCAAATAATATCTCAGATATATAATCGACATAAATACGATGCGTGTTGCTGAAATGTGTCACTTACTGAGCTTTACCGAGTGTCGTGTCTTATTCCCAGTTGCAGTTGCGAGTGACGTCACGGTAACTTCTTTACGTCAACGACGATCCACTTTACTCTATAAAAAAAGTTGCTCATCATTATGTAACACTCTTAAAAATAAGGTGTTCCATATAAATTCATTTATATATTTAATTTTAATTTAAGAATTATATCTTCCCAATATAAAAGAAAATGTTTGTTTTATTCGTGCTCATTGTGAAGCTAGCATTGATAGTAGCACCCCTAGCGGGTAAAAATGTAAAATATCGTACGAGTTGGTAGCTTAACTTAAAAAACTGACATCACCCGATGTGACATAAGCATGGTCTGATATCGCCTGATCTGACGGACCAATCAAAATATTCAAAATAATAACCAAGGGTGGGATTTCCGTTGGCGTGCCCCTTCAGAAGGCCCACTTATCCAGAGGTTCTTGAACAGAACAGACGTAATGGCATTTTCGGACATAATTTAGAAATTTGTAAGCTTCCAGTATTCCAAATTTTAAGATATCAAGGCCGGTACCAAATTTTATTAACGAGCTAAAGAAGAAGTCAGAAGCGATTATTTATATATTTCAAATGAATAAAAGTTAATATCATTTTTGTTTAGGTACGCTCATTTGCAAGAGCGATGTGTTAAGTGTCTAGTGATTCCAAAAGCCATGGGCAATGTTTAATATGTTTTAAAGTGTTTTATAAGTGATGTGCACAATGAGGTACGTTTTAGATAATAATAAAGAAAATGTATTTTAATGTTAACTAAGTTGAATTTTAAATGATAAACGGTTAACACATGAACGGTAGAAATTGTTCTTTGAATAAAAATTCAAAATTAATTTGGAAAAACTTAAGTTACTATCTTGTCGATATAAATATAATTTTAAAGGTTAATAAGTAATTAAAATGTATGGAATAATTAGCAGTAATTGAAAGATAAATTACTCGACACATTGGTGTCTTTTCTTCTATTGTAATTTGTCATTGATTAATAAAGTGTATAATATTGTATTTTAAAACTTTATATTTTCATTTCCAAAGTAACCTAGTCCGTTACAAATGCGCAACTCTGCTAATTAATTTACTGCAGTTTTTTGTTGCTTTCTAAAATGTAAGTCTCATACTCCGCTAGTTTTAGTAAAATTTAATAATTATAAAAAGAATGATAATTTCTGCTTAATTTAAATTTATTAAAAATTCAATAATGATTACTGCTAACGAATTCTAAGGATTAATGCCATTCATGTGTTAATTATTTAAGTTGTGCAGCCCTCCTTAAAAATACTCGTCAGTGTGTAGCAAGGTTAATTTCAAACTATCAAAATGTCTAGCGATTTAAAAATCAATATTGATCTATTGATAAAAGATAAGTTAATTTTCGAACTAAAAATTAGAAGTGTAGAGGTTAGAATGGACAGTACAGTATCCGAAATAAGAAAGACCTTGAGAAAAATAGCCAAAGATTCAAGTTATAAAGCGGACTCTAATAATTTAATTGGTAAAATGGATGTGCCTAGCGAGTTCTGTTAATTGAAAATAAATTTAAGGACTTCGTAAAAATGTGTAATAATTTAAAAACCGACCCTAGAGCTATTGATATTTTAAGAGCTGAAACAAAACTAGTACATTTAAGATTAAGATGTAAATGCCTGTTGAAATTTGAATTAGAATGTAAAATGTCAGACGACCTAAAAGATTTCTTAAAAAAGATGAAAGATTTGGAAAAATTAATAGCTGAAACAGATTTAGACAGTAAAGTTAGGATAGAAACCGAAAGACAACTATCTACTAGTAGTCTAGAGGAAGAGAAATTAATTAATGATGTGTTTGAAAAGACTGAATCAAAAACAAACGATTGCGATAGGGAATCAACGGAAATTGCAATACCTGAACTGTTAATTGGTAATAATACAAATTTAGAAATAACTAATTTTGAACATCAATTACTAAAAAGTCAAACCAATTGTATGCCAGTGTTTAATCCTGAACTGTACAATAAATTGTCAAATCCTTTAGAAAGGTATTTAAAAATGTTTGACATATCAGATGGACTAGAATTAGACAGCCTATTAAAATTTATGGGTGTAATTTTGAAAATAAAAAGAGAAACTAAATTGCCAGATGCAAAAATTTTAGAATTAAGCATTCGAAAGGTTCAAGGCCCTTTGTTGGATAAACTTCTCTTTGCTCTAGACAATAATGTCTCTTTAGATGATTTTCATGAAGATATATTAAAAAGTTTTGTACCTATAAATCTCAGAGAAAATTTAAAAAGAAATTTGGTAAACAGACCGCAAGGTAATTTAGAACTAATAAACCTGTATATCAGAAGAGTTAAAGATAATTGCAAATTGTTAAGATGTAACTATTCAGATAATGAGATAATAGAAATTATTAAATTAGGAATTAAGCCAGATGACCGTAATAATTTAATTTTTGTAAACAATCCCGCTAATTTTAACGACCTGGAAAATATGTGTGTTCAGATTCAAAATTTAGGTTATAACGATGTAATAAGACAAGAAAACCATAATCCTGTATTTAGAAATTATCCAAGTAGAAGGCAGGAAACGAATAAGATAAAATTTAAGAAATATAACAATGAACAAACAGTAAATGTGAAAAGTAATAGGAATCATGTAAAATGTTATAACTGTAACAGGTTAGGTCATATTGCTAAGCATTGTGATAACAACAAAAATGTTAACTAGCAATTACTGTTAAGGAAAGAAATGCCATATTTCTTCCGTAATGAAGTAACACACAAAATTAACTTAATCAAGAAATGTCAAAATAAATTTAAATGTAACAATAAAGGGAATAAATTTAAACGCTCAGATTTAAAAAACAAAAATGTAATAAATCCGAATATCTCAAAGAATGAAACAAAAATTGAACAGGTTAATGTATTGAATAAATCAAAATTTTTCAGAGAGACTAGAAAATGTTTGAAAATTATGAAAATGGTAGAAAAGAAAAATTGGTTAAAGAATGAAACAAAAATTATTATGCTACCTACAATAAACATTAAATTAAGTGGTAATTTAAATTGTAATGCCTTATTGGACACTGAATGTTCAATAAACATAATAAACGAAGAATTTTTTGAAACATTGTTAAAACAAAAATTAGTTAAGAAAATTGTAAACGAACAGGATAAAGTCTCAGCAGCCAATAATACAGAAATGAAAATAAAAGGTAACTGTATTGTTAAAGTTAAAGTAAAAAATTTTTCATGGCAAGTGAAATTTTTAATAGCAGAAGGTTTAAATTGTAAAATAATTTTAGGACTTCACTTTATCAAAGAAACAGGTTTAGTAATAGATATTTTAAAGAACTCATGTTATTTTAATTTTAAACCAAATGTGAAAGTAGCATTAAACAGTGTAAAGAGTTGTATGGTTAATAATTTAAACTCAAAAGAAATTCAAATTGGTTGTGAGGAAGCCAAAAAAGACATAGAAAAACAAGTAAAAAGTTATCCTAATGTTTTCACAGATAAGATTGGTAAAGCATTAAATTTTGAATTTGAATTAAAGGTTAAAAGTAAAGAAATAGTAAAATTAAAACCATACCCATTAAGTCCGCCAAAAATGGCAAATTTAAAGAAAATATTAGATGAACTTTTAGAACAAAAAATTATAGAGCATTCGACTAGTCCATATTTAAGTCCTTCGTTTTTAGTATCAAAAAACATTTTGAGCCGACGTTTTAGTTTAAAAACGTTTTTAGCCGACAAACATAGGCTAGTAGTTAATTATGGAAAATTAAACCAAATAATAGAGAGAGTTTCACATCCAATAGGAGATATGTCTGATTGTTATCAATACTTAAGTGGTGCAAAATATTTTACTTGTATAGATTTGTGTAATACCTTTCATCAGATTCCATTATCCGAAAGCAGCAAAAAATATACTGCTTTCAGTACTCCTTTTAGTCAATACAATTACACGCGAATTCCATATGGTCTCCATGTTGGGAGCGGAATATTGAGTGCGTATGTAGAACGAATTTTTTCCGATATTAAGGATAAATTCATGATAAATTTTGTTGATGACATCATTATTTATAGTAAATCTTTAAAAGAACATATTCAACATGTAACTGAAGTAGTCAATAGATTAAGTGAAAATAATTTAACTGTTAATTTGTCAAAGGCAAAGTTTGCTTGTACAGAGATAAGCTTTTTAGGCAACCAAATAAGCGAAAATGTAATTAAGATAGATCCAGATAGAACTAATTCTATTAAAGAATTTCCAAGACCTAAAAACTCAAAAGATGTATCAAGATTTATTGGCATGGTATCTTTCTTTAGTACCTTTATAAAAGATTGTGCTAAAATTGCTAGCCCATTAAACGAGCTACGCAAAAAGAGAGTAAAATTTATTTGGAATCAAGAATGTGAAAATAGTTTTGTTAAATTAAAAAATTGTATAATGAACCCGCCTTGTCTAAATATTTCTAATTATGATAAACCATTTTATTTAATGACAGACGCCAGTGAACATGGGTATAGGTTCATGTTTGATGCAAAAAGATAACAACGATAAACATAAACCTATAGCGTTTTATTCTAAAAAATTTACAGATTCTGAACGCAACTTATCAGTGTATGAAAAGGAAACTTTAGCGATAGTGTTAAATATCGAAAAATTTTACAAATATTTAGAAGTAATGCCATTTTATTTAATAACTGACAATCAAGCGCTGTCATGGTCTTTAAGTCACTGCAGAAAGCTAGGAAAAATTGGGCGTTGGCTTGAGCGCATATTAAGTTTACCTTTCAAAATATTCCATGTAAAGGGTAGGGACAACCCTGTAGCTGATGCCTTAAGCAGAATTCATACTGAATGTATTGACATAGAAATTGAAATAATAGAAGTAGAATCAAAGATGAAATCCTTAACATTAACAAAATAAGTAAAAAAAATAGATGGGTCAATAATAAATTGTTAAATGTAAATGTAATCTCTCAAATACCCTTAAGTTTTATAGATATAATGGAACACCAAAGAAATGATCCAGAAGTTAATACGATAATTCAAAGTGTACAAAACGGAACTAATAATAAAAAATTTTATTTGAATAAAGGAGTTTTAATGTTTAAAATTAAGGAGAAATCCAAAGCACAGATTTATTTACCAAAATTGTTAATAGATATGTTATTCCAATATTATCGTAACTCTATGATGGGAGGCCATTTAAGTCAAGTGAGAACATTCGCAAAAATAAATGAATATTTTTATAGACCTAATTTAAAGAACATTATTTTGGAAAAAGTGAAAAACTGTGAAATTTGTATTAAATCCAAACAAGCTCCGAGAGTGTATTATGGACCATTAATAAGTAAGACAGCCAATAAACCGATGGAAAAATTATATATTGATATTTTGGGGCCTCTCGTTCGTAGTAAAAAGGGTAACAATTATCTGGGTTATTTGTTAATCTGTGTGGACGATTTATCAAAATTTTGTTTTGTTATACCGTTAAGAAGAGCTACCTCTGTGAATGTCATCAACAAAATGCAGGATATTATTTTTGCTAATTTCGGAGTACCACAATGTGTTGTTTCTGATCAAGGTCCGTGCTTTAAATTAACAGAATTTAAAAATTTTATGTTCAATAATGGTATCAAACATACAAAAATTATCCCCTATATGCCTTGTGAAAATCGCGCTGAGCGATATATTAGAAACGTTAAAAACATGTTAAGAGCATACTTCCATGACAAACAAACATCTTGGGACGAAGGAATAAGCCTTTTGCAGAGGAGTTTAAATTCTGCTCTAAATGAATCTACTGGATATTCCGCATTCGAATTACTGTTTAACTATAAACCGAATGATCCTTTAAGCAACATGTGGGGCTTAAATGATATAATAGAGAACAAGTGTTCGAACGGGGAATGGATAGAAAAGATTAATAGAGCAATTGAAAATTTAAAAAAATCTTCAAAACGCAACGAAAGATACGGAAAATATGTTAAAGAGAAAAATAAACATCCGTTTAAAATAGGGGATGAGGCTTATGTTAGATGCCATTATTTATCGAAAAAGGTTGATAATTTTCAAAGTAAATATGCTATGAAATATGAAGGTCCGTATAAAATATTGTATTGTTTTAGTCCTGTGTCTGTACTGATCCAACAAAGTAATAACCTCAATAATATAAGAAGAGCTCATATAAGTCAATTAAAATTGAAACAGGGACGTACTGAAAGATAAATTCCTTATAAAAAGGAAAGGGGCTAGGAAAATTTGATAGGGTAAACAAGTAAAGGTATATACGATTATACGCAATTGCTTACACAACACGACAACAATATATATGCCATGCCTGCAAGGTATATAGCTCACACAAATACATGAGGCTAACTGACTTATAGGCTCTATTACATTTACCACAACACGATTCCAATACGACTAGGAATCCAGACTTTCCACGATAGACTAACCAAATTGTGTACAATCTAAATATACCACTTGAGTATGCGTTTACAAGCAAGGTTACTATTGATTATCCTTTGTAGAAATGTAAAAAAAAGGAAAAAGAATTTTAAGGTATGGGACTTAAAATTTCAAGATTTTCAAATGTTCAGAAATGTAAAAGATATAAATTAAAGGTAAGGTTAGAGTGAAGAAGGAATTTTAAGGTATGGGACTTAAAATTTCAAAAGTTAACAAATTCATAACAAAGTTGTAATATAATAACATAAGGTTGTTAAAACAATACAGTACTAACGAAACCTAAGAATATTAGTTTAAAGATATGGACTTGAAATTCAAGGTTTGTGAAGTGTGTAAAACGAGTTTGCAAAATAATATTGTAAATATGGTTAGTCAACGGTAGGCCCGTGAGAGCTTACGTGAGAAGCGGATGTACTTCCGTAGGGGGAAGAGCGAACATTCCATAGTGGAGAATGTAGGTAAACAAAAACATCCGTTATTAAATAGATTGTTTACACTTTTACTATAGTATGTTAGAGCTCTATATAGTACGTATAAAATTTTCTTCAATTGTAAAAGGGGACTGCACATACTCATGTATAAAATGTTGAAGTAGAAATAAGATGTAGTGTCGAACAAAAATTGTCTTTTCAAGTCGACAAGAGAAATTTAACACTCTTAAAAATAAGGTGTTCCATATAAATTCATTTATATATTTAATTTTTACTTAATAATTATATCTTCCCAATATAAAAGAAAATTTTTGTTTTATTCGTGCTCATTGTGAAGTTAGCATAGATAGTAGCACCCCTAGCGGGTAAAATGTAAAATATCGTACGAGTTGGTAGCTTAACTTAAAAAACTGACATCACGCGATGTGACGTAAGCATGGTCTGATATCGCCTGATCTGACGGACCAATCAAAATATTCAAAATAATAACCAAGGGTGGGATTTCCGTTGGCGTGCCCCTTCAGAAGGCCCACTCATCCAGAGGTTCTTGAACAGAACAGACGTAATGGCATTTTCGGACATAATTTAGAAATTTGTAAGCTTCCAGTATTCCAAATTTTAAGAAATCAAGGCCGGTACCAAATTTTATTAACAAGCTAAAGAAGAAGTCAGAAGCGATTATTTATGTATTTCAAATGAGTAAAAGTTAATATCATTTTTGTTTAAGTGCGCTCATTTGCAAGAGCGATGTGTTAAGTGTTTAGTGATTCCAAAAGCCATTGGCAATGTTTAATATGTTTTAAAGTGTTTTATAAGTGATGTGCACAATCAGGTACGTTTTAGATAATAATAAAGAAAATGTATTTTATTGTTAACTAAGTTGAATTTTAAATGATAAACGGTTAACACGTGAACGGTAGAAATTGTTCTTTGAATAAAAATTCAAAATTAATTTGGAAAAACTTAAGTTACTATCTTGTCGATACAAATATAATTTTAAAGGTTAATAAGTAATTAAAATGTATGGAATAATTAGAAGTAATTGAAAGATAAATTACTCGACACATTGTTGTCTTTTCTTCTATTGTAATTTGTCATTGATTAATAAAGTGTATAACATTGTATTTTAAAACTTTATATTTTCATTTCCAAAGTAACCTAGTCCGTTACAACTAGAAACTGCAACTAAAAGTATTGGCGAAAAGAAATTACATTAACTAGTTGATTTATATTTCCTTAAACAAAATATATATGCTCCTATATATATGAAATAATCAATCAAATAAATGTAAGTGCGAAAAGACGAGTAAGCTGAGCTATAGCCCTAAGGACATTTTGGTAAAGTGTAGGGGGTTTGATGTGTTTCCTCCTCACATTACACATTTAATCTCTAAAGGTAAGGTCCTAGTTTTTTTACAACACTACATGCTTGATAAAGGGAAATATCAGTTTTTGACGTTGCAATAATAAATAAAACAACTTTGACCCGCTATTCAACCGTCTTATCAATTATTCGAATGATATTATTTCTGTAAATAAGCTATAGTAAATTCTCCGATGATCATGCTTGTAAATAACAGTCAGTCAGATGATTCACAAAAGTTACATATTTCATAAAAGGTGATTAATTCCATTTATATATATATATAATGTTTAGATATAAATTACTGTTTTTTATTTTCCCTTTTATACACGATTCCAATTTCACTTCAAGTAGTACTTTAGATTGGCAATGTTGGTATTAAAATTTAAAAACCAGAACAGAAACTCACAGTACGCTAGTTTAATCCAAGTGTAGTAAATAAAGTCAAAAATTCTGAGACGGTTTGTAGTTTCTACTCGTTTGTTCAGCTCTTCAAGAGTCTATTACTTCCAGCTCATTTTTCCTGCTTCATTTATTATTGATATTTTAGGAAGGGAGGTCTACTTCAGTCAAGGGATTTTACCTGCGTGTGCTATAATTTACCTTTATCCCCATAACCAGAGAAAATACCACCCTTTTATGACCTACGTAATCCCTTCTATATCTCCTAATCTCTATTCCTACAAGAAAATGCAACGGGTAGAGAGGTATTCAAAGCTTCAGAAGATAAGACAGGTATACTCTAGTTACCCGATGGCATACGTGATCCTATATTGTAAATAGCACTGACTAATAAACTGCCTCATAGTTCTGTTACTGACCACGAAGACACACTTCCCAAGAGTCGCGCGCAGCTACTCGGGATGTACTAATATTTACTAAACATGTCCATTTCAGTTTCAAGTAGGATGTAGAAGAATAAGTGCAAGCTGATTCTACATTGACAGAGCTTATTAGCTTGGTACGTGGATAATCTATACCAAAAATATCTTGCGTGGCAATACAAGCGCATACAGACTAAATATATTCCAGAAAAAGGTTCTGAGAATATTCACGAATTTAAGTAGATGCACAAGAATAACACTTCTTCAAACTAATTTAAAAGCGTCTGTTATTGAAAAATACCTTCGCCACTTAGAAAATAGTTTTTTTATAAACAGGACACCACTCGCGCGCGCACACACACACGCACACACACACACACACACTTCATCATCACTAATACCCTCACTGGATTGATTCAACTCCACACTTTATGAGTACATACGACAGCTGCCCATTCTGTCTGATCAGTAATGTAGCATGACCACTACACCAGAGCATGGTACTAACGACTTGCTTTGTCTCGGATAAAGCAGGGCCACACCCCGAGGGACACAGCCTGCCCCAACGGAACTACTGACTTGACCTTGCATGCTCATTACAGTTTCGAGTATTCTAATGAAGAAGAAGTGCATTTCACTTACGCCATACCATCATTAATAAGGTATTTGTAAGGTAATGCATTTCCACATCCTATATCATAAGCTTAACCTTGCCCACAAGGCTTCTGCATGATCTATCGCAAGATTTTCTCTGTCAATGATTCTTTTTTGATAGGTTTTTTTATCCTAATAAAGAGCGGGAAATTGTAGATGACAATTACTGTAGAGCGTCTTGTAACTATCTCCTGATTGTCCATTGAACGACCTAAATGGAAACATAGACAACCCTACACCCTTTACGCGAGTGAGGGTTATCAACCGAATGCGCATGGTAGACGGAGGCAGCTACCCGAGGCATATTGGCGAGAAATAATTCTTTTCAAATAAAACCATGTCTTCAATCTAGATTACAACGTTGAAAACGGTTAGGAACCTAGTTCCTTTCCAAACCTCCAAATATCTTTTAATCGTGTTGCATCGTACATAGACGTTTTTATTGTACCACACGTTATTTTGCCAAGAGTTGACATTTCATTTGTTGCTAATAATAGTTGCAATAGCTGACCCTATTATTAATTGTGTTTATTATCTACCCAATTCATCCTTTATGTTGATATCGCAAATTAACGATTTGAGTAATTTACATTACAATTTTATGCATACGAGAAAGTGTAGTGACTTTAGTCTTCTAAATTCATATACAAAAATTTATAATGTAGCTTTCATTAAAAGTAACAAATTTAAAGTATCTGTTATAAAATTATCTTCAAAAGTGCATAATTTATTTGCTATAATTGTCAACAAAGTAGGTTAGGTAAGGGGTTTTCTCATTTAATGATTTATTTATTTATTTGATTATAAATGTACACGAACATAAAATTTAAAATGTATTTCATACAAATTATTCTGAGAAGCTTCTAAACAAATTTATAACTTCAACAGAACAAAGGTTTTACAATAGGTAATACTTCATTTGTAAATACAATAAATTACGACTGAAAAAATTTAAAATAACTAAAATAAATCTAAATCTTTAGGCTTAAACAAGTAATATAAACAAAAGAATTTCTACTTAAAAGTAGGAGTCACATCCTACTTAAAAGACAAATAAAAACGTGATTTTAGCGAGCTTAATAAATAAATATATATAATATAAATAACGTTGCATAGCCAATGCGTTAGGACAGCTGTTATACCACATAACCTATAACATAAAATCAGCTGTTTTATGAAATGATATGTTATCACTTATTTTAGACCGAATAGGACAAAATAACGTAATTGGATACCTTGCCTCTTATGTGAAAAAATAATTATACCATAAAAAGCTAAAATTAATTCAATAAGTTTATTCAATTATTTATTATTATTTGAAAAATATGTACCACATCAGGTATAATTCAATTCATGTTTCAAAAATACATTTGAACCTGAGTGAATGAATAAAAAGTATTTTTATCAAAGTTTGAAAATATATATATATTGTGTGTGTGTTTGTGTGTGTGTGTGTGTGTGTGTGTGTTTGTGTGTGTGCGTATGTGTTTGTGTGTGTTTGTGTGTGTGTGTGTGTTTGTGTGTGTGTGTGTGTGTGTGTGTGTGTGTGTGTGTGTGTGTCTAGAAAGTGTGATCTAATAATAATATCGGGTAAAGACAGGAAACCACACAAGGTCATGATAAAATGCATGCAATTTTCAACTTTCTCATAGGACTTTGAGGGACAAGAGAAGATGAAATGTCTCTAAAATTTAACACAGTTTAGAACAGCAAAAGGAGTCGCCGTGTACGATGAAAAACCTGATAATGGTTCAGTTACATTCCAATCCTTAGTAATATAAAACGGCAAAAAAATTTAATTTTGTTTCCAGAGCCTATTACGTCTGCGTTATCAAACGTTGACAGCACATATGTTCCAACAAAAGAGCTTTAATCAAGGCTTGCGAAATACCTATGAAATATAAATTAAATATACTTCCAAAAAAGAGAATTTTAAAGTTAGATAAGTGACATATCTTGTATATCGTTTATTACTTTTACAGTTTTATACGTTTATCAAGCCTACATTTAAAAATAAAATGTTCGATGTGACACAAATTTATTGAATGTGTTTCAATAAACATTGTTTGTGTATAGCTTTTCTTATATAAAAGATTTGAGCAGATACATTCAGGAAGTTATATGAAGGAAGCATGTCTGAGTTTACGTTATATTTCTTGTTGTCCTTTTATAAATTCACGCGATTCTATGACGCGCGAATCCCTAATTACACTCCAACGTCCAATCAGATCAGAGCACATCGAAGCATCGAACGTGATGCATGGAGGTGCGATAACCCCGAACGCGAGCGGCCGTTTTTCGGTGAATAAATCCAAACGCAGAATTCGCAGAATTACGCGATCGCTCGAGTCGAACGTAAACACTACCCTTCCTCAGTCGTCAGTCTATGCGTTGCTTCTGATCAAAACGAACTGTACAGTAGTGACGGTACAACAGGAGACGGTACTATTTATCAGCTGTTTTTACAGTCATAGGGTAGAAGTAGGGCTGTGGGTATTATGGTATTTGTTTTAACCGTGATTTCGCATTATCCGTGACGGCCCTGCCGGTAATTATCCCGGATAATCGGGAGTTGACTGTATAAATAATAATTAGATTTTATTACTATAATTATAGTAACCTAACTCTCTAGTTGTGTTTTAAGATGTTCTTGAGGATGTTGATAAACAATGTTAGGAAACACCTTGAAGCTTATTATTTAAAATAATCTCCTGACGAAATGTTTGTTTTAATATGTACATACAAGCGTGCGTGAGTGGACGCTTGTGTATGTGTGTTTGTGTGTTATTATAATGTTTGCTCTTGGTGGATGAATTTTGATTATTATTTCTTCTATTAGGTATATATTATTTTTAAAATATAAACTATATTCAACAACCCACTGAATTCACTATTTATTAACCACTACCACAATATATTTCATGTACAAAGAGGTTATTGGAAACGCTTTTAAACTGAGGAAATGCAACAATATATTGACAATACGTACAACCTGTAGCTGTTTGAGAGATTTAGGAGTTTATTCTTCAAAACGTTAGATACACCGGAATTTCTGAATAAACACATACTCTATCTAAAGCGATAAATGAGTGGAAAATAGATCCATTTCCTCTAAAATATATTTCAGTGTAAATGTTTTCAAATTTGATTGAAATCTTTTAAAAAGGACTGTTTATCATTCATTTCTACTATTTTCTCTCGCATTTTCTAAGAATATAATTTTTAAAATCTCCATTCACTGATAATGCCAAATACTGGTCTCGAACAAAATGCTTTGTTTTCAAATAAATAGTCAGGACATTTGCTACGTAATGAATTACCAGTCATTTAGTTTTAAAAATGTTTACACCTTAGATACCTTTCCGACTGAACCTATGTCAAGATGCTTTACATGTAAAAGTAGCTATTTACACCATACATTAGACACTATCTGAGTTTCTATTTATATTTTATGAGAGCGATTCTCAATAATTTGTATTGAGACACATCAAAGGTGAATTTTTCAATAACTTGTTAAACTCCTGCATTTTGTAATCCATTACGTTTGGTGAATCTTAATTAATCATTTTAACATTAGTTAATTTGGTTCCTCGACCTAACCATAACAAAAAGCCACACACAGAAACACAGCTTCACCATTTACAAATAAACCACAACGACGGACACACTTATCCACAACACCACTTATCAAACCACCCTATCCAACACAAACAAGCTACCTTCAGATCCATGGTTCATAGACTTAAAGATGTTCCAATGACCACAGAAAAAATAAACAAAGAACTAGACAACAATACATTTTTATCATACACAAATGGGTACAACACCAAAATAATAGACAAACTATTGCATAATGTACAAAATAACACTAAAACTAACACCACAGTCAGCGAAACAAATACATTACATTACTATACATAAACAAAACAACAAATAAAATAGCGCTCAAATTTCAAAAAACAGGATACTAAATAGCATACAAAACTAATAACAAGTTACAATACAACACGACAGCAACAACAAAGATAAACTACAAGCACCAGGCGTATACAAACTAAACTGCGACAAATGCAAAACATTCTATATTGGATAAGCAGGTCGCAGCTTTAAACAATGAGTTGAAGAACACAAAAAAAACACCAACTCAGCACTTTTCAGTCACATAAAACAAACAGGACACAAATACACAGACATTTACCATAACCTAGAAATCCTATACATGAATAAAAAAAGGAATACATCTCAACACACTAGAACCATATGCAATTTACAGACACACAAAAACATAAAGTACAAACATATTAAACGAACAAACACAATACAAATCACACATACTCTTTGATACTATCAAAAACCTGCCTTTAAAACCGTCACCGCATGACCCGACATCTCCAAGCAGAAGACACTGATGAAGATCGTCACATAGCGATTGAAAACGTTCTGTCTCAGTAAGTTTTCACAAGTTTACAAAAAATTTAAAGTTCGGATAGTCATAAACTAATGTTAAAGGGATAATTTTTGTCAAAGATCAATAAAGTTTTTTTACCTAGTGTTTTGTTTCACTAATCCATTTGGTAAATGCTTATGTTGACACCTGTTTTTGTTCCGCAATAATAAGAATAAATTTACCCTTTTATCATTCAAAACGCCGGATTTGTGTAACTATTTAAATTATTGCTTTCATAAAATTAGATAACCAGGCGTAGGTTTTATAAAGGAAATGACTTACGAAATGCCAATTTCTTATTCAAAATAGTAACATACCGCTCAAAATAAATAGCATCACAAAATGTACAAATCCAATCAAATTCATAGTTTACTGTAAGTTGTTTCTTTTAAAACTAGTTTATACAGTACATTCGAATATTGAGAACTAATTTCATTAGTTTTTATATTTGTAAAGGACTTTTAACTAGGAAATCTTTTCTTATGCACAACGAATAGATAACGTTTTAGACATTCCTTTTTTAACCTTTACAAAATTCGGGTAACGATACTCAAAATCTGACATTAGTGATTCATAACATATTATATACAAACAAACATTTTATATACAATCACAAACCCAATGAAAATTTATTACTTCACGAAAATATAAACAACTAATATAGAAAAAAAATTGAAATAAATTCCTACTAAGGCAGACAAAGGAAAGTTTTATTTTAGTTACTTTTTATTTTATAACTACTATTAATATATATATATATATATATATATATATATATATATACAAATGACAAAATGGCAACAATAAGTGGCAAAAATTAAAGAGAATTTCCATTTTTCTCTTTAAACAGTATATGGTTTTGGACTATTATTTTTGTTTGTTATTATTTATTCCCTTTATTTTTTCGTTTCTAATTTATGAATCTGATGGCGGTTTATAACTTCTCATCCTATCCACCTGTAATGCCTCATTACTGCAAGGAGCCTTTCTTTTAAAATTTCATATACCTACACCTTTAAGCAAGTGATTTCTAGCTATAGAAAAGTTGGCTCAGTGACAAATGCCTGGCTTTCAAACATGTAGTTCCTCACGAATCTAGCCGAGAGATGAACTTTTTTAAATTTAAATTAATGAATATATGAATATTTATTGTTATGCCCTATACATGTTTTTTAAAAAAATATTTGATCTTGCCTGGATAAATAACACCGTATTTTATTAACGATTGGAAATTTGTACGAGATATATTTAAGAGGAGTTTGAGCTAATACAACGAATTCGAAAATATTTTATAACTTATACCTAAATATCTTCACAGCTACAAAATTTGCATGCAAGGAATACCAGAACTGTAAGAGAAAGTAAGACAAAGTAACGAGAGATTGAATGTTTTGAAACCCTGGGGTTATAATCCTGGGTAAAATTAAGCAATAGGGTCATGTCACGTATTATATATAAATGTGTTATCTCTTATCACTTTAATCCAAAGCCTACTCTGTCTTTGGTCTGAAACGTTATATCCTCTTTTCATTTGTCTAATTACGACACGTTTTAATTTATTTAATTTTATATAACAAAACATGAGCTTTAAATCTGCTGTAATTAGTACTACCCAGAGAACAGTTTAATAGGTTTTACATGATATCTTATTCAAACATGTGGAAAATATAGTTTTAAATTGTTTACATAGTAAAAGAAGTGATGATAAATACTTAATGTTTCCTTTTCTGAATACTTCCTATTTTAATATGTAACATCGTGCAACATCAAGCATTTTGTGTTTCTGTAATATCGTTTTCTGTTTTGGAAGATGTTTTTTCAACACTAAAAATGTAGGCTTACTGATTTACCATGTAAAGGAAAAACACTGTTTATTGAAATATATTCTATTTTAAGTAAAACTCTATCCTTGCACTCAATCTACCAATTACACTACCCTCCTATGCACACTTAGCAAGAATCTGATTCCGAGGTGTGTTATTACTCACAGTGGACTATAACGTGGACCGGTTTCATTACTCTGTCATTTCTGTTAGGTTTATTAAATCATGATTTTGATTACTTTTGTTAATATTAATTTAATTTCTATTCACAAATATTTAATATATATTTTAGCAATTTTGACATTTATAAGTATAATTATTTTACGTTTGAGGAATCGAACATTACAATAAACGAAACCCATCTCTAACTGTTTAAGCGGTCGTTAGGCAATGTGATTGGACTCGCTTGAAAATAAACGATACTAAATACAACTACAACCTACACACTGCTACATACTCATTAATACTTACACACAACTACCAACAATCTACTACATATACTCTAATACCTACACTACACTACCTACATACTATCTAAACGCTACTACCTACACACTTCGACCTACACACTACTACATACAAAATAAAACCTAACCACTACTACAAAATGACATACACAATATTACCTACACACTACCGCCTACAATTTACTACCTGCACACTACGACTAACAAACTAATAAATACACACAGTCACCAACATTCTTGTACCTACTAACTACAACCTATACACTACTACCACTGACTACTACCTACACACTCTTACCTACACACTACTACCTACACGTTACGACAGACACACTACTACCTACAAA
This sequence comes from Prosapia bicincta, assembly GCA_036971475.1. Taxonomy (NCBI): domain Eukaryota; kingdom Metazoa; phylum Arthropoda; class Insecta; order Hemiptera; family Cercopidae; genus Prosapia; species Prosapia bicincta. The sequence continues at coordinate 291,060,017 of JBAIZL010000001.1, forward strand.
CTATTCCCTACTCAATAATACCTAAACATTGCTACTTACACACTGCTACCTACACAATATTAACACACACCAATACCTACTCACTACTAGGTAATGACTTCTAGCTAGTCACTACTACCTACACGCTACTGCTTACACATACTCCCTATTACCTACTACCTAAATACTACTATCTTCTAACTACCACTTACATACTATTACCTACACACTACTACCTCCACGTTATTACATACACACTATTATCTACTCAGTTCTAGTAGTGAATTATTACTCACTACATACACAGTTTTGTCTTCACTCTACAACCTACTCGTTATTACCTACTCCCTACTACCTACACATTATTACCTATACGCCACTACCTACTCACTACCATGAACTCAGTACTACCTCCACGTTATTACTTACACACTATTATCTACTCACTACTACATACTCAGTTTTGTCTTCACTCTACAACCTACTAGTTATTACCTACACATTATTACCTACACGCCACTACCTATTCACTACCATGAACTCAGTACTACCTATGCGTTACTACCTACACACGCTAATACAAACACACTAGTGTCTACGTACTAGTATCTACACAGTAAAACCCACATTTTACGAACCAGACACTACTTTCTACACTGTACTACCTACACAATAACACAATCACACTTCTACCCACATCATACAACCTACACACTGCTACCTACACAGAACTACCTACACGCTACTCTCTACAGACTACGTCCTACAACCTTACACCCACACACTGCAGTCTACAAACAACTGATTACACACTAATACTCATACTCTACTAACTACATAAGATACACACTACCTTCTATACACTAATACCGACAACCTACATTTTAATAAATACCTACACACTAAGACCTATACACCTCTACCTACACACTATTATCTAAACTCTACTTCTTATACACCACGACATTCACAATACTACTTACTCTACAAGCCTACACACTACAGACTACACACTACAACCTAAAAAAAACTATCTACACACTACGACCTACACACCACTACCTACACACTACAGCCTACACACATTAGCCTACACACTACTCCCTAAAAACTAAGACCTACATACTACTACCTACAGTAAAGACATGGGTACTTATTACACACTACTAATTACACTCTACATCATACACAATACTACCTACAGGCTATGACCTACTCACAACTACATTCACAATGAGAACTAAACACGACCACCTCCACACTATGACCTACATTTTACTCTCTACACACTAGACCTACACTCAACTAACTACACAGTACACCTACACACTACTACCTAAACATTACCTATTACTCCCTACACATTATTACCTACTTATTACTACTTACACACTATTACCACCAAACGACGACTTACACACTACTATCAACACAATACAACACACACACTACTCCCTACAAGCTACGATCCACACTCTACTACCTACACCCAACAACCTACACACTACTCTCTACACGCTACGCCCCACACATTAAGCTCTTTACGTTACGAAATACATTTCACTACAACCATTCTACTACCTACACGCAAAAACCATCACAATGCAGAATAGACACGAGTATTTACACACTACTATGTACATCGTTGCATACTGTGATTACATACTACGATCTACACACTTATAGTTACACACTACTACTAAAACACAACGACCTACACACTACTAACTACACACTACGATATACCCACTAGCAGTAGTAGTATTTACACAACTACTACGTACATTGTACTACATACACTCTATAGCCTATACACTACGATTTACAAAATACTCTCCACAAACTACTACATACACACTACTCTCTAAACACAACAAACTAACGCAAATACCTTCATACTAAGTCCTTAACACTAATTGCTACTCACTATAACCTTACAACTACGCACTACACACTAATACCTACACACTACAATCTACAAACTACTACCTACACACTACAATCCACACATTACTACCTACACACTACTAACTACACAATACAATCTACACACTACGACCTAAATACTACAATCTACACACTACGACCTACATTATACAATCTGCACGCTACCACCTAAACACTACAACCTACACACTACTTTCTACACACTACTACCTACACATTACAATCTATAGGCTACGACCTAAATACTACAATCTACCTATTACTACCAACACACTTCGACCATCATATTACAATCTACACAAAACCTCCTGGCACACTACAACCTACACACTACTACGTACACTCTACAATCCACACAATACTACCTACAAGCTACCTCCTACATACTACAACCTACACACTACTTTCTACACACTACTACCTACACACTACGACCTACACACTACTACCTACACACTACAATCTACACACTACTACCTACAAACTACAATCCACACACTACTACCTACAAACTACATTCTACACACTACAATTTACACACCACTCCCTACACACTACTTTCTACCTACTACTACTTACACACTACAACCTAAACACTACTACCTGCACACTACTACATAAATACTACAATCAACACACTACTTTCTACACACTACAATCTACACACTACTACCTACACACTACATTCCACGGACTACTTCCTACACACTACGACCTACACACTACAACCTATACACTACGACCTACACACTACTACCTACACACTACGACCATCACACTACTATCTACACACTACGATCTACACACTATAACCTACACACTACGACCTACACACTACGACCTACACACTACGTCCTACAAACTAATTACTAACACTACGACCTTCACACTACGACCTACACACTACGACCTACACATGACGACCTACACACTATTACCTACACACTACTGCCTACACACTTTTACCTACACACTACTACCTACACATTACGACCTACACACTACCACCTACACAATATTACCTACACGCTACTACCTACACCCTACGAACTACACACTGCGACGTACTCATTACTACCTACACACTATTACCTACACACTACTACACCCTACGTTCTACACACTACTTACACGCTATTACCTACACACTACTACCTACACGCTACAACCTACACAACACTACCTACACACTACGACCTACACACTAATACCTTCTCGCTACGACCTATACACTACTACCTACGCAATACGTCTTACACACTACGACCTACAAACTACTACCTACACACTACGAAATACACACTACGACCTACACACTACGACCTACACACTACGAACTACAAACTAGTACCTACACACTAGTACCTACACACTACTACCTACACACTACGATCTACACACTACGAACTACACACCACAATCTTCACACTACGACCTACACACTACGACCTACACACTACTACCTACACACTACGTCCTTTACACTCTTACCTACATACACACTACTACCTACACACTACGACCTACACAATACTACCTACACACTACGACCTACACACTACGACCTACACACTAGTACCTACACACTACAACCTACACACTACGTACTACACACTAGTACCTACACACTAGTACCTACACACTACTACCTACACACTACGATCTACACACTACGAACTACACACGACTACATACACACTACAATCTTCACACTATGACCTACACACTACGACCTACACACTACGACCTACACACTACGACCTACTCACTACGACCTACTACAACAACAACATACACACTACGACCTACAAACTACGAAATACACACTACGACCTACACACTACGACCTACACACTACGACATACACACTACGACCTACACACTACGACCTACTCACTACGACCTACACACTACGACCTACACACTACGACCTAAACACTACTACCTACACACTACGACCTACACACTATGAGCTACACACTACGACCTACACACTACGGCCTACGCAATACGACCTACACACTACGACCTACACACTACGATCTACACAATACTACCTACACACTACGTCAAACACACTACTACCTACACACTACGACCTACATACTTCTACCTACACACTACGAACTACACACTATTACCTACACACTACGACCTACACACTACCACCTACAAACTACTACCTACACACTACGACCTACACACTACTACCTACACATTCTACCTACGCACTACTACCTACACAATATTACATACACACTACTACCAACACACTACTACCTACACACTACGACCTACACACTACTACCTACACACGACGACCTACACACTACGACATACACACTACGACCTACACACTACTACCTACACACTACGACCTACACACTACTACCTACACACTACGACCTATACACTACGACATACACACTACGACATACACACTACGACATACACACTACGACCTACACACTACGAACTACACACTACGACCTACACACTAGTACCTACACACTACGACCTACACACTACGAACTACACACTAGTACCTACACACTAGTACCTACACACTACTACCTACACACTACTATCTACACACTACGAACTACACACAACTACATACACACTACAATCTTCACACTACGACCTACGCACTACGATCTACACACTACGGTCTACACACTACTACCTACAAACTACTACCTATACTCTACTACCTACACACTACGACCTAAACAGTATAACCTACACACTACGACCTACACACTACGACCTACACACTACTACCTACACACTAATACCTACACACTACGACCTACACACTACGACTACACACTACTAATAACACACTATCACCTAAACACTACGACCTACACACTACTACCTACACACTATGACCTACACACTACTACCTACACACTAGTACCTACACAATACGACCTACTCACTACGACTTGCACACTACGACCTGCACACTACTACCTACACACTACGATCAACACACTACGACCTATTCACTACGACCATCACACTACGATCTACAAACTACGAACTACACACTACTACCTAAACAATATTACCTACACACTACTACCTACACACTACGCCCTACAAACTTCTACCTACACACTATTACCTACACACTACGACCTACACACTACGACGACTCACTACGACCTACACACTACGACCTACACACTACGACCTACACACTACGACCTACACCCTACTACCTACACACTACGACCTACACACTAAGACCTACTCACTACGACCTACTACAACAACAACATACACACTACGACCTACAAACTACGACCTACACACTACGACCTAAACACTATTACCTACACACTACGACCTACACACTATGACCTACACACTACGTCCTACACACTACGACCTACACACTACGGCCTACTCACTTTGACCTACACACTACGACCTACACACTACGATCTACACAATACTACCTACACACTACGTCTAACAAACTACTACCTACACACTACGACCTACATATTTCTACCTACACACTACGACCTACACACTATTACCTACACACTACGACCTACACACTACCACCTACAAACTACTACCTACACACTACGACCTACACACTACTACCTACACATTTTACCTACGTACTACTACCTACACAATATTACCTACACACTACTACCAACACACTACTACCTACACACTACGACCTACACACTACTACCTACACACTACGACCTACACACTACGACATACACACTACGAACTACACACTACTACATACACACTACGACCTACACACTACTACTACACACTACGACCTATACACTACGACATACACACTACGACCTACACACTACGTACTACACACTACTACCTACTCACTACGACCTACACACTACTACCTACACAATATTACCTACACACTACTACCTACACACTACGTCCTACACACTACTACCTACACACTATTAACTACACACTACGACCTACACACTACTACCTACACACTATTACCTACACACTACTACCTACACCCTACGTCCTACACACTACTACCTACACGCTATGACCTACACACTACTACCTACGCACTACAAGCTACACAATACTACCTACACACTATTATCTACTCGCTACTACCTATACACTACGACCTACACACTACGACTACACACTACTACTTACACACTACCACCTAAACACTACGACATACACACTACTACCTACACACTACTACCTACACACTACGATCTACACAATACTACCTACACACTACGTCCAACACACTACTACCTACACACTACGACCTACATACTTCTACCTACACACTACGACCTACACACTATTACCTACACACTACCACCTACAAACTACTACCTACACACTACGACCTACACACTACTACCTACACATTCTACCTACGCACTACTACCTACACAATATTACATACACACTACTACCAACACACTACTACCTACACACTACGACCTACACACTACTACCTACACACGACGACCTACACACTACGACATACACACTACGACCTACACACTACTACCTACACACTACGACCTTCACACTACTACCTACACACTACGACCTATACACTACGACATACACACTACGACATACACACTACGACCTACACACTACGAACTACACACTACGACCTACACACTAGTACCTACACACTACGACCTACATACTACGAACTACACACTAGTACCTACACACTAGTACCTACACACTACTACCTACACACTACGATCTACCCACTACGAACTACACACAACTACATACACACTACAATCTTCACACTACGACCTACGCACTACGATCTACACACTACGGCCTACACACTACTACCTACAAACTACTACCTATACTCTACTACCTACACACTACGACCTAAACAGTATAACCTACACACTACGACCTACACACTACGACCTACACACTACTACCTACACACTAATACCTACACACTACGACCTACACACTACGACTACACACTACTAATTACACACTATCACCTAAACACTACGACCTACACACTACTACCTACACACTATGACCTACACACTACTACCTACACACTAGTACCTACACACTACGGCCTACGCACTACTATCTACACAATACGACCTACTCACTACGACTTGCACACTACGACCTGCACACTACTACCTACACACTACGATCAACACACTACGACCTATTCACTACGACCATCACACTACGATCTACAAACTACGAACTACACACTACTACCTAAACAATATTACCTACACACTACTACCTACACACTACGCCCTACAAACTTCTACCTACACACTATTACCTACACACTACGACCTACACACTACGACCTACACACTACGACGACTCACTACGACCTACACACTACGACCTACACACTACGACCTACACACTACGACCTACACCCTACTACCTACACACTACGACCTACACACTAAGACCTACTCACTACGACCTACTACAACAACAACATACACACTACGACCTACAAACTACGACCTACACACTACGACCCATACACTACGACATACACACTACGACCTACACACTACGACCTACTTACTACTACCTACTCGCTACGACCTACACACTACGACCTACACACTACGACCTACTCACTACGACCTACAAACTACGACCTACACACTACGACCTAAACACTACTACCTACACACTACGACCTACACACTATGACCTACACACTACGACCGACACACTACGACCTACACACTACGGCCTACTCACTTTGACCTACACACTACGACCTACACACTACGATCTACACAATACTACCTACACACTACGTCCAACAAACTACTACCTACACACTACGACCTACATATTTCTACCTACACACTACGACCTACACACTATTACCTACACACTACGACCTACACACTACCACCTACAAACTACTACCTACACACTACGACCTACACACTACTACCTACACATTTTACCTACGCACTACTACCTACACAATATTACCTACACACTACTACCAACACACTACTACCTACACACTACGACCTACACACTACTACCTACACACTACGACCTACACACTACGACATACACACTACGAACTACACACTACTACATACACACTACGACCTACACACTACTACTACACACTACGACCTATACACTACGACATACACACTACGACATACACACTACGACCTACACACTACGAACTACACACTACTACCTACTCACTACGACCTACACACTACTACCTACACAATATTACCTACACACTACTACCTACACACTACGTCCTACACACTACTACCTACACACTATTAACTACACACTACGACCTACACACTACTACCTACACACTATTACCTACACACTACTACCTACACCCTACGTCCTACACACTACTACCTACACGCTATGACCTACACACTACTACCTACGCACTACAAGCTACACAATACTACCTACACACTATTATCTACTCGCTACTACCTATACACTACGACCTACACACTACGACTACACACTACTACTTACACACTACCACCTAAACACTACGACATACACACTACTACCTACACACTACTACCTACACACTACGACCTACACACTACTATCTACACACTACGACCTACACACTACGACCTACACACTAGTACCTACACACTACGACGTACAGCCTACGAACTACACACTAGTACCTACACACTACGACCTACACACTACTACCTACACACTACGATCTACACACTACGACCTACACACGACTACTTACACACTACGACCTACACACTAAGACCTACACATTACCATCTACACACTACGGGCTACACACTACTACTTACGCACTACTACCTGAACACTACTACCTACACACTACGACCTAACCAGTACAACCTACAAACTACGACCTACACACTACGACCTACACACTACGACCTACACTTTATTACCTACACACTACGACCTACACCCTACGTCCTACACACTACTACCTACACGCTATGACCTACACACTACGACCTTTATACTACGACCTACACACTACGACCTACACACTACGACCTACTCACTACGACCTACACACTACGACCTACACACTACGATATACACACTACTACCTACTCGCTACGACCTACACACTACGACCTACACACTACGACCTAAACACCACTACCTATACACTACGACCTACCCACTATGACCTACACACTACGACCTACACACTACGACCTACACACTACGACCTACTCACTACGACCTACACACAAAGACCTACACACCACGACCTAAACACTACTACCTACATACTACTACCTAAACAATATTACCTACGCACTACTACCTAAACACTACGCCCTACAAACTTCTACCTACACACTATAACCTACACACTACGACCTACACACTATGACAACTCACTACGACCTACAAACTACGACCTACACACTACGAACTACACACTACGACCTACACCCTACTACCAACACACTCTTACCTACACACTACGACCTACACACTACTACCTACACACTACGCCCTACACACTACTACCTATACACTATTACCTACACACTGCGACCTACACACTACTACCTACACACTACTACCAACACACTACTACCTACACACTACGACCTACAATCTACCACCTAAACAATATTACCTACACACTACTACCTACACACTACGAACTACACACTGCGACGTACACACTACTACCTATACACTATTACCTACACACTACTACCTACACACTACAACCTACACAATACTACCTACACACTACGACCTACATACTATTATCTACTCGCTACTACCTATACATTACGACCTACACACTACGACTACACACTACTACTTACACACTACCACCTAAACACTACGACATACACCCGACTACCTACACACTACGTCCTACACACTATTACATACACACTACTACCTACACACTACCATTTACACACTACGACCTACACACGACTACCTACACACTACGACCTTCACACTACGACCTAAACACTACGACCTACACACTACGATCTACACACTACGGCCTACACACTACTACTTACACACTACTAATTATACACTACTACCTACACACTACGACCTAAACAGTACTACCTACACACTACTATCTACACACTACGACCTACACACTACTACCTACACACTACGACCTACTCACTACGACCTACACACTACGGCCTAAACAGTACTACCGACAAACTACTACCTACCTACTACGACCTACACACTACTATCTACACACTACGACCTACTCACTACGACTTTCACACTACGACCTGCTCACTACGACCTACACACTACGACCTACTCACTACGACCTGCACACTACGACCTACACACTACGACCTACACACTACGACCTACACACTACTACTCACACACTACGACCTACACACTACGACCTACACACTACGACCAACACACTACTACCTACTCACTACGACCTATACACTTCGACCTACACACTACGACCTACACACTACGACCTACACACTACGACCTACACACTACTACCTACACACTACGACCTACATACTACGACCCACACACTACGACCTACACACTACTACCTACACACTACTACCTACACACTACGACCTACACACTACTACCTACACACTACGACCTACACACTACTATCTACACACTACGATCTACACACTACGACCTACACACGACTACTTACACACTACGACCTACACACTAAGACCTACACATTACCATCTACACACTACGGCCTACACACTACTACTTACGCACTACTACCTGAACACTACTACCTACACACTACGACCTAACAGTACAACCTACAAACTACGACCTACACACTACGACCTACACTTTATTACCTACACACTACGACCTACACACTACGACCTACGCACTACTACCTACTCACTACGACCTACACACTACGACCTACACACTATTACCTACACACTACTACCTACACCCTACGTCCTACACACTACTACCTACACGCTATGACCTACACACTACGACCTTTATACTACGACCTACACACTACGACCTACACACTACGACCTACTCACTACGACCTACACACTACGACCTACACACTACGATATACACACTACTACCTACTCGCTACGGCCTACACACTACGACCTACACACTACGACCTACTCACTACGACCTACACACTACGACCTACACACTACGACCTAAACACCACTACCTATACACTACGACCTACACACTATGACCTACACACTACGACCTACACACTACGACCTACACACTACGACCTACTCACTACGACCTACACACTAAGACCTACACACTACGACCTAAACACTACTACCTACATACTACTACCTAAACAATATTACCTACGCACTACTACCTAAACACTTCGCCCTACAAACTTCTACCTACACACTATAACCTACACACTACGACCTACACACTATGACAACTCACTACGACCTACAAACTACGACCTACACACTACGAACTACACACTACGACCTACACCCTACTACCAACACACTCTTACCTACACACTACGACCTACACACTACTACCTACACACTACGACCTACACACTACTACCAACTCACTACGACCTACACACTACTACCTACACACTATTACCTACTGACTACTACCTACACACTACGCCCTACACACTACTACCTATACATTACGACCTACACACTACGACTACACACTACTACTTACACACTACCACCAAAACACTACGACATACACACGACTACCTACACACTACGACCTACACACTACTTCCTACACACTACTACCCACACACTACGACCTACACACTACTACCTACACACAACGACCTACACACTACGACCTACACAATTCGACCTACTCACTACGACCTACACACTACGACCTACTCACTACGACCTATACACTACGACCTACACACTACGATCTACACACTACGACCTACTCACTACGACCTACACACTACTACCTACACTCTACGATATACACACTACTACCTACTCGCTACGACCTACACACTACGACCTACACACTACGACCTACTTACTACGACCTACACACTACGACCTACACAGTACGACCAAAACACTACTACCTACACACTACGACCTACACACTACAACCTACACACTACGACATACACACTACGACCTACACAATTCGACCTACACACTACTACCTACACTCTACGACCTACAAATTACTACCTACACAATATTACCTACACACTACTACCTTCACACTACGCCCTACACACTACTACCTATACACTCTTACCTACACACTACGACCTACACACTACTACCTTCACACTACGCCCTACACACTACTACCTATACACTATTACCTACACACTGCGACCTACACACTACTACCTACACACTACTACCTACAAACTACTACCTACACACTACGACCTACAATCTACCACCCACACAATATTACCTACACACTACTACCTACACACTACGAACTACACACTGCGACGTACACACTACTACCAATACACTATTACCTACACACTACTACCTACACACTACAACCTACACAATACTACCTACACACTACGACCTACATACTATTATCTACTCGCTACTACCTATACATTACGACCTACACACTACGACTACACACTACTACTTACACACTACCACCTAAACCCTACGACATACACACGACTACCTACACACTACGTCCTACACACTATTACATACACACTACTACCTACACACTACGATTTACACACTACGACCTACACACGACTACCTACACACTACGACCTTCACACTACGACCTAAACACTACGACCTACACACTACGATCTACACACTACGGCCTACACACTACTACTTACACACTACTACCTATACACTACTACCTACACACTACGACCTAAACAGTACTACCTACACACTACTACCTACACACTACGACCTACACACTACGACCTACACACTACTACCTACACACTACGACCTACATACTACGACCCACACACTACGACCTACACACTACTACCTACACACTACTACCTACACACTACGACCTACACACTACTACCTACACACTACGACCTACACACTACTATCTACACACTACGATCTACACACTACGACCTACACACGACTACTTACACACTACGACCTACACACTAAGACCTACACATTACCATCTACACCCTACGTCCTACACACTACTACCTACACGCTATGACCTACACACTACGACCTTTATACTACGACCTACACACTACGACCTACACACTACGACCTACTCACTACGACCTACACACTACGACCTACACACTACGATATACACACTACTACCTACTCGCTACGGCCTACACACTACGACCTACACACTACGACCTACTCACTACGACCTACACACTACGACCTACACACTACGACCTAAACACCACTACCTATACACTACGACCTACACACTATGACCTACACACTACGACCTACACACTACGACCTACACACTACGACCTACTCACTACGACCTACACACTAAGACCTACACACTACGACCTAAACACTACTACCTACATACTACTACCTAAACAATATCACCTACGCACTACTACCTAAACACTTCGCCCTACAAACTTCTACCTACACACTATAACCTACACACTACGACCTACACACTATGACAACTCACTACGACCTACAAACTACGACCTACACACTACGAACTACACACTACGACCTACACCCTACTACCAACACACTCTTACCTACACACTACGACCTACACACTACTACCTACACACTATTACCTACTGACTACTACCTACACACTACGCCCTACACACTACTACCTATACATTACGTCCTACACACTACGACTACACACTACTACTTACACACTACCACCTAAACACTACGACATACACACGACTACCTACACACTACGACCTACACACTACTACCTACACACTACTACCCACACACTACGACCTACACACTACGACCTACTCACTACGACCTATACACTACGACCTACACACTACGACCTAAACACTACTACCTACATACTACTACCTAAACAATATCACCTACGCACTACTACCTAAACACTTCGCCCTACAAACTTCTACCTACACACTATAACCTACACACTACGACCTACACACTATGACAACTCACTACGACCTACAAACTACGACCTACACACTACGAACTACACACTACGACCTACACCCTACTACCAACACACTCTTACCTACACACTACGACCTACACACTACTACCTACACACTATTACCTACTGACTACTACCTACACACTACGCCCTACACACTACTACCTATACATTACGACCTACACACTACGACTACACACTACTACTTACACACTACCACCTAAACACTACGACATACACACGACTACCTACACACTACGACCTACACACTACTACCTACACACTACTACCCACACACTACGACCTACACACTACGACCTACACACTACAACCTACACACTACGACATACACACTACGACCTACACACTTCGACCTACACACTACTACCTACACACTACGACCTACAAATTACTACCTACACAATATTACCTACACACTACTACCTTCACACTACGCCCTACACACTACTACCTATACACTCTTACCTACACACTACGACCTACACACTACTACCTTCACACTACGCCCTACACACAACTACCTATACACTATTACCTACACACTGCGACCTACACACTACTACCTACACACTACTACCTACACACTACTACCTACACACTACGACCTACAATCTACCACCTACACAATATTACCTACACACTACTACCTACACACTACGAACTACACACTGCGACGTACACACTACTGCCTATACACTATTACCTACACACTACTACCTACACACTACAACCTACACAATACTACCTACACACTACGACCTACATACTATTATCTACTCGCTACTACCTATACATTACGACCTACACACTACGACTACACACTACTACTTACACACTACCACCTAAACCCTACGACATACACACGACTACCTACACACTACGTCCTACACACTATTACATACACACTACTACCTACACACTACGATTTACACACTACGACCTACACACGACTACCTACACACTACGACCTTCACACTACGACCTAAACACTACGACCTACACACTACGATCTACACACTACGGCCTACACACTACTACTTACACACTACTACCTATACACTACTACCTACACACTACGACCTAAACAGTACTACCTACACACTACTACCTACACACTACGACCTACACACTACTACCTACACACTACGACCTACTCACTACGACCTACACGCTACGGCCTAAACAGTACTACCGACAAACTACTACCTACCTACTACGACCTACACACTACGACCTACTCACTACGACTTTCACACTACGACCTGCTCACTACGACCTACACACTACGACCTACTCACTACGACCTGCACACTACGACCTACACACTACGACCTACACACTACGACCTACACACTACTACATACACACTACGACCTACTAACTACAACCTAAACACTACGATTTACACACTACGACCTAAAACATACGGCCTACTCACTACGACCATCATATTACGATCTACACACTACGACCTACACACTACTACGCACACACTACGACCTACACACTACGACCTACACACTACGACCAACACACTACTACCTACTCACTACGACCCATACACTTCGACCTACACACTACGACCTACACACTACGACCTACACACTACGACCTACACACTACTACCTACACACTACGACCTACATACTACGACCCACACACTACGACCTACACACTACGACCTACTCACTACGACCTACACACTACGACCTACACACTACTACCTACTCACTACTACTTACACCCTACTACCTACACAGTACTACCTACACACTACGACCTACACACATCGACCTACACACTACGACCTACACACTTCGACCTACACACTACGACCTACACACTACGACCTACTCACTACGACCTATACACTACTACCTACACACTACAACCTGAACAGTACTACCTACACTACTACCTACACACTACGACCTACACACTACTACCTACACACTACGACCTACTCACTACGACCTACACACTACGACCTACACACTACGACCTACACACTACTACCTAAAAACTACTACCTACACACTACGACCTACACACTACTACCTACACACTACGACCTACTCACTACGACCTACACACTACTACCTACACAATACGATCTACACATTACGGCCTTCACACTACTACTTACACACTACTACCTACTCACTGCGACCTACACACTACGTCATACACACTACGACATACACACTACGACCTACACACTACGACATTCACACTACGACATACACACTACGAACTACACACTACGACCTACTCACTACCACCTACACACTACGACCTACACACTACGACCTACACACTACGACTTACACACTACTACATACACACTACGACCTACTAACTACAACCTACTCACTACGACATACACACTACGACCTACACACTACGACCTACACACTACTACCTACACACTACGACCTATACACTACGACCTACACACTACGACCTACTCACTACAATCTACTCACTACGACCTAAAACCTATGACCTATACACTACTACCTACACACTACGACCTACACACTACGACCTACACACTACGACCTACACACTACGACCTACACACTACTACCTAAAAACTACTACCTACACACTACGACCTACACACTACTACCTACACACTACGACCTACTCACTACGACCTACACACTACTTCCAACACACTACGACCTAAACAGTACTACCTACACACTACTACCTACACACTCGACCTACACACTACTACCTACACACTACGACCTACTCACTACGACTTTCACACTACGACCTGCTCACTACGACCTACATACTACGACCTACACACTACGACCTACACACTACTACCTACTCACTGCGATCTACACACTACGTCATAAACACTACGACCTACACACTACGACATACACACTACGACCTACACACTACGACATTCACACTACGACATACACACTACGAACTAGACACTACGACCTACTCACTACCACCTACACACTACGACCTACACACTACGACCTACACACTACGACCTACACACTACTACATACACACTACGACTTACTAACTACAACCTACTCACTACAACATACACACTACGAACTAAACACTACGACCTACACACTACTACCTACGCACTACGACCTATACACTACGACCTACACACTACGACCTACTCACTACAACCTACTCACTACTACCTATTCACTACGACCTATACACTACGACCTACACACTACGCACTACACACTACGACCTACACACTACGACCTACACTCTACTACCTACGCACTACGACCTACACACTACGACCTACACACTACGACCTACACACTACTAACTCCACACTACGACCTACATACTACGACCTACACACTACGACCTACACACTACGACCTACTCACTAAGACCTACACACTACGACCTACACACTACTACCTACTCACTACTACCTACACCCTACTACATACACACTACTACCTAAACACTACGACCTACACACAATGACCTACACTCTACGACCTACACTTTAGAACCTACTCACTACGACCTACACACTACGACCTACTCACTAAGACCTATACACTACGACCTACACACTACGACCTACACACTACGACCTACACACTACGACCTACACACTACGACCTACACACTACGACCTACTCACTACTACGTACACACTTCGACCTACAAACTACGACCTACTAACCACGACCTACACACTACGACCTACACACTACTACCTACTCACTACGACCTACACACTACGACCTACACACTAATACCTACACACTACCACCTAAACACTACGACCTACACACTACTACATACTCACTACGACCTACACACTACGACCTACTCACTACGACCTACACACTACGACCTACACACTACGACCTACACACTACGACCAACTAACTACGACCTACAAACTACTACCTACACACTACGAACTAAGCACTACGACCTACACACTACTACCTACAAACTACGACCTACACACTACGACCTACTCACTACGCACTACATACTACGACTTACACACTACGACCTACACACTACTACCTACTCACTACGAAATACACACTACGATCTACACACAACGACATACACACTACTACCTACACACTACGACCTACACACTACGACCTACACACTAATACCTACACCTAACTTCCTACACACTGCGACCTACACCCTACTACCTACACACTACGACCTACACACTACTACCTACACCCTACTACCTACACACTACAACCTACACACTACGACATAAACACTACGACCTACGCACTACGACCTACACACTACGACCTACACACTACGACCTACTAACTACAACCTACTCACTACGACATAAACACTACGACCTACACACTACGACCTACACACTACGTCCTACTCACTACGACCTACACACTACGACCTACACACTACTACTTACACACTACGACATACACACTACTACCTACACACTACGACATACACACTACGACCTACACACTACTACCTACTCACTACGACCTATACACTACGACCAACTCACTACGACCTACACACTACGATCTACACACTACTACCTACACACTACGACCTACACACTACTACCTACACACTACGATCTACGCACTACGACCTACACAACACGACCTACTCATTACGACCTACTCACTACGACCTAAACACTACGTCCAACACACTACGACTACCCACTACTACCCACTACTATAAACTACGACCTACACACTACGATCTAAACACTACGACCTACAAACTACGACATACACACCACGACTACACACTACGACCTACACACTACGACCTACTCACTACGACCTACACACTACGACCTACACACTACGACCTACTCACTACGACCTACACTCTACGACCTACACACTACGACCTAAACACTACGTCCAACACACTACGACTACCCACTACTACCTACTCACTACGACCTATACACTACGACCTATACACTACTAACTACACACTACCACCAAATCACTATGACCTACACACTACTACCTACTCACTACTACCTACAAACTACGACCTACTCACTACGACCTACACACTACGACCTACACACTACGACCTACACACTACGACCTACACTCTACGACCTACTTACTACGACCTACACACTACGACCTACACACTACGACCTACACACTATGACTTACTCACTACGACCTACACTCTACGACCTACACACTACGACCTACACACTATGTCCAACACACTACGACCTACCCACTACTACCTACTCACTACGACCTACACACTACGACCTACACACTACTACTTACACACTACCACCTAAACACTACGACCTACACACTACTACCTACTCACTACGACCTACACACTACGACCTACTCACTACGACCTACACACTACCACCTACACACTACGACCTACACACTACTACCTACTCACTACGAAATACACACTACGACCTACACACAACGACCTACACACTACTACCTACACACTACGACCTACACACTACGACCTACACACTACGACCTACACACTACGACCCACACACTACTACCTACACACTACGACCTACACCCTATTACGTACTCACTACGACCTGCACACTACCAACTAAACACTACGACCTACACACTACTACCTACACACTACGACCTATACACTACTACCTACACACTACGACCTACACACTACTACCTACACCTAACTTCCTACACACTGCGACCTACACCCTACTACCTACACACTACGACCTACACACTACTACCTACACCCTACTACCTACACACTACGACCTACAAACTACGACCTACTCACTACGACCTACTCACTACAACCTACACACTACGACATAAACACTACGACCTACACACTACGACCTACACACTACGACCTACACACTACTACCTACTAACTACAACCTACTCACTACGACCTACTCACTACGACCTACACACTACTACCTACACACTACGACCTACACACTACGACCTACACACTACTACCTACTCACTACGACCTATACACTACGACCTACACACTACGACCTACACACTACGACCTACACACTACGACCTACTCACTACGACCTACACACTACGACCTACACACTACGACCTACACACTACGACCTACACACTACTACCTACACACTACTACCTACGCACTACGACCTACACAACACGACCTACTCTTTACGACCTACTCACTACGACCTATACACTACGACCTACAACTACGACCTACACACTACTACCTACACACCGCGACCTACACACTACGACCTACACACTACGACCTACACACTACTACCTACACACTACGACCTACGCACTACGAACTACACACTACGACCTACTCACTACGACCTACACACTACTACCTACACACTACGACCTACTCACTACGACCTACACACTACTACCTACACAATACGATCTACACATTACGGCCTACACACTACTACTTACACACTACTTCCTACACACTACGACCTAAACAGTACTACCTACACACTACTACCTACACACTCGACCTACACACTACTACCTACACACTACGACCTACTCACTACAACCCCCACACTACGACCTGCTCACTACGGCCTACATACTACGACCTACACACTACGACCTGCACACTACGACCTACACACTACGACCTACACACTACTACATACACACTACGACTTACTAACTACAACCTACTCACTACGACATACACACTACGACCTAAACACTACGACCTACACACTACTACCTACGCACTACGACCTATACACTACGACCTACACACTACGACCTACTCACTACAACCTACTACCTATTCACTACGACCTATACACTACGACCTACACACTACGCACTACACACTACGACCTACACACTACGACCTACACACTACGACCTACACACTACTACATACACACTACGACTTACTAACTACAACCTACTCAATACGACATACACACTACGACCTAAACACTACGACCTACACACTACTACCTACGCACTACGACCTATACACTACGACCTACACACTACGACCTACTCACTACAACCTACTACCTATTCACTACGACCTATACACTACGACCTACACACTACGCACTACACACTACGACCTACACACTACGACCTACACTCTACTACCTACGCACTACGACCTACACACTACGACCTACACACTACGACCTACACACTACTAACTCCACACTACGACCTACATACTACGACCTACACACTACGACCTACACACTACGACCTACTCACTAAGACCTACACACTACGACCTACACACTACTACCTACTCACTACTACCTACACCCTACTACATACACACTACTACCTAAACACTACGACCTACACACAACGACCTACACTCTACGACCTACACTTTAGAACCTACTCACTACGACCTACACACTACGACCTACTCACTAAGACCTATACACTACGACCTACACACTACGACCTACACACTACGACCTACACACTACGACCTACACACTACGACCTACTCACTACTACCTACACACTTCGACCTACAAACTACGACCTACACACCACGACCTACACACTACGACCTACACACTACTACCTACTCACTACGACCTACACACTACGACCTACACACTAATACCTACACACTACCACCTAAACACTACGACCTACACACTACTACATACTCACTACGACCTACACACTACGACCTACTCACTACGACCTACACACTACGACCTACACACTACGACCTACACACTACGACCAACTAACTACGACCTACACACTACTACCTACACACTACGAACTAAGCACTACGACCTACACACTACTACCTACAAACTACGACCTACACACTACGACCTACTCACTACGCACTACATACTACGACTTACACACTACGACCTACACACTACTACCTACTCACTACG
Organism: Prosapia bicincta; assembly: GCA_036971475.1. NCBI lineage: Eukaryota > Metazoa > Arthropoda > Insecta > Hemiptera > Cercopidae > Prosapia > Prosapia bicincta. The sequence goes on from JBAIZL010000001.1 coordinate 291,082,107, forward strand.
AAATACACACTACGATCTACACACAACGACATACACACTACTACCTACACACTACGACCTACACACTACGACGTACACACTACGACCTACTCACTACGACCTACACACTACGGCCTACATACTACTACCTACACACTACGACCTACACCCAACTACCTACTCAATACGACCTACACACTAATACCTACACCTAACTTCCTACACACTGCGACCTACACCCTACTACCTACACACTACGACCTACACACTACTACCTACTCCCTACTACCTACACACTACAACCTACACACTACGACATAAACACTACGACCTACACACTACGACCTACACACTACGACCTACTAACTACAACCTACTCACTACGACATAAACACTACGACCTACACACTACGACATACACACTACGTCCTACTCACTACGACCTACACACTACGACCTACACACTACTACTTACACACTACGACATACACACTACTACCTACACACTACGACATACACACTACGACCTACACACTACTACCTACTCACTACGACCTATACACTACGACCAACTCACTACGACCTACACACTACGATCTACACACTACGACCTACACACTACGACCTACACACTACTACCTACACACTACGATCTACGCACTACGACCTACACAACACGACCTACTCATTACGACCTACTCACTACGACCTACACACTACGATCTAAACACTACGACCTACAAACTACGACATACACACCACGACTACACACTACGACCTACACACTACGACCTACTCACTATGACCTACACACTACGACCTACACACTACGACCTACACACTACGACCTACACACTACGACCTACACACTACGACCTACTCACTACGACCTACACACTACGACCTACACACTACGACCTACACACTACGACCTACACACTACTACCTACACACTACTACCTACGCACTACGACCTACACAACACGACCTACTCTTTACGACCTACTCACTACGACCTATACACTACGACCTACAACTACGACCTACACACTACTACCTACACACTACGACCTACTCACTACGACCCCCACACTACGACCTACACACTACGACCTACACACTACGACCTACACACTACTACATACAGACTACGACCTACTAACTACAACCTACTCACTACGACATACACACTACGACCTCCACACTACAACCTACTCACTACGACCTAAAACCTATGACCTACACACTACTACCTACACACTACGACCTACACTCTACGATCTACACACTACGACCTACACACTACTACCTACTCACTACGACCTATACACTACGACCTACACACTATGACCTACACACTACCACCTACACACTGCGACCTATACACTACGACCTACCCACAACGACCTACACACTACGACCTACACACTACGACCTACACAATACGACCTACACACTACGACCCACTCACTACTACCTACTCACTACGACCTATATAATTCGACCTACACGCTACTACCTACACACTACGACCTACACACTACGACCTACTCACTACGCACTACACACTACGACCTACACACTACGACCTACACTCTACTACCTACGCACTACGACCTACACACTACGACCTACACAGTACGACCTACACACTACTACCTCCACACTACTACCTACATACTACGACCTACACACTACGACCTACACACTACGACCTACTCACTAAGACCTACACACTACGACCTACACACTACTACCTACTCACTACTACCTACACCCTACTACATAAACACTACTACCTAAACACTACGACCTACACACAACGACCTATACTCTACGACCTACACTTTACGACCTACTCACTACGACCTACACACTACGACCTACTCACTAAGACCTATACACTACGACCTACACACTACGACCTACACACTACGACCTACACACTACGACCTACACACTACAACCTACTCACTACTACCTACACACTTCGACCTACAAACTACGACCTACACACCACGACCTACACACTACGACCTACACACTACTACCTACTCACTAAGACCTACACACTACGACCTACACACTAATACCTACAAACTACCACCTAAACACTACGACCTACACACTACTACATACTCACTACGACCTACACACTACGACCTACTCACTACGACCTACACACTACGACCTACACACTACGACCTAAACACTACGACCTACACACTATTACCTACAAACTACGACCTACACACTACGACCTACTCACTACGCAATACATACTACGACTTACACACTACGACCTACACACTACTACCTACTCACTACTAAATACACACTACGATCTACACACAACGACATACACACTACTACCTACACACTACGACCTACACACTACGACCTACACACTACGACCTACTCACTACGACCTACACACTACGGCCTACATACTACTACCTACACACTACGACCTACACCCTACTACCTACTCAATACGACCTACACACTACTACCTACACCCTACTACCTACACACTACAACCTACACACTACGACATAAACACTACGACCTACACACTACGACCTACACACTACGACCTACTAACTACAACCTACTCACTACGACATAAACTCTACGACCTACACACTACGACCTACACACTACGACCTACTCACTACGACCTACACACTACGACCTACACAATACTACTTACACACTACGACATACACACTACTACCTACACACTACGACATACACACTACGACCTACACACTACTACCTACTCACTACGACTTATACACTACGACCAACTCACTACGACCTACACACTACGACCTACACACTACGACCTACACACTACTACCTACACACTACGATCTACGCACTACGACCTACACAACACGACCTACTCATAACGACCTACTCCCTACGACCTATAAACTACGACCTACACACTACGACCTACAAACTACGACCTACTCACTACGACCTACACACTACGACCTACACACTACGACCTACACACTACGACCTACACTCTACGACCTACTTACTACGACCTACACACTACGACCTACGCACTACGACTTACTCACTACGACCTACACTCTACGACCTACACACTACGACCTACACACTATGTCCTACACACTACGACCTACCCACTACTACCTACTCACTACGACCTACACACTACGACCTACACACTACGACCTACACACTACTACCTACACACTACCGCCTAAACACTACGACCTACACACTACTACCTACTCACTACGAGCTACACACTACGACCTACACACTACGACCTACACACTACCACCTACACACTACGACCTACACACTACTACCTACTCACTACGAAATACACACTACGACCTACACACAACGACCTACACACTACTACCTACACACTACGACCTACACACTACGACCTTCACACTACGACCTACACACTACGACCTACACACTACTACCTACACACTACGACCTACACCCTATTACGTACTCACTACGACCTGCACACTACCAACTAAACACTGCGACCTACACACTACTACCTACACACTACGACCTACACACTACTACCTACACACTACGACCTACACACTACTACCTACATCTAACTTCCTACACACTGCGACCTACACCCTACTATCTACACACTACGACCTACAAACTACGACCTACACACTACGACCTACTCACTACAACCTACACACTACGACATAAACACTACGACCTACACACTACGACCTACACACTACGACCTACACACTACGACCTACTAACTACAACCTACTCACTACGACCTACTCACTACGACCTACACACTACGGCCTACACACTACTACCTACACACTACGACCTACACACTACGACCTACACACTACTACCTACTCACTACGACCTATACACTACGACCTACACACTACGACCTACACACTACGACCTACACACTACGACCTACTCACTACGACCTACACACTACGACCTACACACTACGACCTACACACTACGACCTACACACTACTACCTACACACTACGACCTACGCACTACGACCTACACAACACGACCTACTCTTTACGACCTACTCACTACGACCTATACACTACGACCTACACACTACGACCTACACACTACTACCTACACACCGCGACCTACACACTACGACCTACACACTACTACCTACACACTACGACCTACGCACTACGAACTACACACTACGACCTACTCACTACGACCTACACACTACGACCTACACACTACGACCGACTCACTACGACCTACACTCTACGACCTACACACTACGACCTAAACACTACGTCCATCACACTACGACTACCCACTACTACCTACTCACTACGACCTACACACTACGACCTATACACTACTACCTACACACTACCACCAAATCACTATGACCTACACACTACTACCTACTAACTACTACCTACAAACTACGACCTACACACTACGACCTACTCACTACGACCTATACACTACGACCTACACACTACGACCTAAACACTACGACCTACAAACTACGACCTACACACCACGACCTACACACTACGACCTACACACTACTACCTACACACTACGACCTACGCACTACGAACTACACACTACGACCTACGCACTACGACCTACACACTACGACCTACACACTACGATCTACTCACTACGACCTACACTCTATGACCTACACACTACGAAATACACACTACTACCTACACACTACCACCTAAATACTATGACCTACACACTACTACCTACTCACTACTACCTACAAACTACGACCTACAAACTACGACAAACTCACTACGACCAACACACTACGACCTACACACTACAACCTACACACTACGACCTACACACTACACTACGACTCATACACTGCTACCTACACACTACCAACTAAACACTATGTCCTACACACTACTACCTACTCACTACTACCTACACACTACGACCTACACCCTACGACCTACACACTACTACCTACTCACTACGACCTACACACTACGACCTACACACTACGACCTACACACTACTACATACAGACTACGACCTACTAACTACAACCTACTCACTACGACATACACACTACAACCTCCACACTACAACCTACTCACTACGACCTAAAACCTATGTCCTACACACTACTACCTACACACTACGACCTACACACTACGACCTACACACTACGACCTACACACTACTACCTGCTCACTACGACCTATACACTACGACCTACACACTACGACCTACACACTACGACCTATACACTACGACCTACACACAACGACCTACACACTACGACCTACACACTTCGACCTACACACTTCGACCTACACACTACGACCCACTCACTACTACCTACTCACTACGACCTATACACTACGACCTACACACTACTACCTACACACTACGACCTACACACTACGACCTACTCACTACGCACTACACACTACGACCTACACTCTACTACCTACGCACTACTACCTACTCACTACGACCTACACACTACGACCTACTCACTAATACCTACAAACTACCACCTAAACACTACGACCTACACACTACTACATACTCACTACGACCTACACACTACGACCTACTCACTACGACCTACACACTACGACCTACACACTACGACCTACACACTACGACCAACTAACTACGACCTACACACTACTACCTACACACTACGACCTAAACACTACGACCTACACACTACTACCTACAAACTACGACCTACACACTACGACCTACTCACTACGAAATACACACTACGATCTACACACAACGACATACACACTACTACCTACACACTACGACCTACACACTACGACCTACACACTACGACCTACTCACTACGACCTACACACTACGGCCTACATACTACTACCTACACACTACGACCTACACCCTACTACCTACTCAATACGACCTACACACTAATACCTACACCTAACTTCCTACACACTGCGACCTACACCCTACTACCTACACACTACGACCTACACACTACTACCTACAACCTATTACCTACACACTACAACCTACACACTACGACATAAACACTACGACCTACACACTACGACCTACACACTACGACCTACACACTACGACCTACTAACTACAACCTACTCACTACGACATAAACACTACGACCTACACACTACGACCTACACACTACGACCTACTCACTACGACCTACACACTACGACCTACATACTACTACTTACACACTACGACATACGCACTACTACCTACACACTACGACATACACACTACGACCTACACACTACTACCTACTCACTACGACCTACACAACACTACCTACTCATTACGACCTACTCACTACGACCTATAAACTACGACCTACACACTACGACCTACAAACTACGTCATACACACCACGACTACACACTACGACCTACACACTACTACCTACACACTACGACATACGCACTACGAATTACACACTACGACCTACTCACTACGACCTATACACTACGACCTACACACTACGACCTACTCACTACGACCTACACTCTACGACCTACACACTACGACCTAAACACTACGTCCAACACACTACGACTACCCACTACTACCTACTCACTACGACCTACACACTACCACCTAAACACTACTAACTACACACTACCACCAAATCACTATGACCTACACACTACTACCTACTCACTACTACCTACAAACTACGACCTACTCACTACGACCTACACACTACGACCTACACACTACGACCTACACACTACGACCTACACTCTACGACCTACTTACTACGACCTACACCCTACGACCTACGCACTACGACTTACTCACTACGACCTACACTCTACGACCTACACACTACGACCTACACACTATGTCCTACACACTACGACCTACCCACTACTACCTACTCACTACGACCTACACACTACGACCTACACACTACGACCTACACACTACTACCTACACACTACCACCTAAACACTACGACCTACACACTACTACCTACTCACTACGACCTACACACTACGACCTACTAACTACGACCTACACACTACCACCTACACACTACGACCTACACACTACTACCTACTCACTACGAAATACACACTACGACCTACACACAACGACCTACACACTACTACCTACACACTACGACCTACACACTACGACCTTCACACTACGACCTACACACTACGACCTACACACTACTACCTACAAACTACGACCTACACCCTATTACGTACTCACTGCGACCTGCACACTACCAACTAAACACTACGACCTACACACTACTACCTACACACTGCGACCTACACACTACTACCTACACACTACGACCTACACACTACTACCTACACCTAACTTCCTACACACTGCGACCTACACCCTACTACCTACACACTACGACCTACACACTACTACCTACACCCTACTACCTACACACTACGACCTACAAACTACGACCTACACACTACGACCTACTCACTACAACCTACACACTACGACATAAACACTACGACCTACACACTACGACCTACTCACTACGACCTACACACTACGACCTACTAACTACAACCTACTCACTACGACCTACTCACTACGAAATACACACTACGGCCTACACACTACTACCTACACACTACGACCTACACACTACGACCTACACACTACTACCTACTCACTACGACCTATACACTACGACCTACACACTACGACCTACACACTACGACCTACACACTACTACCTAAACAGTACGACCTACGCACTACGACCTACACAACACGACCCACTCTTTACGACCTACTCACTACGACCTATACACTACGACCTACACACTACGACCTACACACTACTACCTACACACCGCGACCTACACACTACGACCTACTCACTACGACCTACACACTACGACCTACACACTACGACCTACTCACTACGACCTACACTCTACGACCTACACACTACGACCTAAACACTACGTCCAACACACTACGACTACCCACTACTACCTACTCACTACGACCTACACACTACGACCTATACACTACTACCTACACACTACCACCAAATCAGTATGACCTACACACTACTACCTACTAACTACTACCTACAAACTACGACCTACACACTACGACCTACTCACTACGACCTATACACTACGACCTACACACTACGACCTAAACACTACGACATACAAACTACGACCTACACACCACGACCTACACACTACGACCTACACACTACTACCTACACACTACGACCTACGCACTACGAACTACACACTACGACCTACGCACTACGACCTACACACTACGACCTACACACTACTATCTACTCACTACGACCTACACTCTACGACCTACACACTACGACCTACACACTACTACCTACACACTACCATCTAAATACTATGACCTACACACTACTACCTACTCACTACTACCTACAAACTACGACCTACAAACTACGACCTACTCACTACGACCTACACACTACAACCTACACACTACGACCTACACACTACACTACGACCTATACACTACTACCTACACACTACCACCTAAACACTATGACCTACACACTACTACCTACTCACTACTACCTACAAACCACGACCTACTCAATACGACCTACACACCACAACCTACACACTACGACCTACACACTACGACCTACACACTACGACCTACTCACTACGACCTACACACTACTACCTACACACTACGACCTACTCACTACGACCTACATCCTACGACCTACACACTACGACCTACAGACTACTACCTACACCCTACTAACTACACACTACGACCTTCTACACCCTACTACCTACTCACTACGACCTACACACTACCATCTAAACACTACGACCTACACACTACTACTAACACACTACGACCTACTCACTACTACCTACACACTACGACCTACACACTACTACCTACACCTACCTTCCTACACACTATGACCTACACCCTACTACCGACACACTACGACCTACGCACTACTACCTACATCATACTACCTACACACTACGACCTACACACTACTACCTACACCCTACTACCTACACACTACGACCTACAAACTACGACCTACACACTACGACCTACTCACTACGACCTACATCCTACGACCTACACACTACGACCTACAGACTACTACCTACACCCTACTACCTACACACTACGACCTTCTACACCCTACTACCTACTCACTACGACCTACACACTACCATCTAAACACTACGACTTACACACTACTACTAAAACACTACGACCTACACACTACGACCTACACACTACGACCTACACACTACTACCTAAAAACTACTACCTACACACTACGACCTACACACTACTACCTACACACTACGACCTACACACTACTACCTACATCTAACTTCCTACACACTGCGACCTACACCCTACTATCTACACACTACGACCTACACACTACTACCTACACCCTACTACCTACACACTACGACCTACAAACTACGACCTACACACTACGACCTACTCACTACAACCTACACACTACGACATAAACACTACGACCTACACACTACGACCTACACACTACGACCTACACACTACGACCTACTAACTACAACCTACTCACTACGACCTACTCACTACGACCTACACACTACGGCCTACAAACTACTACCTACACACTACGACCTACACACTACGACCTACACACTACTACCTACTCACTACGACCTATACACTACGACCTACACACTACGACCTACACACTACGACCTACACACTACGACCTACTCACTACGACCTACACACTACGACCTACACACTACGACCTACACACTACGACCTACACACTACTACCTACACACTACGACCTACGCACTACGACCTACACAACACGACCTAATCTTTACGACCTACTCACTACGACCTATACACTACGACCTACACACTACGACCTACACACTACTACCTACACACCGCGACCTACACACTACGACCTACACACTACTACCTACACACTACGACCTACGCACTACGAACTACACACTACGACCTACTCACTACGACCTACACACTACGACCTACACACTACGACCGACTCACTACGACCTACACTCTACGACCTACACACTACGACCTAAACACTACGTCCATCACACTACGACTACCCACTACTACCTACTCACTACGACCTACTCACTACGACCTATACACTACGACCTACACACTACGACCTAAACACTACGACCTACAAACTACGACCTACACACCACGACCTACACACTACGACCTACACACTACTACCTACACACTACGACCTACGCACTACGAACTACACACTACGACCTACGCACTACGACCTACACACTACGACCTACACACTACGATCTACTCACTACGACCTACACTCTACGACCTACACACTACGAAATACACACTACTACCTACACACTACCACCTAAATACTATGACCTACACACTACTACCTACTCACTACTACCTACAAACTACGACCTACTCACTACGACCTACACACTACGAAATACACACTACTACCTACACACTACCAACTAAACACTATGTCCTACACACTACTACCTACTCACTACTACCTACACACTACGACCTACACCCTACGACCTACACACTACTACCTACTCACTACGACCTACACACTACGACATACACACTACGACCTACACACTACTACATACAGACTACGACCTAAAACATATGTCCTACACACTACTACCTACACACTACGACCTACACACTACGACCTACACACTACGACCTACACACTACTACCTACTCACTACGACCTATACACTACGACCTACACACTACGACCTACACACTACCACCTACACACTACGACCTATACACTACGACCTACACACAACGACCTACACACTACGACCTACACACTTCGACCTACACACTTCGACCTACACACTACGACCCACTCACTACTACCTACTCACTACGTCCTATACACTACGACCTACACACTACTACCTACACACTACGACCTACACACTACGACCTACTCACTACGCACTACACACTACGACCTACACACTACGACCCACACTCTACTACCTACGCACTACTACCTACTCACTACGACCTACACACTACGACCTACTCACTAATACCTACAAACTACCACCTAAACACTACGACCTACACACTACTACATACTCACTACGACCTACACACTACGACCTACACACTACTACCTACTCACTACGACCTATACACTACGACCTACACACTACGACCTACACACTACCACCTACACACTACGACCTATACACTACGACCTACACACAACGACCTACACACTACGACCTACACACTTCGACCTACACACTTCGACCTACACACTACGACCCACTCACTACTACCTACTCACTACGTCCTATACACTACGACCTACTCACTACGACCTACACACTACGACCTACACACTACGACCTACACACTACGACCAACTAACTACGACCTACACACTACCACCTACACACTACGACCTAAACACTACGACCTACACACTACTACCTACTCACTACGAAATACACACTACGATCTACACACAACGACATACACACTACTACCTACACACTACGACCTACACACTACGACCTACACACTACGACCTACTCACTACGACCTACACACTACGGCCTACATACTACTACCTACACACTACGACCTACACCCTACTACCTACTCAATACGACCTACACACTAATACCTACACCTAACTTCCTACACACTGCGACCTACACCCTACTACCTACACACTACGACCTACACACTACTACCTACACCCTATTACCTACACACTACAACCTACACACTACGACATAAACACTACGACCTACACACTACGACCTACACACTACGACCTACACACTACGACCTACTAACTACAACCTACTCACTACGACATAAACACTACGACCTACACACTACGACCTACACACTACGACCTACTCACTACGACCTACACACTACGACCTACATACTACTACTTACACACTACGACATACGCACTATTACCTACACACTACGACATACACACTACGACCTACACACTACTACCTACTCACTACGACCTATACACTACGACCAACTCACTACGACCTACACACTACGACCTTCACACTACGACCTACACACTACGACCTACACACTACTACCTACACACTACGATCTACGCACTACGACCTACACAACACTACCTACTCATTACGACCTACTCACTACGACCTATAAACTACGACCTACACACTACGACCTACAAACTACGTCATACACACTACGACTACACACTACGACCTACACACTACTACCTACACACTACGACATACGCACTACGAATTACACACTACGACCTACTCACTACGACCTATACACTACGACCTACACACTACGACCTACTCACTACGACCTACACTCTACGACCTACACACTACGTCCTAAACACTACGTCCAACACACTACGACTACCCACTACTACCTACTCACTACGACCTACACACTACCACCTAAACACTACTAACTACACACTACCACCAAATCACTATTACCTACACACTACTACCTACTCACTACTACCTACAAACTACGACCTACTCACTACGACCTACACACTACAACCTACATACTACGACCTACACACTACGACCTACACTCTACGACCTACTTACTACGACCTACACACTACGACCTACGCACTACGACTTACTCACTACGACCTACACTCTACGACCTACACACTACGACCTACACACTATGTCCTACACACTACGACCTACCCACTACTACCTACTCACTACGACCTACACACTACGACCTACACACTACGACCTACACACTACTACCTACACACTACCACCTAAACACTACGACCTACACACTACTACCTACTCACTACGACCTACACACTACGACCTACTAACTACGACCTACACACTACCACCTACACACTACGTCCTACACACTACTACCTACTCACTACGAAATACACACTACGACCTACACACAACGACCTACACACTACTACCTACACACTACGACCTACACACTACGACCTTCACACTACGACCTACACACTACGACCTACACACTACTACCTACACACTACGACCTACACCCTATTACGTACTCACTGCGACCTGCACACTACCAACTAAACACTACGACCTACACACTACTACCTACACACTGCGACCTACACACTACTACCTACACACTACGACCTACACACTACTACCTACACCTAACTTCCTACACACTCCGACCTACACCCTACTACCTACACACTACGACCTACACACTACTACCTACACCCTACTACCTACACACTACGACCTACAAACTACGACCTACACACTACGACCTACTCACTACAACCTACACACTACGACATAAACACTACGACCTACACACTACGACCTACACACTACGACCTACACACTACGACCTACTAACTACAACCTACTCACTACGACCTACTCACTACGACCTACACACTACGGCCTACACACTACTACCTACACACTACGACCTACACACTACGACCTACACACTACTACCTACTCACTACGACCTATACACTACGACCTACACACTACGACCTACACACTACGACCTACACACTACGACCTACTCACTACGACCTACACACTACGACCTACACACTACGACCTACACACTACGACCTACACACTACGACCTACACACTACTACCTACACACTACGACCTACGCACTACGACCTACACAACACGACCTACTCTTTACGACCTACTCACTACGACCTATACACTACGACCTACACACTACGACCTACACACTACTACCTACACACCGCGACCTACACACTACGACCTACTCACTACGACCTACACACTACGACCTACACACTACGACCTACTCACTACGACCTACAATCTACGACCTACACACTACGACCTAAACACTACGTCCAACACACTACGACTACCCACTACTACCTACTCACTACGACCTACACACTACGACCTATACACTACTACCTACACACTACCACCAAATCACTATGACCTACACACTACTACCTACTAACTACTACCTACAAACTACGACCTACACACTACGACCTACTCACTACGACCTATACACTACGACCTACACACTACGACCTAAACACTACGACATACAAACTACGACCTACACACCACGACCTACACACTACGACCTACACACTACTACCTACACACTACGACCTACGCACTACGAACTACACACTACGACCTACGCACTACGACCTACACACTACGACCTACACACTACGATCTACTCACTACGACCTACAGTCTACGACCTACACACTACGACCTACACACTACTACCTACACACTACCACCTAAATACTATGACCTACACACTACTACCTACTCACTACGACCTACTCACTACTACCTACACACTACGACCTACACACTACGACCTACACACTACTACCTACACCTACCTTCCTACACACTATGACCTACACCCTACTACCTACACACTACGACCTACGCACTACTACCTACATCATACTACCTACACACTACTACCTACACACTACCACCAAATCACTATGACCTACACACTACTACCTACTAACTACTACCTACAAACTACGACCTACACACTACGACCTACTCACTACGACCTATACACTACGACCTACACACTACGACCTAAACACTACGACATACAAACTACGACCTACACACCACGACCTACACACTACGACCTACACACTACTACCTACACACTACGACCTACGCACTACGAACTACACACTACGACCTACGCACTACGACCTAAAACCTATGACCTACACACTACTACCTACACACTACGACCTACACTTTACGACCTACACACTACGACCTACACACTACGACCTACACACTACTACCTACTCACTACGACCTATACACTACGACCTACACACTACTACCTAAAAACTACGACCTACACACTACTACCTACACACTACGACTTACTCACTACGACCTACACACTACTTCCTACACACTACGACCTAAACAGTACTACCTACACACTACTACCTACACACTCGACCTACACACTACTACCTACACACTACGACCTACTCACTACGACTTTCACACTACGACCTGCTCACTACGACCTACATACTACGACCTACACACTACGACCTACACACTACTACCTACTCACTGCGATCTACACACTACGTCATACACACTACGACCTACACACTACGACATACACACTACGACCTACACACTACGACATTCACACTACGACATACACACTACGAACTACACACTACGACCAACTCACTACCACCTACACACTACGACCTACACACTACGACCTACACACTACGACCTACACACTACTACATACACACTACGACCTACTAACTACAACCTACTCACTACGACATACACACTACGACCTACACACTACGACCTACACACTACTACCTACGCACTACGACCTATACACTACGACCTACACACTACGACCTACTCACTACAACCTACTCACTACGACCTAAAACCTATGACCTACACACTACTACCTACACACTACGACCTACACACTACGACCTACACACTACGATCTACACACTACTACCTACTCACTACGACCTATACACTACGACCTACACACTACCACCTACACACTACGACCTATACACAACGACCTACACACAACGACCTACACACTACGACCTACACTCTACTACCTACGCACTACGACCTACACACTACGACCTACACACTACGACCTACACACTACTACCTCCACACTACGACCTACATACTACGACCTACACACTACGACCTACACACTACGACCTACTCACTAAGACCTACACACTACGACCTACACACTACTACCTACTCACTACTACCTACACCTTACTACATACACACTACTACCTAAACACTACGACCTACACACAACGACCTACACTCTACGACCTACACTTTACGACCTACTCACTACGACCTACACACTACGACCTACTCACTAAGACCTCTACACTACGACCTACACACTACGACCTACACACTACGACCTACACACTCCGACCTACACACTACGACCTACTCACTACTACCTACACACTTCGACCTACAAACTACGACCTACACACCACGACCTACACACTACGACCTACACACTACTACCTACTCACTACGACCTACACACTAATACCTACAAACTACCACCTAAACACTACGACCTACACACTACTACATACTCACTACGACCTACACACTACGACCTACTCACTACGACCTACACACTACGACCTACACACTACGACCTACACACTACGACCAACTAACTACGACCTACACACTACTACCTACACACTACGACCTAAACACTACGACCTACACACTACTACCTACAAACTACGACCTACACACTACGACCAACTCACTACGCACTACATACTACGACTTACACACTACGACCTACACACTACTACCTACTCACTACGAAATACACACTACGATCTACACACAACGACATACACACTACTACCTACACACTACGACCTACGCACTACGACCTACACACTACGACCTACTCACTACGACCTTCACACTACGACCTACACACTACGACCTACACACTACTACCTACACACTACGACCTACACCCTATTACGTACTCACTGCGACCTGCAAACTACCAACTAAACACTACGACCTACACACTACTACCTACACACTGCGACCTACACACTACTACCTACACACTACGACCTACACACTACTACCTACACCTAACTTCCTACACACTGCGACCTACACCCTACTACCTACACACTACGACCTACACACTACTACCTACACCCTACTACCTACACACTACGACCTACAAACTACGACCTACACACTACGACCTACTCACTACAACCTACACACTACGACATAAACACTACGACCTACACACTACGACCTACACACTACGACCTACTAACTACAACCTACTCACTACGACCTACTCACTACGACCTACACACTACGGCCTACACACTACTACCTACACACTACGACCTACACACTACGACCTACACACTACTACCTACTCACTACGACCTATACACTACGACCTACACACTACGACCTACACACTACGACCTACACACTACGACCTACTCACTACGACCTACACACTACGACCTACACACTACGACCTACACACTACGACCTACACACTACGACCTACACACTACTACCTACACACTACGACCTACGCACTACGACCTACACAACACGACCTACTCTTTACGACCTACTCACTACGACCTATACACTACGACCTACACACTACGACCTACACACTACTACCTACACACCGCGACCTACACACTACGACCTACTCACTACGACCTACACACTACGACCTACACACTACGACCTACTCACTACGACCTACACTCTACGACCTACACACTACGACCTAAACACTACGTCCAACACACTACGACTACCCACTACTACCTACTCACTACGACCTACACACTACGACCTATACACTACTACCTACACACTACCACCAAATCACTATGACCTACACACTACTACCTACTAACTACTACCTACAAACTACGACCTACACACTACGACCTACTCACTACGACCTATACACTACGACCTACACACTACGACCTAAACACTACGACATACAAACTACGACCTACACACCACGACCTACACACTACGACCTACACACTACTACCTACACACTACGACCTACGCACTACGAACTACACACTACGACCTACGCACTACGACCTACACACTACGACCTACACACTACGATCTACTCACTACGACCTACAGTCTACGACCTACACACTACGACCTACACACTACTACCTACACACTACCACCTAAATACTATGACCTACACACTACTACCTACTCACTACGACCTACTCACTACTACCTACACACTACGACCTACACACTACGACCTACACACTACTACCTACACCTACCTTCCTACACACTATGACCTACACCCTACTACCTACACACTACGACCTACGCACTACTACCTACATCATACTACCTACACACTACTACCTACACACTACCACCAAATCACTATGACCTACACACTACTACCTACTAACTACTACCTACAAACTACGACCTACACACTACGACCTACTCACTACGACCTATACACTACGACCTACACACTACGACCTAAACACTACGACATACAAACTACGACCTACACACCACGACCTACACACTACGACCTACACACTACTACCTACACACTACGACCTACGCACTACGAACTACACACTACGACCTACGCACTACGACCTACACACTACGACCTACACACTACGATCTACTCACTACGACCTACAGTCTACGACCTACACACTACGACCTACACACTACTACCTACACACTACCACCTAAATACTATGACCTACACACTACTACCTACTCACTACGACCTACTCACTACTACCTACACACTACGACCTACACACTACCACCTACACACTACGACCTACACACTACTACCTACACACTACGACCTACTTACTACGACCTACATCCTACGACCTACACACTACGACCTACAGACTACTACCTACACCCTACTACCTACACACTACGACCTTCTACACCCTACTACCTACTCACCACGACCTACACACTACCATCTAAACACTACGACCTACACACTACTACTAACACACTACGACCTACTCACTACTAACTACACACTACGACCTACACACTACGACCTACACACTACTACCTACACCTACCTTCCTACACACTATGACCTACACCCTACTACCTACACACTACGACCTACGCACTACTACCTACATCATACTACCTACACACTACGACCTACACACTACTACCTACACCCTACTACCTACACACTACGACCTACAAACTACGACCTACACACTACGACCTACTCACTACGACCTACATCCTACGACCTACACACTACGACCTACAGACTACTACCTACACCCGACTACCTACACACTACGACCTTCTACACCCTACTACCTACTCACTACGACCTACACACTACCATCTAAACACTACGACTTACACACTACTACTAACACACTACGACCTACACACTACTACCTACACACTACGACCTACACACTACTACCTACACACTACGACCTACTCACTACGACCTACACACTACGACCTACACACTACGACCTACACACTACTACCTAAAAACTACTACCTACACACTACGACCTACACACTACTACCTACACACTACGACCTACTCACTACGACCTACACACTACTACCTACACAATACGATCTACACATTACGGCCTACACACTACTACTTACACACTACTACCTACTCACTGCGACCTACACACTACGTCATACACACTACGACCTACACACTACGACATACACACTACGACCTACACACTACGACATTCACACTACGACATACACACTACGAACTACACACTACGACCTACTCACTACCACCTACACTCTACGACCTACACTCTACGACCTACACACTAAGACCTACACACTACTACATACACACTACGACCCACTAACTACAACCTACTCACTACGACATACACACTACGACCTACACACTACGACCTACACACTACTACCTACACACTACGACCTAAAACCTATGACCTACACACTACTACCTACACACTACGACCTACACTTTACGACCTACACACTACGACCTACACACTACGACCTACACACTACTACCTACTCACTACGACCTATACACTACGACCTACACACTACTACCTAAAAACTACGACCTACACACTACTACCTACACACTACGACTTACTCACTACGACCTACACACTACTTCCTACACACTACGACCTAAACAGTACTACCTACACACTACTACCTACACACTCGACCTACACACTACTACCTACACACTACGACCTACTCACTACGACTTTCACACTACGACCTGCTCACTACGACCTACATACTACGACCTACACACTACGACCTACACACTACTACCTACTCACTGCGATCTACACACTACGTCATACACACTACGACCTACACACTACGACCTACACACTACGACCTACACACTACGACCTACTCACTACGACCTACACACTACGACCTACACACTACGACCTACACACTACGACCTACACACTACGACCTACACACTACTACCTACACACTACGACCTACGCACTACGACCTACACAACACGACCTACTCTTTACGACCTACTCACTACGACCTATACACTACGACCTACACACTACGACCTACACACTACTACCTACACACCGCGACCTACACACTACGACCTACTCACTACGACCTACACACTACGACCTACACACTACGACCTACTCACTACGACCTACACTCTACGACCTACACACTACGACCTAAACACTACGTCCAACACACTACGACTACCCACTACTACCTACTCACTACGACCTACACACTACGACCTATACACTACTACCTACACACTACCACCAAATCACTATGACCTACACACTACTACCTACTAACTACTACCTACAAACTACGACCTACACACTACGACCTACTCACTACGACCTATACACTACGACCTACACACTACGACCTAAACACTACGACATACAAACTACGACCTACACACCACGACCTACACACTACGACCTACACACTACTACCTACACACTACGACCTACGCACTACGAACTACACACTACGACCTACGCACTACGACCTACACACTACGACCTACACACTACGATCTACTCACTACGACCTACAGTCTACGACCTACACACTACGACCTACACACTACTACCTACACACTACCACCTAAATACTATGACCTACACACTACTACCTACTCACTACGACCTACTCACTACTACCTACACACTACGACCTACACACTACGACCTACACACTACTACCTACACCTACCTTCCTACACACTATGACCTACACCCTACTACCTACACACTACGACCTACGCACTACTACCTACATCATACTACCTACACACTACTACCTACACACTACCACCAAATCACTATGACCTACACACTACTACCTACTAACTACTACCTACAAACTACGACCTACACACTACGACCTACTCACTACGACCTATACACTACGACCTACACACTACGACCTAAACACTACGACATACAAACTACGACCTACACACCACGACCTACACACTACGACCTACACACTACTACCTACACACTACGACCTACGCACTACGAACTACACACTACGACCTACGCACTACGACCTACACACTACGACCTACACACTACGATCTACTCACTACGACCTACAGTCTACGACCTACACACTACGACCTACACACTACTACCTACACACTACCACCTAAATACTATGACCTACACACTACTACCTACTCACTACGACCTACTCACTACTACCTACACACTACGACCTACACACTACCACCTACACACTACGACCTACACACTACTACCTACACACTACGACCTACTCACTACGACCTACATCCTACGACCTACACACTACGACCTACAGACTACTACCTACACCCTACTACCTACACACTACGACCTTCTACACCCTACTACCTACTCACCACGACCTACACACTACCATCTAAACACTACGACCTACACACTACTACTAACACACTACGACCTACTCACTACTACCTACACACTACGACCTACACACTACGACCTACACACTACTACCTACTCACTACGACCTATACACTACGACCTACACACTACTACCTAAAAACTACGACCTACACACTACTACCTACACACTACGACTTACTCACTACGACCTACACACTACTTCCTACACACTACGACCTAAACAGTACTACCTACACACTACTACCTACACACTCGACCTACACACTACTACCTACACACTACGACCTACTCACTACGACTTTCACACTACGACCTGCTCACTACGACCTACATACTACGACCTACACACTACGACCTACACACTACTACCTACTCACTGCGATCTACACACTACGTCATACACACTACGACCTACACACTACGACATACACACTACGACCTACACACTACGACATTCACACTACGACATACACACTACGAACTACACACTACGACCAACTCACTACCACCTACACACTACGACCTACACACTACGACCTACACACTACGACCTACACACTACTACATACACACTACGACCTACTAACTACAACCTACTCACTACGACATACACACTACGACCTACACACTACGACCTACACACTACTACCTAAGCACTACGACCTATACACTACGACCTACACACTACGACCTACTCACTACAACCTACTCACTACGACCTAAAACCTATGACCTACACACTACTACCTACACACTACGACCTACACACTACGACCTACACACTACGATCTACACACTACTACCTACTCACTACGACCTATACACTACGACCTACACACTACGACCTACACACTACCACCTACACACTACGACCTATACACAACGACCTACACACAACGACCTACACACTACGACCTACACTCTACTACCTACGCACTACGACCTACACACTACGACCTACACACTACGACCTACACACTACTACCTCCACACTACGACCTACATACTACGACCTACACACTACGACCTACACACTACGACCTACTCACTAAGACCTACACACTACGACCTACACACTACTACCTACTCACTACTACCTACACCTTACTACATACACACTACTACCTAAACACTACGACCTACACACAACGACCTACACTCTACGACCTACACTTTACGACCTACTCACTACGACCTACACACTACGACCTACTCACTAAGACCTCTACACTACGACCTACACACTACGACCTACACACTACGACCTACACACTCCGACCTACACACTACGACCTACTCACTACTACCTACACACTTCGACCTACAAACTACGACCTACACACCACGACCTACACACTACGACCTACACACTACTACCTACTCACTACGACCTACACACTAATACCTACAAACTACCACCTAAACACTACGACCTACACACTACTACATACTCACTACGACCTACACACTACGACCTACTCACTACGACCTACACACTACGACCTACACACTACGACCTACACACTACGACCAACTAACTACGACCTACACACTACTACCTACACACTACGACCTAAACACTACGACCTACACACTACTACCTACAAACTACGACCTACACACTACGACCAACTCACTACGCACTACATACTACGACTTACACACTACGACCTACACACTACTACCTACTCACTACGAAATACACACTACGATCTACACACAACGACATACACACTACTACCTACACACTACGACCTACGCACTACGACCTACACACTACGACCTACTCACTACGACCTTCACACTACGACCTACACACTACGACCTACACACTACTACCTACACACTACGACCTACACCCTATTACGTACTCACTGCGACCTGCACACTACCAACTAAACACTACGACCTACACACTACTACCTACACACTGCGACCTACACACTACTACCTACACACTACGACCTACACACTACTACCTACACCTAACTTCCTACACACTGCGACCTACACCCTACTACCTACACACTACGACCTACACACTACTACCTACACCCTACTACCTACACACTACGACCTACAAACTACGACCTACACACTACGACCTACTCACTACAACCTACACACTACGACATAAACACTACGACCTACACACTACGACCTACACACTACGACCTACTAACTACAACCTACTCACTACGACCTACTCACTACGACCTACACACTACGGCCTACACACTACTACCTACACACTACGACCTACACACTACGACCTACACACTACTACCTACTCACTACGACCTATACACTACGACCTACACACTACGACCTACACACTACGACCTACACACTACGACCTACTCACTACGACCTACACACTACGACCTACACACTACGACCTACACACTACGACCTACACACTACGACCTACACACTACTACCTACACACTACGACCTACGCACTACGACCTACACAACACGACCTACTCTTTACGACCTACTCACTACGACCTATACACTACGACCTACACACTACGACCTACACACTACTACCTACACACCGCGACCTACACACTACGACCTACTCACTACGACCTACACACTACGACCTACACACTACGACCTACTCACTACGACCTACACTCTACGACCTACACACTACGACCTAAACACTACGTCCAACACACTACGACTACCCACTACTACCTACTCACTACGACCTACACACTACGACCTATACACTACTACCTACACACTACCACCAAATCACTATGACCTACACACTACTACCTACTAACTACTACCTACAAACTACGACCTACACACTACGACCTACTCACTACGACCTATACACTACGACCTACACACTACGACCTAAACACTACGACATACAAACTACGACCTACACACCACGACCTACACACTACGACCTACACACTACTACCTACACACTACGACCTACGCACTACGAACTACACACTACGACCTACGCACTACGACCTACACACTACGACCTACACACTACGATCTACTCACTACGACCTACAGTCTACGACCTACACACTACGACCTACACACTACTACCTACACACTACCACCTAAATACTATGACCTACACACTACTACCTACTCACTACGACCTACTCACTACTACCTACACACTACGACCTACACACTACGACCTACACACTACTACCTACACCTACCTTCCTACACACTATGACCTACACCCTACTACCTACACACTACGACCTACGCACTACTACCTACATCATACTACCTACACACTACTACCTACACACTACCACCAAATCACTATGACCTACACACTACTACCTACTAACTACTACCTACAAACTACGACCTACACACTACGACCTACTCACTACGACCTATACACTACGACCTACACACTACGACCTAAACACTACGACATACAAACTACGACCTACACACCACGACCTACACACTACGACCTACACACTACTACCTACACACTACGACCTACGCACTACGAACTACACACTACGACCTACGCACTACGACCTACACACTACGACCTACACACTACGATCTACTCACTACGACCTACAGTCTACGACCTACACACTACGACCTACACACTACTACCTACACACTACCACCTAAATACTATGACCTACACACTACTACCTACTCACTACGACCTACTCACTACTACCTACACACTACGACCTACACACTACGACCTACACACTACTACCTACACCTACCTTCCTACACACTATGACCTACACCCTACTACCTACACACTACGACCTACGCACTACTACCTACATCATACTACCTACACACTACTACCTACACACTACCACCAAATCACTATGACCTACACACTACTACCTACTAACTACTACCTACAAACTACGACCTACACACTACGACCTACTCACTACGACCTATACACTACGACCTACACACTACGACCTAAACACTACGACATACAAACTACGACCTACACACCACGACCTACACACTACGACCTACACACTACTACCTACACACTACGACCTACGCACTACGAACTACACACTACGACCTACGCACTACGACCTACACACTACGACCTACACACTACGATCTACTCACTACGACCTACAGTCTACGACCTACACACTACGACCTACACACTACTACCTACACACTACCACCTAAATACTATGACCTACACACTACTACCTACTCACTACGACCTACTCACTACTACCTACACACTACGACCTACACACTACCACCTACACACTACGACCTACACACTACTACCTACACACTACGACCTACTCACTACGACCTACATCCTACGACCTACACACTACGACCTACAGACTACTACCTACACCCTACTACCTACACACTACGACCTTCTACACCCTACTACCTACTCACCACGACCTACACACTACCATCTAAACACTACGACCTACACACTACTACTAACACACTACGACCTACTCACTACTACCTACACACTACGACCTACACACTACGACCTACACACTACTACCTACACCTACCTTCCTACACACTATGACCTACACCCTACTACCTACACACTACGACCTACGCACTACTACCTACATCATACTACCTACACACTACGACCTACACACTACTACCTACACCCTACTACCTACACACTACGACCTACAAACTACGACCTACACACTACGACCTACTCACTACGACCTACATCCTACGACCTACACACTACGACCTACAGACTACTACCTACACCCGACTACCTACACACTACGACCTTCTACACCCTACTACCTACTCACTACGACCTACACACTACCATCTAAACACTACGACTTACACACTACTACTAACACACTACGACCTACACACTACTACCTACACACTACTACCTACACACTACGACCTACTCACTACGACCTACACACTACGACCTACACACTACGACCTACACACTACTACCTAAAAACTACTACCTACACACTACGACCTACACACTACTACCTACACACTACGACCTACTCACTACGACCTACACACTACTACCTACACAATACGATCTACACATTACGGCCTACACACTACTACTTACACACTACTACCTACTCACTGCGACCTACACACTACGTCATACACACTACGACCTACACACTACGACATACACACTACGACCTACACACTACGACATTCACACTACGACATACACACTACGAACTACACACTACGACCTACTCACTACCACCTACACTCTACGACCTACACTCTACGACCTACACACTAAGACCTACACACTACTACATACACACTACGACCCACTAACTACAACCTACTCACTACGACATACACACTACGACCTACACACTACGACCTACACACTACTACCTACACACTACGACCTAAAACCTATGACCTACACACTACTACCTACACACTACGACCTACACTTTACGACCTACACACTACGACCTACACACTACGACCTACACACTACGACCTACACACTACTACCTACTCACTACGACCTATACACTACGACCTACACACTACTACCTAAAAACTACGACCTACACACTACTACCTACACACTACGACTTACTCACTACGACCTACACACTACTTCCTACACACTACGACCTAAACAGTACTACCTACACACTACTACCTACACACTCGACCTACACACTACTACCTACACACTACGACCTACTCACTACGACTTTCACACTACGACCTGCTCACTACGACCTACATACTACGACCTACACACTACGACCTACACACTACTACCTACTCACTGCGATCTACACACTACGTCATACACACTACGACCTACACACTACGACATACACACTACGACCTACACACTACGACATTCACACTACGACATACACACTACGAACTACACACTACGACCAACTCACTACCACCTACACACTACGACCTACACACTACGACCTACACACTACGACCTACACACTACTACATACACACTACGACCTACTAACTACAACCTACTCACTACGACATACACACTACGACCTACACACTACGACCTACACACTACTACCTACGCACTACGACCTATACACTACGACCTACACACTACGACCTACTCACTACAACCTACTCACTACGACCTAAAACCTATGACCTACACACTACTACCTACACACTACGACCTACACACTACGACCTACACACTACGATCTACACACTACTACCTACTCACTACGACCTATACACTACGACCTACACACTACGACCTACACACTACCACCTACACACTACGACCTATACACAACGACCTACACACAACGACCTACACACTACGACCTACACTCTACTACCTACGCACTACGACCTACACACTACGACCTACACACTACGACCTACACACTACTACCTCCACACTACGACCTACATACTACGACCTACACACTACGACCTACACACTACGACCTACTCACTAAGACCTACACACTACGACCTACACACTACTACCTACTCACTACTACCTACACCTTACTACATACACACTACTACCTAAACACTACGACCTACACACAACGACCTACACTCTACGACCTACACTTTACGACCTACTCACTACGACCTACACACTACGACCTACTCACTAAGACCTCTACACTACGACCTACACACTACGACCTACACACTACGACCTACACACTCCGACCTACACACTACGACCTACTCACTACTACCTACACACTTCGACCTACAAACTACGACCTACACACCACGACCTACACACTACGACCTACACACTACTACCTACTCACTACGACCTACACACTAATACCTACAAACTACCACCTAAACACTACGACCTACACACTACTACATACTCACTACGACCTACACACTACGACCTACTCACTACGACCTACACACTACGACCTACACACTACGACCTACACACTACGACCAACTAACTACGACCTACACACTACTACCTACACACTACGACCTAAACACTACGACCTACACACTACGACCTACTCACTACGACCTACACACTACGACCTACACACTACGACCTACACACTACGACCAACTAACTACGACCTACACACTACTACCTACACACTACGACCTAAACACTACGACCTACACACTACTACCTACACACTACGACCTACGCACTACGACCTACACACTACGACCTACTCACTACGACCTACACACTACGGCCTACATACTACTACCTACACACTACGACCTACACCCTACTACCTACTCAATACGACCTACACACTAATACCTACACCTAACTTCCTACACACTGCGACCTACACCCTACTATCTACACACTACGACCTACACACTACTATCTACACCCTACTACCTACACACTACAACCTACACACTACGACATAAACACTACGACCTACACACTACGACCTACACACTACGACCTACACACTACGACCTACTAACTACAACCTACTCACTACGACATAAACACTACGACCTACACACTACGACCTACACACTACGACCTACACACTACTACTTACACACTACGACATACACACTACTACCTACACACTACGACATACACACTACGACCTACACACTACTACCTACTCACTACGACCTATACACTACGACCAACTCACTACGACCTACACACTACGACCTACACACTACGACCTACACACTACGACCTACACACTACTACCTACACACTACGATCTACGCACTACGACCTACACAACACGACCTACTCATTACGACCTACTCACTACGACCTATAAACTACGACCTACACACTACGATCTAAACACTACGACCTACAAACTACGACATACACACCACGACTACACACTACGACCTACACACTACGACCTACAAACTTCGACCTACACACTACGACCTACTCACTACAACCTACACACTACGACATAAACACTACGACCTACACACTACGACCTACACACTACGACCTACACACTACGACCTACTAACTACAACCTACTCACTACGACCTACCCACTACGACCTACACACTACGGCCTACACACTACTACCTACACACTACGACCTACACACTACGACCTACACACTACTACCTACTCACTACGACCTATACACTACTACCTACTCAATACGACCTACACACTAATACCTACACCTAACTTCCTACACACTGCGACCTACACCCTACGACCTACACACTACGACCTACACACTACTACCTACACACTACCACCTAAATACTATGACCTACACACTACTACCTACTCACTACTACCTACAAACTACGACCTACTCACTACGACCTACACGCTGCGACCTACACAATACGACCTACACACTACGACCTACACACTACACTACGACCTATACACTACTACCTACACACTACCACCTAAACACTATGACCTACACACTACTACCTACTCACTACTACCTACAAACTACGACCTACTCAATACGACCTACACACTACGACCTACACACTACGACCTACACACTACGACCTACACACTACGACCTACTCACTACGACCTACACACTACCACCTACACACTACGACCTACACACTACTACCTACACACTACGACCTACTCACTACGACCTACATCCTACGACCTACACACTACGACCTACAGACTACTACCTACACCCTACTACCTACACACTACGACCTTCTACACCCTACTACCTACTCACTACGACCTACACATTACCATCTAAACACTACGACCTACACACTACTACTAACACACTACGACCTACACACTACTACCTACACACTACGACCTACACACTCCGACCTACACACTACTACCTACACCTACCTTCCTACACACTATGACCTACACCCTACTACCTACACACTACGACCTACACACTACGACCTACGCACTACTACCTACACCATACTACCTACACACTACGACCTACACACTACTACCTACACCCTACTACCTACACACTACGACCTACAAACTACGACCTACACACTACGACCTACTCACTACAACCTACACACTACGACATAAACACTACGACCTACACACTACGACCTACACACTACGACCTACACACTACGACCTACTAACTACAACCTACTCACTACGACCTACTCACTACGACCTACACACTACGGCCTACACACTACTACCTACACACTACGACCTACACACTACGACCTACACACTACTACCTACTTACTACGACCTATACACTACGACCTACACACTACGACCTACACACTACGACCTACACACTACGACCTACCCACTACGACCTACACACTACGACCTACGCACTACGACCTACACACTACTACCTACACACTACGGCCTACGCACTACGACCTACACAACACGACCTATTAATTACGACCTACTCACTACGACCTATACACTACGACCTACACACTACGACCTACACACTACTACCTACACACCGCGACCTACACACTACGACCTACACACTACTACCTACACACTACGACCTACGCACTACGAACTACACACTACGACCTATACACTACTACCTACACACTACTACCTACTCACTACGAAATACACACTACGATCTACACACAACGACATACACACTACTACCTACACACTACGACCTACACACTACGACCTACACACTACGACCTACTCACTACGACCTACACACTACGGCCTACATACTACTACCTACACACTACGACCTACACCCTACTACCTACTCAATACGACCTACACACTAATACCTACACCTAACTTCCTACACACTGCGACCTACACCCTACTACCTACACACTACGACCTACACACTACTACCTACACCCTATTACCTACACACTACAACCTACACACTACGACATAAACACTACGACCTACACACTACGACCTACACACTACGACCTACACACTACGACCTACTAACTACAACCTACTCACTACGACATAAACACTACGACCTACACACTACGACCTACACACTACGACCTACTCACTACGACCTACACACTACGACCTACATACTACTACTTACACACTACGACATACGCACTATTACCTACACACTACGACATACACACTACGACCTACACACTACTACCTACTCACTACGACCTATACACTACGACCAACTCACTACGACCTACACCCTACGACCTTCACACTACGACCTACACACTACGACCTACACACTACTACCTACACACTACGATCTACGCACTACGACCTACACAACACTACCTACTCATTACGACCTACTCACTACGACCTATAAACTACGACCTACACACTACGACCTACAAACTACGTCATACACACCACGACTACACACTACGACCTACACACTACTACCTACACACTACGACATACGCACTACGAATTACACACTACGACCTACTCACTACGACCTATACACTACGACCTACACACTACGACCTACTCACTACGACCTACACTCTACGACCTACACACTACGTCCTAAACACTACGTCCAACACACTACGACTACCCACTACTACCTACTCACTACGACCTACACACTACCACCTAAACACTACTAACTACACACTACCACCAAATCACTATGACCTACACACTACTACCTACTCACTACTACCTACAAACTACGACCTACTCACTACGACCTACACACTACAACCTACACACTACGACCTACACACTACGACCTACACTCTACGACCTACTTACTACGACCTACACACTACGACCTACGCACTACGACTTACTCACTACGACCTACACTCTACGACCTACACACTACGACCTACACACTATGTCCTACACACTACGACCTACCCACTACTACCTACTCACTACGACCTACACACTACGACCTACACACTACGACCTACACACTACTACCTACACACTACCACCTAAACACTACGACCTACACACTACTACCTACTCACTACGACCTACACACTACGACCTACTAACTACGACCTACACACTACCACCTACACACTACGTCCTACACACTACTACCTACTCACTACGAAATACACACTACGACCTACACACAACGACCTACACACTACTACCTACACACTACGACCTACACACTACGACCTTCACACTACGACCTACACACTACGACCTACACACTACTACCTACACACTACGACCTACACCCTATTACGTACTCACTGCGACCTGCACACTACCAACTAAACACTACGACCTACACACTACTACCTACACACTGCGACCTACACACTACTACCTACACACTACGACCTACACACTACTACCTACACCTAACTTCCTACACACTGCGACCTACACCCTACTACCTACACACTACGACCTACACACTACTACCTACACCCTACTACCTACACACTACGACCTACAAACTACAACCTACACACTACGACCTACTCACTACAACCTACACACTACGACATAAACACTACGACCTACACACTACGACCTACACACTACGACCTACACACTACGACCTACTAACTACAACCTACTCACTACGACCTACTCACTACGACCTACACACTACGGCCTACACACTACTACCTACACACTACGACCTACACACTACGACCTACACACTACTACCTACTCACTACGACCTATACACTACGACCTACACACTACGACCTACACACTACGACCTACACACTACGACCTACTCACTACGACCTACACACTACGACCTACACACTACGACCTACACACTACGACCTACACACTACGACCTACACACTACTACCTACACACTACGACCTACGCACTACGACCTACACAACACGACCTACTCTTTACGACCTACTCACTACGACCTATACACTACGACCTACACACTACGACCTACACACTACTACCTACACACCGCGACCTACACACTACGACCTACTCACTACGACCTACACACTACGACCTACACACTACGACCTACTCACTACGACCTACACTCTACGACCTACACACTACGACCTAAACACTACGTCCAACACACTACGACTACCCACTACTACCTACTCACTACGACCTACACACTACGACCTATACACTACTACCTACACACTACCACCAAATCACTATGACCTACACACTACTACCTACTAACTACTACCTACAAACTACGACCTACACACTACGAACTACTCACTACGACCTATACACTACGACCTACACACTACGACCTAAACACTACGACATACAAACTACGACCTACACACCACGACCTACACACTACGACCTACACACTACTACCTACACACTACGACCTACGCACTACGAACTACACACTACGACCTACGCACTACGACCTACACACTACGACCTACACACTACGATCTACTCACTACGACCTACACTCTACGACCTACACACTACGACCTACACACTACTACCTACACACTACCACCTAAATACTATGACCTACACACTACTACCTACTCACTACTACCTACAAACTACGACCTACAAACTACGACCTACTCACTACGACCTACACACTACAACCTACACACTACGACCTACACACTACACTACGACCTATACACTACTACCTACACACTACCACCTAAACACTATGACCTACACACTACTACCTACTCACTACTACCTACAAACCACGACCTACTCAATACGACCTACACACCACAACCTACACACTACGACCTACACACTACGACCTACACACTACGACCTACTCACTACGACCTACACACTACCACCTACACACTACGACCTACACACTACTACCTACACACTACGACCTACTCACTACGACCTACATCCTACGACCTACACACTACGACCTACAGACTACTACCTACACCCTACTACCTACACACTACGACCTTCTACACCCTACTACCTACTCACCACGACCTACACACTACCATCTAAACACTACGACCTACACACTACTACTAACACACTACGACCTACTCACTACTACCTACACACTACGACCTACACACTACGACCTACACACTACTACCTACACCTACCTTCCTACACACTATGACCTACACCCTACTACCTACACACTACGACCTACGCACTACTACCTACATCATACTACCTACACACTACGACCTACACACTACTACCTACACCCTACTACCTACACACTACGACCTACAAACTACGACCTACACACTACGACCTACTCACTACGACCTACATCCTACGACCTACACACTAAGACCTACAGACTACTACCTACACCCTACTACCTACACACTACGACCTTCTACACCCTACTACCTACTCACTACGACCTACACACTACCATCTAAACACTACGACTTACACACTACTACTAACACACTACGACCTACACACTACTACCTACACACTACGACCTACACACTACTACCTACACACTACGACCTACTCACTACGACCTACACACTACGACCTACACACTACGACCTACACACTACTACCTAAAAACTACTACCTACACACTACGACCTACACACTACTACCTACACACTACGACCTACTCACTACGACCTACACACTACTACCTACACAATACGATCTACACATTACGGCCTACACACTACTACTTACACACTACTACCTACTCACTGCGACCTACACACTACGTCATACACACTACGACCTACACACTACGACATACACACTACGACCTACACACTACGACATTCACACTACGACATACACACTACGAACTACACACTACGACCTACTCACTACCACCTACACTCTACGACCTACACTCTACGACCTACACACTAAGACCTACACACTACTACATACACACTACGACCCACTAACTACAACCTACTCACTACGACATACACACTACGACCTACACACTACGACCTACACACTACTACCTACACACTACGACCTAAAACCTATGACCTACACACTACTACCTACACACTACGACCTACACTTTACGACCTACACACTACGACCTACACACTACGACCTACACACTACTACCTACTCACTACGACCTATACACTACGACCTACACACTACTACCTAAAAACTACGACCTACACACTACTACCTACACACTACGACTTACTCACTACGACCTACACACTACTTCCTACACACTACGACCTAAACAGTACTACCTACACACTAATACCTACACACTCGACCTACACACTACTACCTACACACTACGACCTACTCACTACGACTTTCACACTACGACCTGCTCACTACGACCTACATACTACGACCTACACACTACGACCTACACACTACTACCTACTCACTGCGATCTACACACTACGTCATACACACTACGACCTACACACTACGACATACACACTACGACCTACACACTACGACATTCACACTACGACATACACACTACGAACTACACACTACGACCAACTCACTACCACCTACACACTACGACCTACACACTACGACCTACACACTACGACCTACACACTACTACATACACACTACGACCTACTAACTACAACCTACTCACTACGACATACACACTAAGACCTACACACTACGACCTACACACTACTACCTACGCACTACGACCTATACACTACGACCTACACACTACGACCTACTCACTACAACCTACTCACTACGACCTAAAACCTATGACCTACACACTACTACCTACACACTACGACCTACACACTACGACCTACACACTACGATCTACACACTACTACCTACTCACTACGACCTATACACTACGACCTACACACTACGACCTACACACTACCACCTACACACTACGACCTATACACAACGACCTACACACAACGACCTACACACTACGACCTACACTCTACTACCTACGCACTACGACCTACACACTACGACCTACACACTACGACCTACACACTACTACCTCCACACTACGACCTACATACTACGACCTACACACTACGACCTACACACTACGACCTACTCACTAAGACCTACACACTACGACCTACACACTACTACCTACTCACTACTACCTACACCTTACTACATACACACTACTACCTAAACACTACGACCTACACACAACGACCTACACTCTACGACCTACACTTTACGACCTACTCACTACGACCTACACACTACGACCTACTCACTAAGACCTCTACACTACGACCTACACACTACGCCCTACACACTACGACCTACACACTACGACCTACACACTACGACCTACTCACTACTACCTACACACTTCGACCTACAAACTACGACCTACACACCACGACCTACACACTACGACCTACACACTACTACCTACTCACTACGACCTACACACTAATACCTACAAACTACCACCTAAACACTACGACCTACACACTACTACATACTCACTACGACCTACACACTACGACCTACTCACTACGACCTACACACTACGACCTACACACTACGACCTACACACTACGACCAACTAACTACGACCTACACACTACTACCTACACACTACGACCTAAACACTACGACCTACACACTACTACCTACAAACTACGACCTACACACTACGACCAACTCACTACGCACTACATACTACGACTTACACACTACGACCTACACACTACTACCTACTCACTACGAAATACGCACTACGATCTACACACAACGACATACACACTACTACCTACACACTACGACCTACGCACTACGAAGTACACACTACGACCTACTCACTACGACCTACACACTACGGCCTACATACTACTACCTACACACTACGACCTACACCCTACTACCTACTCAATACGACCTACACACTAATACCTACACCTAACTTCCTACACACTGCGACCTACACCCTACTATCTACACACTACGACCTACACACTACTATCTACACCCTACTACCTACACACTACAACCTACACACTACGACATAAACACTACGACCTACACACTACGACCTACACACTACGACCTACACACTACGACCTACTAACTACAACCTACTCACTACGACATAAACACTACGACCTACACACTACGACCTACACACTACGACCTACACACTACTACTTACACACTACGACATACACACTACTACCTACACACTACGACATACACACTACGACCTACACACTACTACCTACTCACTACGACCTATACACTACGACCAACTCACTACGACCTACACACTACGACCTACACACTACGACCTACACACTACGACCTACACACTACTACCTACACACTACGATCTACGCACTACGACCTACACAACACGACCTACTCATTACGACCTACTCACTACGACCTATAAACTACGACCTACACACTACGATCTAAACACTACGACCTACAAACTACGACATACACACCACGACTACACACTACGACCTACACACTACGACCTACAAACTTCGACCTACACACTACGACCTACTCACTACAACCTACACACTACGACATAAACACTACGACCTACACACTACGACCTACACACTACGACCTACACACTACGACCTACTAACTACAACCTACTCACTACGACCTACCCACTACGACCTACACACTACGGCCTACACACTACTACCTACACACTACGACCTACACACTACGACCTACACACTACTACCTACTCACTACGACCTATACACTACTACCTACTCAATACGACCTACACACTAATACCTACACCTAACTTCCTACACACTGCGACCTACACCCTACGACCTACACACTACGACCTACACACTACTACCTACACACTACCACCTAAATACTATGACCTACACACTACTACCTACTCACTACTACCTACAAACTACGACCTACTCACTACGACCTACACGCTGCGACCTACACAATACGACCTACACACTACGACCTACACACTACACTACGACCTATACACTACTACCTACACACTACCACCTAAACACTATGACCTACACACTACTACCTACTCACTACTACCTACAAACTACGACCTACTCAATACGACCTACACACTACGACCTACACACTACGACCTACACACTACGACCTACACACTACGACCTACTCACTACGACCTACACACTACCACCTACACACTACGACCTACACACTACTACCTACACACTACGACCTACTCACTACGACCTACATACTACGACCTACACACTACGACCTACAGACTACTACCTACACCCTACTACCTACACACTACGACCTTCTACACCCTACTACCTACTCACTACGACCTACACACTACCATCTAAACACTACGACCTACACACTACTACTAACACACTACGACCTACACACTACTACCTACACACTACGACCTACACACTACGACCTACACACTACTACCTACACCTACCTTCCTACACACTATGACCTACACCCTACTAACTACACACTACGACCTACACACTACGACCTACGCACTACTACCTACACCATACTACCTACACACTACGACCTACACACTACTACCTACACCCTACTACCTACACACTACGACCTACAAACTACGACCTACACACTACGACCTACTCACTACAACCTACACACTACGACATAAACACTACGACCTACACACTACGACCTACACACTACGACCTACACACTACGACCTACTAACTACAACCTACTCACTACGACCTACTCACTACGACCTACACACTACGGCCTACACACTACTACCTACACACTACGACCTACACACTACGACCTACACACTACTACCTACTCACTACGACCTATACACTACGACCTACACACTACGACCTACACACTACGACCTACACACTACGACCTACTCACTACGACCTACACACTACGACCTACGCACTACGACCTACACACTACTACCTACACACTACGGCCTACGCACTACGACCTACACAACACGACCTATTAATTACGACCTACTCACTACGACCTATACACTACGACCTACACACTACGACCTACACACTACTACCTACACACTACGACCTACTCACTACGACCTACATACTACGACCTACACACTACGACCTACAGACTGCTACCTACACCCTACTACCTACACACTACGACCTTCTACACCCTACTACCTACTCACTACGACCTACACACTACCATCTAAACACTACGACCTACACACTACTACTAACACACTACGACCTACACACTACTACCTACACACTACGACCTACACACTACGACCTACACACTACTACCTACACCTACCTTCCTACACACTATGACCTACACCCTACTAACTACACACTACGACCTACACACTACGACCTACGCACTACTACCTACACCATACTACCTACACACTACGACCTACACACTACTACCTACACCCTACTACCTACACACTACGACCTACAAACTACGACCTACACACTACGACCTACTCACTACAACCTACACACTACGACATAAACACTACGACCTACACACTACGACCTACACACTACGACCTACACACTACGACCTACTAA
The DNA here is from genome assembly GCA_036971475.1 of Prosapia bicincta. Taxonomy (NCBI): domain Eukaryota; kingdom Metazoa; phylum Arthropoda; class Insecta; order Hemiptera; family Cercopidae; genus Prosapia; species Prosapia bicincta. The sequence continues at coordinate 291,122,306 of JBAIZL010000001.1, forward strand.
CTACAACCTACTCACTACGACCTACTCACTACGACCTACACACTACGGCCTACACACTACTACCTACACACTACCACCTACACACTACGACCTACACACTACTACCTACTCACTACGACCTATACACTACGACCTACACACTACGACCTACACACTACGACCTACACACTACGACCTACTCACTACGACCTACACACTACGACCTACGCACTACGACCTACACACTACTACCTACACACTACGGCCTACGCACTACGACCTACACAACACGACCTATTAATTACGACCTACTCACTACGACCTATACACTACGACCTACTCACTACGACCTACACAATACGACCTACACACTACGACCTACACACTACTACCTACTCACTACGAAATACACACTACGATCTACACACAACGACATACACACTACTACCTACACACTACGACCTACACACTACGACCTACACACTACGACCTACTCACTACGACCTACACACTACGGCCTACATACTACTACCTACACACTACGACCTACACCCTACTACCTACTCAATACGACCTACACACTAATACCTACACCTAACTTCCTACACACTGCGACCTACACCCTACTACCTACACACTACGACCTACACACTACTACCTACACCCTATTACCTACACACTACAACCTACACACTACGACATAAACACTACGACCTACACACTACGACCTACACACTACGACCTACACACTACGACCTACTAACTACAACCTACTCACTACGACATAAACACTACGACCTACACACTACGACCTACACACTACGACCTACTCACTACGACCTACACACTACGACCTACATACTACTACTTACACACTACGACATACGCACTATTACCTACACACTACGACATACACACTACGACCTACACACTACTACCTACTCACTACGACCTATACACTACGACCAACTCACTACGACCTACACACTACGACCTTCACACTACGACCTACACACTACGACCTACACACTACTACCTACACACAACGATCTACGCACTACGACCTACACAACACTACCTACTCATTACGACCTACTCACTACGACCTATAAACTACGACCTACACACTACGACCTACAAACTACGTCATACACACCACGACTACACACTACGACCTACACATTACTACCTACACACTACGACATACGCACTACGAATTACACACTACGACCTACTCACTACGACCTATACACTACGACCTACACACTACGACCTACTCACTACGACCTACACTCTACGACCTACACACTACGTCCTAAACACTACGTCCAACACACTACGACTACCCACTACTACCTACTCACTACGACCTACACACTACCACCTAAACACTACTAACTACACACTACCACCAAATCACTATGACCTACACACTACTACCTACTCACTACTACCTACAAACTACGACCTACTCACTACGACCTACACACTACAACCTACACACTACGACCTACACACTACGACCTACACTCTACGACCTACTTACTACGACCTACACACTACGACCTACGCACTACGACTTACTCACTACGACCTACACTCTACGACCTACACACTACGACCTACACACTATGTCCTACACACTACGACCTACCCACTACTACCTACTCACTACGACCTACACACTACGACCTACACACTACGACCTACACACTACTACCTACACACTACCACCTAAACACTACGACCTACACACTACTACCTACTCACTACGACCTACACACTACGACCTACTAACTACGACCTACACACTACCACCTACACACTACGTCCTACACACTACTACCTACTCACTACGAAATACACACTACGACCTACACACAACGACCTACACACTACTACCTACACACTACGACCTACACACTACGACCTTCACACTACGACCTACACACTACGACCTACACACTACTACCTACACACTACGACCTACACCCTATTACGTACTCACTGCGACCAGCACACTACCAACTAAACACTACGACCTACACACTACTACCTACACACTGCGACCTACACACTACTACCTACACACTACGACCTACACACTACTACCTACACCTAACTTCCTACACACTGCGACCTACACCCTACTACCTACACACTACGACCTACACACTACTACCTACACCCTACTACCTACACACTACGACCTACAAACTACGACCTACACACTACGACCTACTCACTACAACCTACACACTACGACATAAACACTACGACCTACACACTACGACCTACACACTACGACCTACACACTACGACCTACTAACTACAACCTACTCACTACGACCTACTCACTACGACCTACACACTACGGCCTACACACTACTACCTACACACTACGACCTACACACTACGACCTACACACTACTACCTACTCACTACGACCTATACACTACGACCTACACACTACGACCTACACACTACGACCTAAACACTACGACCTACTCACTACGACCTACACACTACGACCTACACACTACGACCTACACACTACGACCTACACACTACGACCTACACACTACTACCTACACACTACGACCTACGCACTACGACCTACACAACACGACCTACTCTTTACGACCTACTCACTACGACCTATACACTACGACCTACACACTACGACCTACACACTACTACCTACACACCGCGACCTACACACTACGACCTACTCACTACGACCTACACACTACGACCTACACACTACGACCTACTCACTACGACCTACACTCTACGACCTACACACTACGACCTAAACACTACGTCCAACACACTACGACTACCCACTACTACCTACTCACTACGACCTACACACTACGACCTATACACTACTACCTACACACTACCACCAAATCACTATGACCTACACACTACTACCTACTAACTACTACCTACAAACTACGACCTACACACTACGACCTACTCACTACGACCTATACACTACGACCTACACACTACGACCTAAACACTACGACATACAAACTACGACCTACACACCACGACCTACACACTACGACCTACACACTACTACCTACACACTACGACCTACGCACTACGAACTACACACTACGACCTACGCACTACGACCTACACACTACGACCTACACACTACGATCTACTCACTACGACCTACACTCTACGACCTACACACTACGACCTACACACTACTACCTACACACTACCACCTAAATACTATGACCTACACACTACTACCTACTCACTACTACCTACAAACTACGACCTACAAACTACGACCTACTCACTACGACCTACACACTACAACCTACACACTACGACCTACACACTACACTACGACCTATACACTACTACCTACACACTACCACCTAAACACTATGACCTACACACTACTACCTACTCACTACTACCTACAAACCACGACCTACTCAATACGACCTACACACCACAACCTACACACTACGACCTACACACTACGACCTACACACTACGACCTACTCACTACGACCTACACACTACCACCTACACACTACGACCTACACACTACTACCTACACACTACGACCTACTCACTACGACCTACATCCTACGACCTACACACTACGACCTACAGACTACTACCTACACCCTACTACCTACACACTACGACCTTCTACACCCTACTACCTACTCACCACGACCTACACACTACCATCTAAACACTACGACCTACACACTACTACTAACACACTACGACCTACTCACTACTACCTACACACTACGACCTACACACTACGACCTACACACTACTACCTACACCTACCTTCCTACACACTATGACCTACACCCTACTACCTACACACTACGACCTACGCACTACTACCTACATCATACTACCTACACACTACGACCTACACACTACTACCTACACCCTACTACCTACACACTACGACCTACAAACTACGACCTACACACTACGACCTACTCACTACGACCTACATCCTACGACCTACACACTACGACCTACAGACTACTACCTACACCCTACTACCTACACACTACGACCTTCTACACCCTACTACCTACTCACTACGACCTACACACTACCATCTAAACACTACGACTTACACACTACTACTAACACACTACGACCTACACACTACTACCTACACACTACGACCTACACACTACTACCTACACACTACGACCTACTCACTACGACCTACACACTACGACCTACACACTACGACCTACACACTACTACCTAAAAACTACTACCTACACACTACGACCTACACACTACTACCTACACACTACGACCTACTCACTACGACCTACACACTACTACCTACACAATACGATCTACACATTACGGCCTACACACTACTACTTACACACTACTACCTACTCACTGCGACCTACACACTACGTCATACACACTACGACCTACACACTACGACATACACACTACGACCTACACACTACGACATTCACACTACGACATACACACTACGAACTACACACTACGACCTACTCACTACCACCTACACTCTACGACCTACACTCTACGACCTACACACTAAGACCTACACACTACTACATACACACTACGACCCACTAACTACAACCTACTCACTACGACATACACACTACGACCTACACACTACGACCTACACACTACTACCTACACACTACGACCTAAAACCTATGACCTACACACTACTACCTACACACTACGACCTACACTTTACGACCTACACACTACGACCTACACACTACGACCTACACACTACTACCTACTCACTACGACCTATACACTACGACCTACACACTACTACCTAAAAACTACGACCTACACACTACTACCTACACACTACGACTTACTCACTACGACCTACACACTACTTCCTACACACTACGACCTAAACAGTACTACCTACACACTAATACCTACACACTCGACCTACACACTACTACCTACACACTACGACCTACTCACTACGACTTTCACACTACGACCTGCTCACTACGACCTACATACTACGACCTACACACTACGACCTACACACTACTACCTACTCACTGCGATCTACACACTACGTCATACACACTACGACCTACACACTACGACATACACACTACGACCTACACACTACGACATTCACACTACGACATACACACTACGAACTACACACTACGACCAACTCACTACCACCTACACACTACGACCTACACACTACGACCTACACACTACGACCTACACACTACTACATACACACTACGACCTACTAACTACAACCTACTCACTACGACATACACACTAAGACCTACACACTACGACCTACACACTACTACCTACGCACTACGACCTATACACTACGACCTACACACTACGACCTACTCACTACAACCTACTCACTACGACCTAAAACCTATGACCTACACACTACTACCTACACACTACGACCTACACACTACGACCTACACACTACGATCTACACACTACTACCTACTCACTACGACCTATACACTACGACCTACACACTACGACCTACACACTACCACCTACACACTACGACCTATACACAACGACCTACACACAACGACCTACACACTACGACCTACACTCTACTACCTACTCACTACGACCTACACACTACGACCTACACACTACGACCTACACACTACTACCTCCACACTACGACCTACATACTACGACCTACACACTACGACCTACACACTACGACCTACTCACTAAGACCTACACACTACGACCTACACACTACTACCTACTCACTACTACCTACACCTTACTACATACACACTACTACCTAAACACTACGACCTACACACAACGACCTACACTCTACGACCTACACTTTACGACCTACTCACTACGACCTACACACTACGACCTACTCACTAAGACCTCTACACTACGACCTACACACTACGCCCTACACACTACGACCTACACACTACGACCTACACACTACGACCTACTCACTACTACCTACACACTTCGACCTACAAACTACGACCTACACACCACGACCTACACACTACGACCTACACACTACTACCTACTCACTACGACCTACACACTAATACCTACAAACTACCACCTAAACACTACGACCTACACACTACTACATACTCACTACGACCTACACACTACGACCTACTCACTACGACCTACACACTACGACCTACACACTACGACCTACACACTACGACCAACTAACTACGACCTACACACTACTACCTACACACTACGACCTAAACACTACGACCTACACACTACTACCTACAAACTACGACCTACACACTACGACCAACTCACTACGCACTACATACTACGACTTACACACTACGACCTACACACTACTACCTACTCACTACGAAATACACACTACGATCTACACACAACGACATACACTCTACTACCTACACACTACGACCTACGCACTACGAAGTACACACTACGACCTACTCACTACGACCTACACACTACGGCCTACATACTACTACCTACACACTACGACCTACACCCTACTACCTACTCAATACGACCTACACACTAATACCTACACCTAACTTCCTACACACTGCGACCTACACCCTACTATCTACACACTACGACCTACACACTACTATCTACACCCTACTACCTACACACTACAACCTACACACTACGACATAAACACTACGACCTACACACTACGACCTACACACTACGACCTACACACTACGACCTACTAACTACAACCTACTCACTACGACATAAACACTACGACCTACACACTACGACCTACACACTACGACCTACACACTACTACTTACACACTACGACATACACACTACTACCTACACACTACGACATACACACTACGACCTACACACTACTACCTACTCACTACGACCTATACACTACGACCAACTCACTACGACCTACACACTACAACCTACACACTACGACCTACACACTACGACCTACACACTACTACCTACACACTACGATCTACGCACTACGACCTACACAACACGACCTACTCATTACGACCTACTCACTACGACCTATAAACTACGACCTACACACTACGATCTAAACACTACGACCTACAAACTACGACATACACACCACGACTACACACTACGACCTACACACTACGACCTACAAACTTCGACCTACACACTACGACCTACTCACTACAACCTACACACTACGACATAAACACTACGACCTACACACTACGACCTACACACTACGACCTACACACTACGACCTACTAACTACAACCTACTCACTACGACCTACCCACTACGACCTACACACTACGGCCTACACACTACTACCTACACACTACGACCTACACACTACGACCTACACACTACTACCTACTCACTACGACCTATACACTACTACCTACTCAATACGACCTACACACTAATACCTACACCTAACTTCCTACACACTGCGACCTACACCCTACGACCTACACACTACGACCTACACACTACTACCTACACACTACCACCTAAATACTATGACCTACACACTACTACCTACTCACTACTACCTACAAACTACGACCTACTCACTACGACCTACACGCTGCGACCTACACAATACGACCTACACACTACGACCTACACACTACACTACGACCTATACACTACTACCTACACACTACCACCTAAACACTATGACCTACACACTACTACCTACTCACTACTACCTACAAACTACGACCTACTCAATACGACCTACACACTACGACCTACACACTACGACCTACACACTACGACCTACACACTACGACCTACTCACTACGACCTACACACTACCACCTACACACTACGACCTACACACTACTACCTACACACTACGACCTACTCACTACGACCTACATACTACGACCTACACACTACGACCTACAGACTACTACCTACACCCTACTACCTACACACTACGACCTTCTACACCCTACTACCTACTCACTACGACCTACACACTACCATCTAAACACTACGACCTACACACTACTACTAACACACTACGACCTACACACTACTACCTACACACTACGACCTACACACTACGACCTACACACTACTACCTACACCTACCTTCCTACACACTATGACCTACACCCTACTAACTACACACTACGACCTACACACTACGACCTACGCACTACTACCTACACCATACTACCTACACACTACGACCTACACACTACTACCTACACCCTACTACCTACACACTACGACCTACAAACTACGACCTACACACTACGACCTACTCACTACAACCTACACACTACGACATAAACACTACGACCTACACACTACGACCTACACACTACGACCTACACACTACGACCTACTAACTACAACCTACTCACTACGACCTACTCACTACGACCTACACACTACGGCCTACACACTACTACCTACACACTACGACCTACACACTACGACCTACACACTACTACCTACTCACTACGACCTATACACTACGACCTACACACTACGACCTACACACTACGACCTACACACTACGACCTACTCACTACGACCTACACACTACGACCTACGCACTACGACCTACACACTACTACCTACACACTACGGCCTACGCACTACGACCTACACAACACGACCTATTAATTACGACCTACTCACTACGACCTATACACTACGACCTACACACTACGACCTACACACTACTACCTACACACCGCGACCTACACACTACGACCTACACACTACTACCTACACACTACGACCTACGCACTACGAACTACACACTACGACCTATACACTACTACCTACACACTACCACCAAATCACTATGACCTACACACTACTACCTACTAACTACTACCTACAAACTACGACCTACACACTACGACCTACACACTACGACCTACACACTACGTCCTACACACTACGACCTACAAACTACGACCTACTTACTACGACCTACACACTACGACCTACATACTACGACCTACACACTACGACCTACACACTACGACCTACTCACTAAGACCTACACACTACGACCTACACACTACGATCTACACACTACTACCTACTCACTACGACCTATACACTACGACCTACACACTACGACCTACACACTACCACCTACACACTACGACCTATACACAACGACCTACACACAACGACCTACACACTACGACCTACACTCTACTACCTACGCACTACGACCTACACACTACGACCTACACACTACGACCTACACACTACTACCTCCACACTACGACCTACATACTACGACCTACACACTACGACCTACACACTACGACCTACTCACTAAGACCTACACACTACGACCTACACACTACTACCTACTCACTACTACCTACACCTTACTACATACACACTACTACCTAAACACTACGACCTACACACAACGACCTACACTCTACGACCTACACTTTACGACCTACTCACTACGACCTACACACTACGACCTACTCACTAAGACCTCTACACTACGACCTACACACTACGCCCTACACACTACGACCTACACACTACGACCTACACACTACGACCTACTCACTACTACCTACACACTTCGACCTACAAACTACGACCTACACACCACGACCTACACACTACGACCTACACACTACTACCTACTCACTACGACCTACACACTAATACCTACAAACTACCACCTAAAAACTACGACCTACACACTACTACATACTCACTACGACCTACACACTACGACCTACTCACTACGACCTACACACTACGACCTACACACTACGACCTACACACTACGACCAACTAACTACGACCTACACACTACTACCTACACACTACGACCTAAACACTACGACCTACACACTACTACCTACAAACTACGACCTACACACTACGACCAACTCACTACGCACTACATACTACGACTTACACACTACGACCTACACACTACTACCTACTCACTACGAAATACACACTACGATCTACACACAACGACATACACACTACTACCTACACACTACGACCTACGCACTACGAAGTACACACTACGACCTACTCACTACGACCTACACACTACGGCCTACATACTACTACCTACACACTACGACCTACACCCTACTACCTACTCAATACGACCTACACACTAATACCTACACCTAACTTCCTACACACTGCGACCTACACCCTACTATCTACACACTACGACCTACACACTACTATCTACACCCTACTACCTACACACTACAACCTACACACTACGACATAAACACTACGACCTACACACTACGACCTACACACTACGACCTACACACTACGACCTACTAACTACAACCTACTCACTACGACATAAACACTACGACCTACACACTACGACCTACACACTACGACCTACACACTACTACTTACACACTACGACATACACACTACTACCTACACACTACGACATACACACTACGACCTACACACTACTACCTACTCACTACGACCTATACACTACGACCAACTCACTACGACCTACACACTACGACCTACACACTACGACCTACACACTACGACCTACACACTACTACCTACACACTACGATCTACGCACTACGACCTACACAACACGACCTACTCATTACGACCTACTCACTACGACCTATAAACTACGACCTACACACTACGATCTAAACACTACGACCTACAAACTACGACATACACACCACGACTACACACTACGACCTACACACTACGACCTACAAACTTCGACCTACACACTACGACCTACTCACTACAACCTACACACTACGACATAAACACTACGACCTACACACTACGACCTACACACTACGACCTACACACTACGACCTACTAACTACAACCTACTCACTACGACCTACCCACTACGACCTACACACTACGGCCTACACACTACTACCTACACACTACGACCTACACACTACGACCTACACACTACTACCTACTCACTACGACCTATACACTACTACCTACTCAATACGACCTACACACTAATACCTACACCTAACTTCCTACACACTGCGACCTACACCCTACGACCTACACACTACGACCTACACACTACTACCTACACACTACCACCTAAATACTATGACCTACACACTACTACCTACTCACTACTACCTACAAACTACGACCTACTCACTACGACCTACACGCTGCGACCTACACAATACGACCTACACACTACGACCTACACACTACACTACGACCTATACACTACTACCTACACACTACCACCTAAACACTATGACCTACACACTACTACCTACTCACTACTACCTACAAACTACGACCTACTCAATACGACCTACACACTACGACCTACACACTACGACCTACACACTACGACCTACACACTACGACCTACTCACTACGACCTACACACTACCACCTACACACTACGACCTACACACTACTACCTACACACTACGACCTACTCACTACGACCTACATACTACGACCTACACACTACGACCTACAGACTACTACCTACACCCTACTACCTACACACTACGACCTTCTACACCCTACTACCTACTCACTACGACCTACACACTACCATCTAAACACTACGACCTACACACTACTACTAACACACTACGACCTACACACTACTACCTACACACTACGACCTACACACTACGACCTACACACTACTACCTACACCTACCTTCCTACACACTATGACCTACACCCTACTACCTACACACTACGACCTACACACTACGACCTACGCACTACTACCTACACCATACTACCTACACACTACGACCTACACACTACTACCTACACCCTACTACCTACACACTACGACCTACAAACTACGACCTACACACTACGACCTACTCACTACAACCTACACACTACGACATAAACACTACGACCTACACACTACGACCTACACACTACGACCTACACACTACGACCTACTAACTACAACCTACTCACTACGACCTACTCACTACGACCTACACACTACGGCCTACACACTACTACCTACACACTACGACCTACACACTACGACCTACACACTACTACCTACTCACTACGACCTATACACTACGACCTACACACTACGACCTACACACTACGACCTACACACTACGACCTACTCACTACGACCTACACACTACGACCTACGCACTACGACCTACACACTACTACCTACACACTACGGCCTACGCACTACGACCTACACAACACGACCTATTAATTACGACCTACTCACTACGACCTATACACTACGACCTACACACTACGACCTACACACTACTACCTACACACCGCGACCTACACACTACGACCTACACACTACTACCTACACACTACGACCTACGCACTACGAACTACACACTACGACCTATACACTACTACCTACACACTACCACCAAATCACTATGACCTACACACTACTACCTACTAACTACTACCTACAAACTACGACCTACACACTACGACCTACACACTACGACCTACACACTACGACCTACACACTACGTCCTACACACTACGACCTACAAACTACGACCTACTTACTACGACCTACACACTACGACCTACATACTACGACCTACACACTACGACCTACACACTACGACCTACTCACTAAGACCTACACACTACGACCTACACACTACTACCTACTCACTACTACCTACACCCTACTACATACACACTACTACCTACACACTACGACCTACACACTACGACCTACACACTACGACCTACACACTACGACCTACACACTACTACCTACTCACTACGACCTACACACTACGACCTACACACTACGACCTACACACTACGACCTACACACTACGACCTACTCACTACTACCTACACACTTCGACCTACAAACTACGACCTACACACCACGACCTACACACTACGACCTACACACTACTCCCTACTCACTACGACCTACACACTACGACCTACACACTAATACCTACACACTACCACTTAACACTACGACCTACACACTACTACATACTCACTACGACCTACACACTACGACCTACTCACTACGACCTACACAATACGACCTACACACTACGACCTACACACTACGACCAACTAACTACGACCTACACACTACTACCTACACACTACGACCTAAACACTACGACCTACACACTACTACCTACAAACTACGACCTACACACTACGACCTACTCACTACGCAATACATACTACGACTTACACACTACGACCTACACACTACTACCTACTCACTACGAAATACACACTACGATCTACACACAACGACATACACACTACTACCTACACACTACGACCTACACACTACGACCTACACACTACGACCTACTCACTACGATTTACACACTACGGCCTACATACTACTACCTACACACTACGACCTACACCCTACTACCTACTCAATACGACCTACACACTAATACCTACACCTAACTTCCTACACACTGCGACCTACACCCTACTACCTACACACTACGACCTACACACTACTACCTACACCCTACTACCTACACACTACAACCTACACACTACGACATAAACACTACGACCTACACACTACGCCCTACACACTACGACCTACACACTACGACCTACTAACTACAACCTACTCACTACGACATAAACACTACGACCTACACACTACGACCTACACACTACGACCTACTCACTATGACCTACACACTACGACCTACACACTACTACTTACACACTACGACATACACACTACTACCTACACACTACGACATACACACTACGACCTACACACTACTACCTACTCACTACGACCTATACACTACGACCAACTCACTACGACCTACACACTACGACCTACACACTACGACCTACACACTACTACCTACACACTACGATCTACCCACTACGACCTACACAACACGACCTACTCATTACGACCTACTCACTACGACCTATAAACTACGACCTACACACTACGACCTACAAACTACGTCATACACACCACGACTACACACTACGACCTACACACTACTACCTACACACTACGACATACGCACTACGAATTACACACTACGACCTACTCACTACGACCTACACACTACGACCTACACACCACGACCTACTCACTACGACCTACACTCTACGACCTACACACTACGACCTAAACACTATGTCCAACACACTACGACTACCCACTACTACCTACTCACTACGACCTACACACTACGACCTATACACTACTAACTACACACTACCACCAAATCACTATGACCTACACACTACTACCTACTCACTACTACCTACAAACTACGACCTACTCACTACGACCTACACACTACGACCTACACACTACGACCTACACACTACGACCTACACTCTACGACCTACTTACTACGACCTACACACTACGACCTACGCACTACGACTTACTCACTACGACCTACACTCTACGACCTACACACTACGACCTACACACTATGTCCTACACACTTCGACCTACCCACTACTACCTACTCACTACGACCTACACACTACGACGTACACACTACGACCTACACACTACTACCTACACACTACCACCTAAACACTACGTCCTACACACTACTACCTACTCACTACGAAATACACACTACGACTTACACACAACGACCTACACACTACTACCTACACACTACGACCTACACACTACGACCTACACACTACGACCTACACACTACTAACTACACACTACGACCTACACCCTATTACGTACTCACTACGACCTGCACACTACCAACTAAACACTACGACCTACACACTACTACCTACACACTACGACCTACACACTACTACCTACACACTACGACCTACACACTACTACCTACACCTAACTTCCTACACACTGCGACCTACACCCTACTACCTACACACTACGACCTACACACTACTACCTACACCCTACTACCTACACACTACGACCTACAAACTTCGACCTACACACTACGACCTACTCACTACAACCTACACACTACGACATAAACACTACGACCTACACACTACGACCTACACACTACGACCTACACACTACGACCTACTAACTACAACCTACTCACTACGACCTAGCCACTACGACCTACACACTACGGCCTACACACTACTACCTACACACTACGACCTACACACTACGACCTACACACTACTACCTACTCACTACGACCTATACACTACGACCTACACACTACGACCTACACACTACGACCTACACACTACGACCTACTCACTACGACCTACACACTACGACCTACACACTACGACCTACACACTACGACCTACACACTACTACCTACACACTACGACCTACGCACTACGACCTATACAACACGACCTACTCTTTACGACCTACTCACTACGACCTATACACTACGACCTACACACTACGACCTACACACTACTACCTACACATCGCGACCTACACACTACGACCTACACACTACTACCTACACACTACGACCTACGCACTACGAACTACACGCTACGACCTACTCACTACGACCTACACACTACGACCTACACACTACGACCTACTCACTACGCCCTACACTCTACGACCTACACACTACGACCTAAACACTACGTCCAACACACTACGACTACCCACTACTACCTACTCACTACGACCTACACACTACGACCTATACACTACTACCTACACACTACCACCAAATCACTATGACCTACACACTACTACCTACTAACTACTACCTACAAACTACGACCTACACACTACGACCTACTCACTACGACCCATACACTACGACCTACACTCTACGACCTAAACACTACGACCTACAAACTACGACCTACACACCACGACCTACACACTACGACCTACACACTACTACCTACACACTACGACCTACGCACTACGAACTACACACTACGACCTACGCACTACGACCTACACACTACGACCTACACACTACGATCTACTCACTACGACCTACACTCTACGACCTACACACTACGACCTACACACTACGACCTACACACTACTACCTACACACTACCAAATAAATACTATGACCTACACACTACTACCTACTCACTACTACCTACAAACTACGACCTACTCACTACGACCTACACGCTGCGACCTACACAATACGACCTACACACTACGACCTACACACTACACTACGACCTATACACTACTACCTACACACTACCACCTAAACACTATGACCTACACACTACTACTTCCTCACTACTACCTACAAACTACGACCTACTCAATACGACCTACACACTACGACCTACACACTACGACCTACACACTACGACCTACACACTACGACCTACGCACTACGACCTACACACTACCACCTACACACTACGACCTACACACTACAACCTACACACTACGACCTACACACTACGACCTACATACTACTACCTACACACTACGACCTACATACTACGACCTACACACTACGACCTACACACTACGACCTACACACTACGACCTACACACTACGACCTACTCACTACGACCTACACACTACCACCTACACACTACGACCTACACACTACGACCTACACACTGCGACCTGCACACTACTACCTACACACTACGACCTACACACTACGACCTACACACTACGACCTACACACTTCGACCTATACACTACGACCTACACATTACGACCTACACACTACGACCTACACACTATGACCTACACACTACGACCTACACACTACGACCTACTCACTACGACCTATACAATACTACCTACTCACTACGACCTACGCACTACGACCTACACACTACTAGCTACACTGTACTACCTACACACTACGACCTACACACCACGACCTACACACTACTACCTACAATCTACGACCTACTCACTACGACCTACACACTACTACTTACACACTACTACCTACACGCTACTACTACACCCTACGACCTACACACTACTACCTACACACTACGACCTACACCCTACTACCTACACACTACGACCTACACCCTACTACCTACTCACTACGACCTATACACTACCACCTAAACACTAGGACCTACGCACTATTACCTACAAACTACGACCTACACACTACTACCTACACACAGACCTACACACTACGACCTACACACTACAACCTACACACTACTACCTACACACTACGATCTACACACTACGACCTACTCACTACGACCTACACACTACGACCTACACACTACGACCTACACACTACGACCTACACACTACGTTCTACACACTACGACCTACACACTACGACCTATAAACTACGACCCACTCACTACGACCTACACACTACGACCTACACACTACGACCTACACACTACTACCTACACCCTACTACCTACACACTACGACCTACACTCTACTACCTACTCACTACTACCTACACACTACTACCTACACACTACGACCTACATACTACGACCTACACACTACGACCTACACACTACGACCTACACACTACAACCTACACACTACGACCTACACACTACGACCTACATACTACTACCTACACACTACGACCTACATACTACGACCTACACACTACGACCTACACACTACGACCTACACACTACGACCTACACACTACTACCTACACCCTACTACCTACACACTACGACCTACACACTACTACCTACACACTACTACCTACACACTACGACCTACACACTACGACCTACACACTACTACCTACACCTACTAAATTACAAAAATCAAGCTAACCTTAGAAACACAGCTTCACACGAAATCAACATAGTCAACAAAAAATCATTAAAGGAAATCACTTCTAAATTAAAATACTAATAAACAAATTGAAACAAAATTCAAGAAAATCTGTCAAAAGCAACAATATAGTAATCATATAAAAAACAGAACATAACAAAAAAAACAGAATAATTCACAAAATCCAACAATTACATAGAATTAAACAAAGACCATACTAAAAAATACCAAAACGAAATCATGAAATTAGCCAAACAATGACAATTTATTTAGCCAAAAAATTCTTTACCAATACACAATAGACAATCCAAAGACAAAATATCTTAAATAATCGCCAATAACCTAAAACACGGACCTAAATTTGAAAATAAATACACCATAAAAAACTCCAATAAATTAACCGAAATTCTAAAAAATATAAACATAATTAATAATAAGATGTGTAAAAAAATAGTTGGCTTAGCAGTGGGATGACCCCTCTCAAGTATAATACCAGAAATATACCTAAAAACCAAGACGAACTAATCACACAATTCATAAAAACACACGACCACAACGAACATTGGATACGATATGTTGACGGTGGATTATACATCTCACCAATTAAAGTAATAAATAATAATTTCAACCTAAATGAAATCAACCGTTTACACCCTAACATAAATTTCACCAGGGAGGAAGAAATAAACAATAAAATAAACTTACTGTAACTTACAGTATGACCTTACAATAACCAGAAATACAAGTAACATTGAATACTTAATTTATTGGAAACCCACAGAAACCATTAAAACAATACCTACCCTTAAAACTACTCTGAACATTTCCCCTGAAACTATCCTCCACAACATAAAATGGCTCTTTACAACTCACTCTTATACGGAATGCTAAAAGTGCCTCTAAAAAATGAAGAAAAAGCCAAAGAATATATCAAATATGTCAAAAAACTGGATAAAATAAAAAATATATAAATAGAATAGAATTTAAATTATTAAATACATTAAAACAACCTAAAATCGAACTACAAACAACAACAAAATGGGCCACATTCACATACACAGGGTACAACATAAAAGGAATAACTAAAACACTAAAAAAAGAATATTAACATAGCTTACAAAAACACAGGAAATATAATCAATAAAATAAACCAACCGAAAAAAATATGCCCCACACTTAATAACGGAATATACAAAATCGAATGCCCAGATTGTAATAAAATATACACAGGCCATACATAAAAGAAAGACAGGTATAAAGAACACCTCAATGCATATATCAAACCTGAAACTTATAACTCAAACTTAGCTACACATTCCCCCTATTAGAAAACGCACACCTAATAATTATTTTATTACAGAAAGGCCTCAAAATGACAATCTGGGTACAGCTACAAATTTATAAACATAAAAATATCATAAATGAACAAATGCACATAAAATTAAAAAACGATAAATTATTCAACCTAATAGACAAAATTAACCCTAAGACAAACTTAAAAGACTCCTACAGTGCAGTGAATCCGAAAATAGAACAGTAATAGTACACCACACCTTTTGGCAACGGAAATTCCACACAACTCGCAGCCTACTACAACCCCCGGTTCGTGATGCTTAATGATGGAGATACTACCAATCTTTGAAAGTTAACTCGCTTAAATACCAAGCAAGATTCTTGCTTAGGTACATTTAGTGAAAGTGATAACTGAATACAAGAAAACAGTGTTGCATAGCTATATATATATATATATATTACAAACACTGTTGCAAACACCCTACTAATTTTAATCTGATAACTACCTACTTTCTACTACTCAACAACTACTGCAACATGCATAGCTTCAGTTAATACCTGTGTGTTAGAATCTACTTCCTACAAACCCCTACGAACTCTTAGTCTTCTATTTCCCCACACAAAATTCTCACTGGATAATCCTCTACTCCGTATAAACTCTGTCCATCTCATTTCTCAGGATTTAAAGAGCCAAGTGTTTATAAAAATTACGAATAATTTAGTATATCAGAACAAAATTTTCTAATTAGCAAAATATTGTATTACACTTTGTTTAAACATACTTGGTAATCTAGTAACAGAATACACAAATTTTAAATTATAGTAGATTATATTATTTGCTTGATGGACAGGATGCATAAGCCATCTCAAGCGTATATTGCAATTACTTATTATATTGAACTTCTGCGTATAATACAGCTTCTAGTTAATCATACATTGGATAATTTTTCAACCGGGCTACCTGTCCTAGGTTTTATATTCTGTTACAACAATTTATGTCCTGTTAGGAATAATTTTGAATTCGCTTGAGATGGGATTACCATTTATTTTTGGCAGCAAAATTTCGCCTATTTTTCTTCCAGAACTAAATGCGGAACACTCCGATAAACCCAAAATAGATCAAGCTGATATCCTTGATGTACCGTCCAAAGTTGGCATAGCACTTGATTTTTATTTCTATCCAGGATATTGTAGGATAGTAGTTCTCCAAAGTAATGTTTCTATTACGTTTATGAACATATACAATCGTCCGTTACACAATGTCAGAAGACTCTTTGGATATTTTGTGAATGCTTTTTAGTAATACAATAGATATCCACCCTTAGATACAATTTTGTTTAGGATTCACAAATTTCGTATCATATATCACGTCCATCTTTTTATACCATATATTTGAAACTACCAACACCCCCTTAATGAGACTTAAATTTAGTCAATCGTGAATATTTGCCGAATTTTAGGTTTTGGTTATCAGAACGTATTCCCTAAAATTTACAAATTGCAGGGTTTTTTTTTAAATCGTTACCTATGTAAAAAGCAGGGATTCATTGTAGGAGGAACCATAGTGTAACCTGCAAAAGGTCAAATATCGTTGAAGTAATTTCAAGCATGTAGAGTCGGTAGTTCATAGTCGATAGAAAAAAAATTATAACACAGCCGTCGACGTAGTTCACTAACTCCTATGTTACGCGATGTTAGCGACGAAAAAGGATACCTATTTTATCCCTAATTTAAAATTTAAATGATAATTTACGATCACTGGCTCTAAAATATTAATATTTTTCAAAACATTCTATAAACGTACCTGTGAATGTAATCCTTTTGAGCTATCCTAATGTCTTAGCATCTATACCACACTGGGATGGCTTAGGAAAACTTCCACTACAATTAAACCTTTCCCTTCTCAGTATGATAGTAGTGTAACTGAGTTACTCATTCGGCGGGGAGCTTCGAATAGCGTATAAGATGTATTGCTTAGGTTAGGGGTTATAGCATCTTAGTTGTAGTGTGTATTTCCTCTTTTTGTACGCAGTAAGGTGTCGGTAGTTGGTTGGAGGATGTACGGCATAACTGGTAGCACGGAGAAATAGTTTGAGGGCATAGCTGTAAAGTGTAGACAGTATAGAGTAGAATGCAACTGTAGGTTTTTGTAGCTGTAGAATCTAGGCCTACAATACGGGAGATATTCTGTAAGTTGTTTCCAACACTTTGCACTTATCCTCTAACCCTACGCAGTAGTCTCTCTAAGCTACTCGTTTCACATCTTTCTTTACACATTAATGTTTATGGACAACAACCTCTCCGAAACTCTACATGGCTATACTTCACTTGCCATACTCCACTTTTCACGCTTATACCTACTTACTATTAACTAGCCTATATTTATAGACTGAAGGTTAGATACCTTTAACTACTACTACCAACTCTACACACTATGTTCTAAACCCCCGTTAACAATGTTTATATCTTTCAATCTTATTTTGTAATCTACTACCAATACCCCTATAATTTATTACTTTTCACCAATAGTTCATTGATGAACGACCATTTCAAAAGACATATTTCATCTTGAGTTATACCCTTCTTGAGATACAATATCACCATGTTACGCAAACTTTATCAATACGAATGTCAGCTCTTGTGTGCAGAATTTCAAGAAAAATATAATTTACGTTATCAGAAAAAACAAAAAATACCATCTAAAACGAATCCGCCCTAAAGCTACTCTCCGCGCTCCCCCTGAAATTCACCAATTCAATGTCCCTTTCCGAGCCAACATCAACTACCAGAATGCCCCTGCACATATATTAGCAAATTACATGCACAAAATAATCAGACAATCCATAAACCTGAACACAGAATCACACAAAAACAGAATAAATCTCATAAATAAAATAAAAGAAATAAACATACCACAAAATTCAACACTACTATCCCTCGACTAACAAATATGTACCCCAACATACCCGTGTCCGAAATGCTCATCCTAGAAACCAAATTACTACAGAACAACATACCTAAAACCCACATTACCGAAATCATAAATCACCAAACAAAACTATTTAACAAACAAATCAAACTTCTATTCACAACCAGATGGCCAACCCATGGGAAGTTCTATCAGTAGTGTCCTAAGCAAACTTTTTCTACACCACATAGGAAAAACCTAGGCAAAAACAATACATTAGCACACAAAATCATTTACTGGCACAGATACGTCGATGATATCATAACACTATACAGAGAAAACTCCCAACAATGCAAAAAAACTCCTCACCTTCACTAATAAAATACATCCAAAACTCCAATTTACTTCAGAAATTGAAACCAACGGATCCCTAAACTTCCTCGACCTAACCATAACAAAAAGTCAAACAAAAACACCGCTTCAACATTTACTGGAAACCCATAACGACGGACACACTTATCCACACACCTCAAACTACCCTATACAACGCAAACACCCTGCCTTCAGATCCATGCTCCATAACAAGAATTTCCAATGACCACAGAAAACCTAAATAAAGAACTAGACACAATTAAATATTTAACATACACAAATGGATACAACATCACAACAATAGACAAACTATGGTACAAAATAAAAAAGACACTAAAATAAACACTACAGACAGGTAACACAATTACATCAAATTATAATACACAAATAAATTACCCCTCAAATTAGCCCTCAAAGATAAAGTACAAGCACCAGGCGTATACAAACGGAACTGCGAAGAATGTAACAAATTTTACAATGGACAAAC
This sequence comes from Prosapia bicincta, assembly GCA_036971475.1. Taxonomy (NCBI): domain Eukaryota; kingdom Metazoa; phylum Arthropoda; class Insecta; order Hemiptera; family Cercopidae; genus Prosapia; species Prosapia bicincta. The sequence continues at coordinate 291,145,135 of JBAIZL010000001.1, forward strand.
AGGTAGCAACTTTAAACAAAGAGTCGAGAAACACAAACAGACACCCACTCAACATTTCACAATCACATAAAAGAAACAAGACACAAATACGCAGACATTTACCATAACCTAGAAATCCTACACGTCAACAAAAAGGGTCATATCTCAACACACTAGAACAATATGAAGTTTACAGACAAACAAAAACACAAAGTACAAACATATTAAACGAACAAATACAATACAAATCACACATGCCCTTTGATACCATCGAAAACCTGCCTTCAAAACCGTCACCGCTTCACCCGACGTCTCCAAGCAGAAGACGCTGTTGAAGATCGCCACATAGCGATCGAAAACGTTATGTCTCAGTAAGTTTGAACAAAATTACAAAATTTAAAGTTCGGAAAGTCTTAAACTATTGTTTGAATGATTAATTAAGATTCACCGAACGTAATGGACTACAAAATTCAAGAATAAAATATAATTTTCAACTACCCACACCCACACACTACATCCTTCACACTACGCCCCTCTCAATAATACCTACTCATGATCTTCACACTAAAATGTGTACACTATCATACTATGATTTAATATCTATGCATATTATCTAATTCACACACATACTATTACAACGAACTCAGAATAAAAATTCGCAAACTACATACTTTCTACTACTTACTACTGCCTAAATTATACAACACACCCGACCTCTCTTCATATTTCCGTGTTAAAATATATTTTCTACAAAAACCTACATATTTTTGGCCATCTTTGAATCCACATAACTTTCTCACCGGACAATACACTGCTCCGTAAAAACTCCATTCATTCCATCTCTCAGGGTTTAAAGAACCAGGAGTTAATAATAAATTACTTACTCTTTTCTTGTATCTATTCAATATTTTCTAATTAGCTTCACTTTTTGTTTTAATAAAATTTTACCGTGTATCGTTACTTTACACTTTATATAAAATTCATTGTTACCTAGCAACCGAATACAACAATTTATAAATTACGATAGATCCTATTATTTGTTTGAAGGAAAGAGAAAAAAAACATCTCTTACATATTGCAATTATATATTAGGTCGAGATACATACATTATATATGATAAAATGTTTTACAAATCAATAATGATTCATTTGGGTTGGCTATTACTTTTTTGTTCTGTTTTAATCAAGTATAATTTTATGATCCTACAATTATCTTAGGAACCTAAAGTAGATCATTCTGGTATTCCTGATTTACCTGTGAGAAGTCAGCGTAGCTCGTGCTTTGTATATGGAATCAGGACGTTGCAGCATTGTAGCTCTCCAAAGTAACGTTTCTGTTACGTTTTTGAAGAGACGCAATAGTCAGTTACATAATGTCAGCAGACATATTGAAAATATTATTTATTTTTAGTAATACCAAATGTCTAAGCATCACGGATATACATTATTTTAGAGCCACAGAATTTCTGCCATATTTCACGTCCATCTTTATACCCCATAATTGGAACTACCAATGTCCCGGTGATAAGACTAACATTTAGTCAATCGTGACAACTTTCCCGTTTTGAAATTTGGTTTATTAAAACGTATTCTCTAATATTTAAAAATTGCAGGAACTTTTTAAATCTTTACCTCAGTATGTAAAGTCATGGTAAGACAAACAATATTGTAAACTGCTCACACATCGATGAAGTAATTTCATGCCATTAGCATCATTAGCCCATAATCAATCGAATTATTAACAGAAAAGATTCGTCGACATAGTTCAATAAACCCTATGTGACGCGTCGTTAGCAACAAATACCGTTACTGGAAACCTAATTTAAAGTTTACATAGTTATTTACGATTAATGGCTCTAAATTATGAACTTTCTTCCAGATTCAAATTTAAAACGTATTTGTGAATGTAATCATTTTGACTCATCTTAATGTCTCAGGATCTCTAGCACACTGGGATTCTTAGTAAAACTGTCATTATAATTAACCTTTTTTTCTTAAGGAGTTCGTTAGTAGTCCAAAGGATATATTTGTTGTCTAATAACCATCAAATAGTGTGTAAGTGTTACCGTTTGGATAAGGGGAGGATAACATCTTAGTTGTAGTGTGTACGTAGTGGCGTAGTTGGTTGTAGAATGTGTAGGTAGCAGTGTTTAGAATGCAACTGTAGGTTTTTTTAGTCTGCAGAATGTAGGCCTACATTAAGGGAGATTTGGCGTAAGTGGTTATTTTTAGGTTAAGGGGCGAGTAAGATCTTAGTTGTAGTGCGTATGTAGTAGGGTAGTGGTTTGTAGAATGTGTAGGTAGCAGTGTTTAGAATGCAACTGTAGGTTCTTTTAGTCTGTAGAATGTAGGCCTAAGTTAAGGGATATTTTGCGTAAGTGGTTATTTTTAGGTTAAGGGGCGAGTAAGATCTTAGTTGTAGTGCGTATTTAGTAGGGTAGTGGTTTGTAGAATGTGTAGGTAGCAGTGTTTAGAATGCAACTGTAGGTTCTTTTAGTCTGTAGAATGTAGGCCTACATTAAAGGAGATTTTGCGTAAGTGGTTATTTTAGGTTAAGGGGCGAGTAAGATCTTAGTTGTAGTGCGTATGTAGTAGGGTAGTGGTTTGTAGAATGTGTAGGTAGCAGTGTTTAGAATGCAACTGTAGGTACTTTTAGTCTGTAGAATGTAGGCCTAAATTAAGGGATATTTTGCGTAAGTGGTTACTTTTAGGTTAAGGGGCGAGTAAGATCTTAGTTGTAGTGCGTACGTAGTAGGGTAGTGGTTTGTAGAATGTGTAGGTAGCAGTGTTTAGAATGCCGTAGGTTTTTTTAGTCTGTAGAATGTAGGCCTAAGTTAAGGGATATTTTGCTTACGTGGTTACTTTTAGGTTAAGGGGCCTGTAACATCTTAGTTGTAGTGCGTACGTAGTAGGGTAGTGGTTTGTAGAATGTGTAGATAGCAGTTTTTAGAATGCCGTAGGTTTTTTTAATCTGTAGAATGTAGACCAACAATAAGGGAGACGTTCTTGAAGTTGTTGCATTTACCCTTGACTTATTATCTGTTACTGGACATTAGTCTCTATAACCTACTCGTTTCACAGCTTTCTCTACACAGTATTTCTGTACACATAAGTCCCTCCTAAACTTTACAGGCCTATATTCTACTTCTCAGAATATTATAACTATAGGCTTATATAATTTATATTAATAAGTAGGCTATGTATTAGTATTAAGGTAACTAGAGCATGGCTCCTGAGAACTTTTCCCAAAAGTAAACATTAAAACAGTGAACTCTTAATGTCATAAACATTACAAACATAATCTTATTAAAACAAACACATTAGTTTAATAAAAGAAACATACCAGTTCTGACACGAATTTAATTTCATCAGTGTTTGGCTAACACTCTGCCTAGCTAAGCACTGATGAAGGCGACATCGTTTTCGGAACTAGTATGTTTGTTTTAATAAAGTAAATATTGTTAAATATTTGTTCTATTAATTCAAACATAAAATAGTTTCTTTCTGTCCACTAAAAGAAATTAAATGTACCTAAGTATATATACGATTATATTTGTAAGTGAGGACATGTTATAAAAGATTTCGAAAGTCGACTCCCATATATATCAAGTAAAAGTTTTGTTTATATATATTGTAATGTAAGCAATAAGTGAATACAAGAGAAAAGTGTTGCAAAGTTAAATATATATTAATCTAGGTAGTTATAATCATATTATTATAACAAAAAATTTAATCCCTTGATAAAGGTTAAAAATATTTTAACTCATGTAGTAAATAAAGTTATAAGGTATTGGATATATGTGTTTGTACAAAGCCCAAAGGGAACTTTATATATTTATTCATGACTTGACGTGCACATACTGTTCTCTCAGCATGCTTTTACATTGATTTATGTACGTTTACATGCAACACGTTTTATTCAAAGCAGTGACATTCATTGAATTTTCGACCACGCATTACAGGTAATTTGTTTTACATTGAGATATGAATAGCTTTCTACTGAAGCACACTCACAAACTCAACAACTTGGCAAAACATCATGAGAAAATACAACCACTAGCATATGTTACTGTGCGCGACCTAATTTATCGGTGAAGGATAGTTTTGTATTAAATAGAAAATAAATAATTTCCAGCAGGAGAATATATATATATATATATATATATATATATATATATATATATATATATATATATATATATATATATTTAATGCTACGTGGAAAGTATTACATAAAATTAATTACCTATAAAAGGTAATAAACATATTTATTTATAGAAAGCTTCAATAGGTGATTTGTAAGCAAATTGTTTACAGCCTCAAATAACACAATTAAGTACAAACAAATTCTTTATGGTAATACCACCATTAAGTGGCAATAGTAATATTAATACTTTAAAAACCCACAAAAGAGTATTTAAACACAAGACGTATGTACAGGATAAATATTTACAGGCTATGTATTGTATTGTTTCAATGTACGAAAAAATTGGACGGAGCAAACAATTGTAGATTATATCTCACTTTCTTTTTTTATGTACTAGGAAAAGAAGTTTCTAAAATGTAGTTTATATTCCAACATATTTAAGACTAAATTAAATATGAACGATAGTTCTAATGGATTTTAAAATACTACTCAGTTTTAAAAAAAAAATATTTGCCTTATCTTTCCCTCGTAAATTTCAACATATGAAGATTTGCGAACTATCACCATGACAATAATATCAATAATAAATTTCAAACCCTGTGTGTCTGTGTCTTATCAAATACTCTATTGTTTTGAAGTTAATATCTTAAATACTCCCTATATAAAGAAACTGTATACCATAGTTTCAAAGGCATAAGGTTAAGCAAGAATTAGAGCAATAATCAGTATCTGGAGTGATCTCAATCATATAATATTATCTTTGGTCATCTTTCCTTTTACCTGTTTTTCTTTAGCTTTTAATTTATTATTCAATAGGTTATATTTCTACTACGCATTTACAGGAAGAAAATAATATCAATTTGTTTCTGACCCAACTTTCAATAATCTATTTCCCTGTTCTAATAACAATTAGAACTATTACACTACTAAAACGATTGTATTAGCGAGTAATACGGCAGCAATTGTCACAGATGGATTTATCAGAGGTTTACACAACACATTGAGATCTTATAAGCACGTAAAGGGCGCTAGGTTATTTGAGGGGACTAAACATTTAGGTATATATCTCTCTTACTTCTGCTTATTTCGTAACCCTATTCCAAAGCCTATAACTTTGCACTTAAAGTAAATAGCTAAACGATAAATCTGATAGGAAAACTAAAACCGACATTATAGTTTATTTCTGATTTGGAAAATTAATATTTCTGAAACGATTTAAGAAATCATAACACCTGTTGTACCCGACATTTAGGAAATGATCGCTAAAATTGACTAGGCCTAAATCAAAAACTAATTCTAAGAATTCGCTATCAACCCAAAAACATGTTAGAGCAAAATAAAATAGCGGCTGGTTTGGTAAAAGGCAAATAAAGGAGGTTTAACAGCTCAGAGAATATAAATATGTAGCTTGTTAGACAAAATCTGATACAATGCAATTTTAAAATTATTTAATCATAAATTTTAAAAAAATTATATTTTTTGTGTTCTGTATAATTTGTTTTTGTGGCCATTAATGATGGTAAGTGGAACGCATCTGTTTAGACCGTGTTGCAATAGCCTGCGTAGCCTATTCCACCGCATGATGACGTGTAGCATAAGCGTTGGTTTATAAATATGGTTATCGGGCCAATATATAATATAAACCGCAATGTAAATTGCAGTTCGTATAGCCTCCATAAACCAGTCATCAATTGGGTCAATGTCGTGTATTGTTTCGAAATTGATGAAGGCTGGTAGTAAACTATCCAGTTGCGACCAGAAACATCTTAATATGTTAATCCATATTCCAATATTCTCCTAAGCTCTCTGCACGCTGGACAATTGGACATTCAGGGCCGCCAGTGTCACGGTTTAGTGATCTGAATTCATATCTCGATCGACGTGGAGGAGTGGCGACAAGGCCATTCGCGAGTGTTACATCTAAAACGTCTTCAGTGTAGTGTGTTTGTTCTGAAGAGGCCAGCAATATGGGTGCTGTATCTTTGAAGCTGCTGACCACTTGTGCTTGTGTGCTTGCACTCATAGCATGTGTGTTTCGAAATAGGCTCCAGCTTGACGCCTTTTGTTAAATGCGTGATAGTAGGGACAGAAGTAATTCAGTGTGTTTGACTATAAATACAGAAGTACGGTCGCGGGCTCTTGTTGTCCTATCCTTGTGGTAGATAGTAAAGTTAGGCATGGGGAATTTATCTTGGGAATTGAAATGTATTTCTGTTATAAGAGCTGTTTTGTATTTTGTTCCTCTGCATATAGCAGAAAAAATCGTTGTTCCTTGCATTTTATGCCATTGTCATTTAATAACATGACTGGCTACCTAGTGTCCATGATTAACCGTTGCGATGTATGATATAAAAAAGATCAGAAAAGCTGAGAAGGTTTAGGGACGGAGGCCAAATTTGTTACTCGAATAACGATTCAACTTGTTACAGATAAAACGTGTGTAACCTTATTCCAAAACGCTTAAGCCAAACACAACGCAAGCTGGAAACAATTTAAGTTTTTCTCTAAATGGAATAGGTCGGAATATAAGTAAAATTTAATATTTAACATAAATTTACAAGCATTACGAAGTGCACGTAAAAAAAAGTACATGATTTTGCAACGCTTTTTCAAATTTATCTACCCTTATATAGGGAGAGTATTTTGAAAACTAATTATCTCACAATAATTAATTACCCACACTACGAGCAAACTTTCTGATAGAACGGTGAACATAAAGTTACACACTTGCAGACTGTGTCAAGTGTATGTTGATAAATATATTACTATGCTGAATATTGGAGAAAGGTGCAGCGGCCGTGGGTATGGGGATATCGTAATAAGAAGCTGTTTACATGGAAAAACTTAAACCATGACTAGGAATTTAGTTCTCAAAAAAATTACGTATATTTTATTAGAGAAAACATTATATATATTATTAGTATTGTTTTATCTAATTTTGATTCTATGATTGTTTAGTAATTTATAAAAACATTGTCTATCACTACAAACACACAGATTTACTAAGTAAATGTCAGTCAATCGACACAGACAATATTTATTTTAATGATGGTGTTGGAAGATGGTTCAATGTGATGATATGTGCAAAGATGCACAATATAGACTATTACTTTATGGGATTACTTAAGTGTTTGTGTTTTGTACTTAATTTTGTCGGTGATTTCTCTTAGTATTATTTTAAAAAATATGTATAAATTTGTGGTTTCTGCAGATATTTTATCTGAGTTATTTTCTATTGCAAATTGTATAATATAGACAGGCACATTGCTATCGAAACAGCAGCTATCATATCGGGAGACCTTTAAACCACAAGCAATAGGCCTATAAAAAGATAAGTATATCTCAGAATACTACTTAATGGATCAAATACATAGTCCAGGGTAAAATACAGCAATTACGTTGCGTCACCAGCTTACTATATTATTCAGTCTTGTGTTTTATTAAGAAACATTTTGTACTGACGGGATTATGCGATAGAAATAAGGTTGCATTATTCATGAAATGTGTATTTTAAATCCACTTTCCTCGTACAACGATATTAAACTAATTTACTAACAACTCACTACTCCCCACTCACCCCTTTAGACCTAATATTATCCAATAATACCCCCTTAATGCTAACGTATCTGATCGTAGCTCCTATTACAGAATGCAATTAGATATAGAGTATAATATTTCGTATTTGTAACATACAACACTTGATATGCCTACGATAACAAGTTCCCTTCACGGTTTTAAACCCGCCTCTAAAACACACTTCATCATTGCTTGCTATCCCTCTTCTATATTCATTCTTTCTTTAGATGTAATAAAAAAAGTTTTATAATATATTGGCATCATTAAAAGCCATAAGAAAATCTAAATATTTACATCTGTATTAAGTTTTATTGTGAGTATAAATGGGAAAACAATTTCCATTTAAACATATGGTAAAATCAATAGCCTTTAAATAGATTATATGGAGGCCCATGATGGGTGCTTTTTGTGATCAATCAGCGATATATTCCATCCATTATTACAGGTTTATCTGGTTGACAACTGACGAATCACCTTATCACCGGTGTATTAGCTTCTTTGTAAACCACATCTATGGCTGCTGTGGGTTTTATCAGTCGGTAGAGGTCAAGCTGACTGACGGTCGTATATAAAATTAGTGTCTAAAGAGATAAATTTATCACGTTTCCAAAAATTCCTTCTGACTATTCATATATATTGCAATACCATATTATATTTTTACCTAATTAGTAATTGGTTTAAAAAGCATTTGACCCTTTCTTACCCATATTTTTTTTTTCTTCACAAGACTATTTTCTCGTAATTAATTGTCTATAATCATGAAAGCCGAAAAAAATTGCTCTACACACTGACATCATGGCCGTTTTCTCTAAACATATTACTGTTTAATACGATTTTATTAAAATCTACAACGAAAAAATAAATTAGTAAGATCATTTGCTTAACTGGAATAAAACCTTTTTTTGAATAATTGCTAATTTACTGTGGCAACTTCAATTAAAAAAACCCGAATACTACTAACATTAACGAAGAAACATTACCACTAATGTAAATAATCATATAATATTTCCGGTTCCGTTACAAAAGGCAAACATCAATCCAGTAGGCGTTGGGTGGTGAGGGACATAAGTAAAAGAGTAAACCAATAAGGGAGTGACTTAACTGAACGAAAGTAAATAACAGCCTTCTTGATGTTTTTAATTGGCGAGGATAAAATTACTCTCGTGGACTATCTACAAGCTCATGCTCTATCAGCAGCTCCAGCTAGAATTGAAGGAAATTATTTTCAAATCTCCAAGTTAAATTGTTTATACTTACTTATTCTAAATAAACAATGAAACTCAAATTTAGATTTGACTACTAAAAAATTGCATTATTTTACAGACTATATACTAAAAAGGTAGCTAAGGGTTATTTTATTAAGGAACATATTTTTAAACTGTATAAAAGTTAAAACAAGGTTCTTTAGAATGAACAAGTTTTTCGATAGATTTTTTAATACGGTTACACAAATTAATTGTAAAATATATCGTTTTATCACACTGTTTCGTAAAAATAGTAGTTTTTGGTACAGCCTTTGTTTAGCGAATCTGGGCCTTTACAAGCTTATACCTCGAAAATCAGCTGGTATTTAACCCGGATCTGTATAGTGATGTGGTTATCCGTCAGTTTAATTCATATAATATGTAGGTGTTTCAAATAAGCTGCTCTTAATATTTAGTTAGCTGTAATAAATGTAAACAAAGCTTTTGTCAAAATTTTAGTAGATATGTACTGCGTAATTACGATAAAATGTCTGACAGCATTGCATTGCAATTACTAAATAGTTTGTTATGAAAGCTACTGAAATACACTAATAATCTGTTTTAGAAAAATTAAAAGTGAGATATGCATAAGTAAATAAAATAATTAGTGATTGGTTCATTAAGGGAGAGTTGCAGTGATGTAGCAACGATGTATTTATCGTTGCTATGGTTTTGCTGGTTCATTATTATTAGATTGCCAGTGTAATGAGGCAATAGTCGTTTATGTTACAGTCCGTAACTATCTAACCAATGTAAAACACGCGATCACTTTTGTACCTAATGTTTATACCTTAGTAAAGGTATATTCTATTTATCAAAAAATGCTTTTGTGTTTGATTTGTGTTTCTTATGAAACATTTGCAGTAAATGTAACATATAGATATGCCAAAATATTAGTAAACATTTGCAAATATTTATTGCGAATTTTAACACATATGGTTTAGAAAACTATGACTAAATTGATAATATGTTTAAACTGTGAAATCAATTTTCTACTGTTTTACCCCACAATCTACGTTGAAGTTCAGAGGCAGGTCCTTTTGCTTAAGGGTGAAATGGGCATATAATGTACCACACCGCAAGCGGTAAATCTTTATCTTTTAGGCAAACTCGTTTATGTTTGGATATAACAATACCCGAGACTAGAGAAGAGAGGAAAATATTCCTAATATATTTTATTCTGCGTCGTAAAAGCGTCTGCCGAAATATCTTTCCTGTATAAAATTGTGAGACTCTGGAACCACTTCCAACTGACAGAATAATACGAATTACTGATCAATTCAGCATTGTGAGACTCTCTGAACACATTTCCTATGACAGAATATTGCGAATCATAAAAAAATGGTACGCACATAAAAATGTATATCCCAGTGCTTCTCAAATTGTTTCTAAATACAGATATTTAAAAACAATTATTTTAATGCTAACATTTTTGAAGAAGTCTTATCAAAAATTTAACACTTTGAGGTCTATAGTTTAGAAGTAAATCCGAAGTATTAAAAAAATATATATTTATTTATTTACTGGTTTATTTTAGAGTAACTAGAAACAATTTATAAAAGTATACTTTTGTTTTTACTTACTTTTACAAATACATAGATAAATCATCACGTTTTTTTTTAAAGTTAACTACTAATTTTGTTGATTACGGCCAATTATAGTGCAAAGCCTAGGCTTCTAATTAAGATTATATTAAAGCTGTATTGAGTTTTGAATGGGATCTGAATGGTAAATATTTCTTTTAACTTTAGAAACAATAAAAATATCGTGTTATTGGAAAAACAAATAACTCTGAAACAGGAAGTAATAATACATTTTTTTCATTTAAATTTGAGGTATTTTATTATATTTTTATAAAACAAAAATTAAAAAAAAATTATTTGTTTACTAACATTGTAGAACGTTGGTGCTAACGGTTGATATTGAGAGACTCATGATGTCATTTACCGTTCATTATTTAAATTAAAGGCACAGTAGTGTAATTATAATTAATAAACAATTTCAAAACTATTAGCTACAAATAAAACAGAACCAGCACCATCGGAAACTTACAAATTAACACAGTTCTATTATTCCGGCCCCGTGTCTCGTGCGCATGCGTAGTGTAACCCTACCGCGAGTGAGGGAATCAGTATTGTTTCTTCATGTACAAAGCTATTAAGCCCTTTCCATGAAAAATCCGAAGTCAATGTAGGGAAACTGTACGTTAAGTGTCGTGTGAAACCTAGGATAAAAAAACGTGGCAAGAAAGAAACCCTCGCTTGGAAAAACCCCAGTATTAGACCATGCAAGAACCTTGCTTGCTGGAATATCCTGAACGAAGGCTGGTAGTAAAACATCTTCTTGCGACCGGAACAAATCCCAATCTACCAGCCAGTCGCCACCGGGTAGTAGAGCCAGCCATTAATTTAATTCCCTACTAGACTCTCTGTGCTCTTGGCATCCAGGTACCGCCATTATCACGGTGATCTGAATTCAGATCTATATTGACGTGGAGGAGTCGGAACAGACAAATACATTCTCGTATGCATTTTCTTTTGTATGATGAGTACTATACTGTGTTGGTCCGAAAGGAACCAGCAGTATAGCTGTGTTCCCTTTTAAGGTGTGACAGCTTGTGTTCGTGGGCTTACATCCCCAGCATGTGTGTTTCGAACTTAAGTCACAGGCAATAAGAGTCTTAATGTCTAGGGAAGGAGCTCTAAGTCACGAGTTTCGAGTACCCAGAGGCTTATACGCAGTGTTGTCAATCTTCCATTGAGCTCCAGCTTGACGGTTCTTACTTTAACGCATCATGGTGAAAACAAAATAAATTCAGCATGATTTATGCGTTTGTCTATTATTGCAGACGTACCACCGCGGCTTCGTTCTGTCCTATATCTGCGGTAAATTTTAAACTTAAACATGGAATGTATGTTTGGTATTTAGATGTATTTTAGTTTTAATTGCTATTTTGTAGTAGTTTTTTTACTTATAGCGAAGAATTTCATATTTATACACTACTTGCCTTTGGCATTCCCAAACATAGTTTTTTTTCCAAATTTCCTTCCATAATTTTTCGTGAAACCTAGTGTCCATGATTTACTGCTGAGATGTAGGATATAAAGGAGGTCAGGAAATCTGACAACGCTTGGGGCGAGAGGTAACAATTCTGACTCCTTAACGGTCCAGATTGATTAGGATTGCTTTTCAGATTAGGTTATGTTCGCGAGTCTTCACGAATAGTTCAAAGGTTGTTTTGGTTAAAATAGTAGTAGAGAGCGGTGAAGGTGAGGCTATGGCATAGATTCATGTCGGAGGAAAGGAGTCCTCTCGAGGTTCGTACACTTTCCTTTTGTTCCCTTGGGGGAGGAATGACTTTCCTCTTGGGAAGAAAGAGTATATTTTTAGAGAGGGTTTTAGGATTATTAATGGGTTTGAAAACCTATTATGTTGAGGGATTTGTCACCAGAGACGACTTGCTTGGAGCAACCAGCCATGATGCCTGTCCGTGGGAGTTGTCTGGTTTCGTAAAGCGTTGGGATTTTTGGCTTGGGTTCATCCCCTTCGACTTTTTTAACTGCCTATTTTTTGGTAGTTAGCTTGTAATGGGAAATGTAATAAATCATATTATTTTGTAGCGTAACGATATCCTAATATGAAAAAAAAATATTTTCAATAAAATTAAACTCTTCGTTCGCAAAAATTATACTTATGTCAAGACGATGTCAATTTATAATTTACATAAAATTAGCCGTCCTGGACAGATATGTGGAAACACCTTTGAACAGAATCTTATGGAAAATGACGAGAGTACGAGGGCTGGTCAATATTGTAATTTTGTAATCACTTTATATTTCGTAAGTCTCTTAAGCTTTAGATTAATTACAATTATTGCGTTAGTCAATCTACACAGATGTTTAGTTAAATGAAGTGGGTATAAGTGATTTTCTGACTAAAGACTTCCTTTCCGGGAAAAGGAACAAATCATAAAACCCACTATTTTTTCTGCCCAATCGATATTCATTTCCCTTGAAACAATAAAACTTTATCTCATTTTCTATTCAAACTCACGCAGGGCTTATCAACAGGTCTAAGGTACTAAGAATTACTTTGGCGAGATATTTAATCATCGCTTTTCTAATAAAACCGTCCCTTCAAGTTTCCTACTGTGAAGACAGTTCTGCGATTCGCTCCTTTTTAAGTCATTAAGTTATTTCTATGTTTCTGTGTATTGTATCACACGCTAAAGTGTTTATTCTGTCACACATTGTACAATAGTCGTTACTCAAGAAAAACACGTTTTATTTGTGGCGAATTTGAAGTGATCAATTGTTTATTTACACTACAAATACGTTTGGCCTACCTCTATTTACTAAGAGCAAAGTTCAATAGAGAAGTGCGCCGTTAGACTCAGGGTAAATGTAGCCATTAACTCCGAAAGCTTTTACGAAGTTATAAAAACCGTGTTTCGATACGTTCTCTTCCTCCTTCATGGAAATTATTTTTAACTCTAATATAACTTCAAATTAGCACTACTAGTAGCGTTACAGTAGTGTTACTGATAACCTAAATTTATCTTGTACTCATGCCAAATAGATGGGGTAAACTAGGAGCTGAAAGTTGGAAATCCATGTGTTTGTATACCAAACTTCCACAACGTCATGTAACCTATATCATATATACATTTAACTTTTACACTGAAAGCCACAGAAAAACAAATAGAATTGTAGCGACAGATTTTTATAGCCTACTATAAATAATTTATACAGTACTATATACAGTATGTGTTGTTACTATACATGCAAACTTTATCGTAATCAATTTTTTCCTTCTTCCCCCTCAGGTCGTCTCTAAGATTTAGCTTTGAGTTATTAGCTGGAAAATCGAATATTTATGTTGTATTTCTCACGCAGGGTTTGACTTGTTGTACTTTTTTTTAATACAATTTTGAACAACAAGGACCATTCCCAACATATCCAACCTTTCCGGATTACTCAGCACTTGAACCCAGGATATCCCCAGCACTCGCCTATAACACATATCTACCGAGCCCCAATCTATTCACTATTGCACATTAAAAACTTTAATAATCCATTATTATATGTATTTATTTTCTAAAGTTATAGTAATAATTTCCATTTGCTAAATAGGGTAAAACATTTGCAAAAAACTATATAAAAATTGTTTTAAACAAAGATAATTACGTTTGATTAAATATTGTGAGGAATTACACCTCATAGAAAAGAATGGTAGATTAGACAATAGAGGATTATTCGAAATACTGGGGCTTTTACAATTAAAGCTTCCTACGGACTTTCCCTTTCCCAATAGATTCTTATTTATTATTATTAATTATGCTATTACTTTTTAAATTTTATTTTATTACTGTTACTTTTATCTTGCTTTCCCTCACTTCCACTTTTGGTTGGTAAACGTACCGGCCTGCTCCTTCTCATCTCTCCTTTTCCTGATTTAACCACTAACCTAATCATTAAGAAAGTAATTCTCTATCTCTCGAAGTCGTATTTTATTACAACACCTGTATTTCTAGAGATAGATATCTCAAGTAAACAAATTCCAAAATTTGCCAAAAAATCAATTATCGGAAGATAAGACTTATAGGCCCTTATCGGAGTCATGGACCTTTGAAAAACACTCTGACCTAAAAACTATATTTGAATTCTGCAGTAGTGAATCTTAAAATAAATTCAATAATAAACAGTGAATTGGAAAATAACTATTTGTATTTTAATTAAAAATGTCTTAATTATTTAATTTGCAGGTTTTTGTCTATTATAATTACTATCGTTATTAATTGCAATTAGTTTAATTTAAGTACTTTTAATTAATTATAATTGATGATTCATTAAATTATTATGGTGAATACCTTTTCATTATAACAGTTTAACCTATTTCATTTATTTAGCGGTTTTTCTTTATTAATTTTGAGAGATTTTTAATTTTGGTAATTGCTCATGTGACTTATTGATTAAATGTTAACTTTTAACTTCCTTATATTTTCAACCTACAATTCATATATGTATTTAATTGAATACCCAAAGTTATTAATTACCTGTGGGTGGGCAGAGTACATTTTGACTACTATCACCAAACTATTATTTATTTAATGTTACATGACTTTAATTAAAATTTATATCTTTATAAAAACATACACAAAACTCACAAATTAATCATTTACAGACTCATAGGCTTTTCAATGACAAAGTCATCATCCTCCGTAAGTGTTACTACTACAAACTCTAATTTACAACTACTAGAACTTTACAACAAACTAGAGTTTTTAGTAGTAACACTCACTGATGATTTTAATAACTTTGTCTTTGAAATGCGTATGAGTCAATAAATGATTAATTTGTTAGTTTTGTGTATGTTTTTTATTCGTTTTAACATAGCCTCACAAGCTAAGCTCAAAGAACAATTGTATTATACCTTTATCTTTTAACAATTACTTCTATGATTTCTTCCTTCATTTATATATTTAATATACGAGTACAAGGTACGGGATCACTAAAGTAAAATCATAAGCCGAAAGTATGATGTGAATAATAAATGATGATAAAAAATTACAGCAAAATATTACAACAATAATATACCGAAGACTAAAATAAAATAGTAATAATTAGATAAATTATTTTACAACCTATGTGAGATTAAATGTACACGACTTTGAAACCATCATTAAGTTATAAAAAGATTGATAATAATGCACCTTGAAGATGTTTTCTTGGTCTTCAAAATATTTGATGTTCATTCTTAAAAAGTTGTATAAATTTTTATGTTTTTATTTTATTCTTACCCTGCTTTTGGGCTGCCCTATTCTTGAGCTTACTGCTAGTTTTACTATTGTATTTTTACTAAACTAATTTAAAATTTTTTTAATTTTATACGAAACTAAGTAATTATACTTCCACGGTAAATACTTATCCTAAAGTGAATGCATGCTACATTATATACCTCATTTATCTAGAACTAACATCTATCTATCTAACTATCTATCTTGACATATTTTTCAAAATTTATATACTTGATTTACAAATTGTTTTGAATTATTCACAATTAATTTCAGTATTTATTTTCAAAATTACCATAATGAATCCTCTATCGCATTTGTACAGTTTCGTTGGAACCCAGTTGCAAACCCACAAAGTTTACACTTAATAGGATCTTAAAAAGTTTCTGAGGGAACTTCTATTTACAAATAAAGCCGATAATAATTAAAATGTTCGTGTATTTATAGACGCCCTTGTATTGGAAAGGGTCTACAAACCTATAAGTTGAGTGGGACGAAAACCTATAAAGAAGTTTGCTTCGAACAACAGGCGCACAAGTTTATCAAATAATTAATAACAACCGACTTAGAATTTTACCCATGGATATTAAACCGACTGTACGCCCGAGACTTATTGCTTTTACAGCACACAAAAAGCAAAGCAGAATATATCAAAATGAAACTAGAAGCAAAAGTGAGAAATCATGAAAGTTTGGATATAAAGACACAATCATTGTAAGACAACGCAGAAAGAAATGTCTAGTTCGTTGAGAGCTTAAAGTTTTAGTAAAATTATTGGCAATTTGTGACTTAATTAGATTTTTAAATACATTCAGGAGTAAAAGGAAACACATTTTTATTAAATTATTGGCAAAATACCAATAATGTTTATAGTACTAATGTCCCTTTGAAAAATAATTTAAAATTCAATTATTTTTGTAAAACTATTAGAGTAAGACAACATTCTACACAAAATCTCAAAAACCAAATTTTCAAAATTACTAGAGAGAAACAAGCGAGCACTACAAAAATGACTCTGGAAAGTATTAGATTTGAAGTTAATGGCACTGGCACCGGATATGGTTGGATTAAAAACTCAATAATGGCAGTGGCCTTATTATAAACAGGGAATATTAAACTTACAATTATTAGTTTTATAAGAAAGACATATATTTTCAATCAAAATAATTCAAATGTAAATTTTCGCGATGTGTTGTAGTTTTGGTTTCTTTATACAGTTCAGTATATAAGTTACCCCTTACGTATTATTCGCTGACATATTAGAAACAGTTTTTAATAAATTATTAGAAGTTCCTAGACAATAAATTTTGTTATCACTGTAGGGGTCTTCTAATCTTACATAACCTTTCCTAACATGGTTCACTTCGCTAAATTCACTTATCTAAACGTGATGCAATTGCACATTACTTTAAGTCGTTTATCCAAGCACCTATTTTATTGTATTAGTTGAACACTTTAAAAACCACTATTGCTACGCATTGTTAGACCATGTATAGAAACCCTGCGTCAGGAGAAGCATTAAGAACAAGTTTGAAATCCTGATGCAAACTATAATTCCCCATGTCCTCGTTCTCTCACTAAATATATATTGTTACAAAAAGTGTCAATTGGGATACATGGGTAGTATCACATTAGCCGTTGACCTTAATACATGTTTATAGCTAATATTTTTAATCCTTCAGCACACACGCACACAAACACACCCACACACATATATATAAATAAATAAATAAATAAATATATATATATATATATATATATATATATATATATATATATATATATATATATATATATATATATATATATATATATATATATATACAATAAAACGACAACATATCCGGTAGATGACTCACAAAAATGTTGTCTATTAGCTTATGATTAATAAGTGCTAATGAATTTATTTGCTTAAATTTACTTAGGAAATACTATGTTCCTGAGAAACCATGTGACAAATAAAGTAATAATAAATATGTTTAATATAATATAATAATAATATTGATATATATATATATATATATATATATATATATATATATATATTTATAATAACAAATTATTGTATAATTTTATTTTATTCTTTGCTTGATTTATTATAAATTCGAATTACTACATGACAAAAAAATAAATGTTACTGAAAATGAAATATATTTTTAATCTTGGCTAATATCATTTGAGCATATTTAAGATAAATAATTTACGGGAAAATTTGTTCAATTATTTAATTATTACACACATTTCGGTTTGCGTTAAACACCTGCTCTCCTCGAGGCCGAACAACTGTGCGAGCCAGAGGAGCGACTTAATCTCGTTTCGTTAACGTCATCTGGCTGTTTGTTTCGGAAACGGACCTCTAATCCTAGCTATCCTACTCCAACTCCTAGTAAGACGTCAGACATGCTATAAAATGACAATGGTATATACACATCTCAGATACAGATCTGAGTTTTCCTCATCAGATCTTGATTATCAATACGAGTTGAGGCATAAGAAGTAGAGGAAAGTCCGCACATCCAATATGACCTTTGAGGCTAAGCTTACAATCGAAAAGCCGTCAAAGGTCTTTTAATGCTCATGTAAGATCAAGGCTTATTCACCGACCTTTATACCTCAAAAATACTAATGAATCAACCACGACAGCAGTCAAATTACTAGTCATAAGAATATACATCTCGATTTACATATACCAATTATATACAGCAGACATAAGTAAGTAGTGACCAATAGAATTACGTAAGTAGTTTGAAATAAAGTATTATTCTTAGTATTACAATAAGAGTACGGTAAAAGATGGAGTTCCAAACAACTTCCTACTTCCGAGGCAGAACTTGCCACTTAACTTTCAGAGGTTTCTGGAGGCAAAGTACGTGTTCCGTCAAGTGTTTCGACTTGAGAGTGCAAATTCTGTTAAATTAGTTATCAGAGGCATGCATATAACCACACGTTCAGGAGAGTTTTAAAATGACTTTGAAAACAAAAGCATAGAGTGTCCGAAATGCTTGGACACTGTAATTAGGAACACACATTTTACTCCTATAAAACTTCCTTCTATATCCTTATTGTGGAACTTTCTGCTGGCAAGGATAAAAGTGAAGAGAAGGGGCTTAATTTACTGTTATACTCGCGGATATGAGTGGAATCCTACAAGCCGCCTAGAGTCCCAATACAGTGTTTTTGATGCCTGAGAATTGGTCACAAAACTAGTTGGGTAAGGGTCAAAATACGATGTGTAAAATGTGGTGAGGTACATAATTCTGAGCAATGAAGCATTGGGTGAGACGCCTCAGATGTATCTTTTGCTGGCAACAACCCATCGCAAATCAGGAGTACTGTACAAGTAGCTGCCAAATACAAACCTGAGGCGAACAAGAAATTGACAGTTAAACAAAGTAAGGTCTTTGGATGGGGTAGCGTATAATCGGATTATAATATAGGAATTTCCTGTCAACTCGTATCGTAAAGAATCTAATGGCAGTTGGCTACAGAGGAAGAATTCTCTCTGTATATATCAGCGTGCTGTAACCTTTCTGCTTATAGTGGTGGCTTAAACAACTCAAAAACATAATTAAATAACCTGTCTTCACGCAAGGCGGTAAGTGTATTTGTAATATATATTGTCGATAAGTTATTTTTGTAACAAATTATTTCCATGTCTGTGTTTTTGAAACTAAGCAATGATACAAAAATAGGTTTTGGTGAAGTTCGTAACATCATTGAGTAAATTTTCTTTTGGCATTAATCCAACCAAACCATAAAACAATGTTTATTATCTTCACAGATTCTATTGCTTGTACTGATGAATAAATTATTTGATTAACAAATTTTAAAATTATTTCAAATAAATACAGATTATTTTTTTTAAAATCTGGTTTTACAAAATAGGTTTATGTAAAACATTTGTTCATATTTTTAGATTTGAACGTTACATACGTCTCAATAGTATTAGGTGATCAATCCATCAATAATAGAATCCTAATTATTGATAACTTTTATACGTTCAAACATTAGACATTATTTTGACATTAGACATTATCCGTTAGTATAGATGTAATTATTACTTTGAATATTGTAGTGTAATAATATTACCGCTATGAAATAACGTTCATTCTCACAATAGATCATTAATTTAAGGTGAATTGTACAGAAAACATATATTATTTGGGATATTCAAGAATTTAGAATTTAATGAAATGTCATTAAAGACAGTTTTCACATTAAAATTAGCCATAGGCTACCAGATGTCTGAAGACTATAATAACAAAACAAAAGATGTTTTCCAGTAATAAAAATAGCTGTGAAATAAAGATACAGGCTGTGTTTACAGAAATAATAAATCAGAAAAAGTTTCTTGTATGTTATTAAGTCCTCCTACAACAAATAAACGTACACGAAGCAGATCTAGAAAGCAATAACTTCATGGAAACATCGTTGTGATTCCCTGTCCTACAGGAGCTGGAAATAAAACCTAAACATATATTTGTTTTTATTATAAAGATATATACTTTGCATTTTAGATTTCTCTATAAACAGCGCAAATAAAATAATACAAAATTCATCTATTTCTTATTTTAAGTAGTATAATAGGGCTTTTGAAATCCTGGAATAACGGAGAAAGACAAATGACGGAGAGACACAAGTGTAGAGAATAAAGGGGTCTCTATTATACGGTTGAGATAATTAACCATACAGATTTATTGAGGTTAGCAATCCAACAAGCCTCCTACGAGACTCATTTTCTCTCATATTCTAAAGTAGTAGAGAAAATTCAGTTTTCTACATTATCTCAACTCCCAGTCAGGCTGTTAAGAGACTATCTGAGAAGTAGTTTTAAATTAAATTTTGAAATTCCCTTTTTGGCTCAGCTTTGTGCAGTAAAAACTTTAATTTCCTTCATAACGTTTATTGGCTTCCCAACTACTTGCTAGTGGCTGACTGTTGTGCAATTCCTGTGGTATTGGCTTTACAACTACTTGCTAGTGGCTGACAGTTATGAAATTCCTGTGGTATTGGCTTTAACATAAGCTTCCTTTAGTACAAACTGAGTTTATTGAGCTTTGTCGTGGAAATTTTCAAACAGAAATTGAAAATCCATATTTATATTAAACATTTCGTTGATTCAATATTTAAAGCATTGTTTGAAGCAAAATCTTGAGATACAGGTATTCATCCGTTATATAAAATATACAAACCTGTAAATTGTACCACCTATTTTCATTTAAAGAGAGGAAGGTTTGATCAGTTAGTGTAGTTTGTAGGTGTTTTATGTGTTTGTCGTGTAGTTAATGGATTATTGGGTGTAATATTGTAGTTAATTAGGTTTTTTTCTGCATCGTGTCGTGTTTGGAAGAAACATACACACACAAACAATATTATTTAATAAATATAAAAAACATTCAAACATTTTGGCTATATACTGGTAAACTCTTCTAAAAATGAAATGTCTGTATGCACTTAGTTTGCAAGTTACTAACCTATTTTCTAAGCTGCTGGATTGCTTTGCCAATTATTGTAATAAGTTATTAATAACTGACTTTGATGTTCTTTTAAACAATATATCCTTGTTACTTTGTATTTATATTTTGAGAACTCTAACTTTTCTTACTTGTAATGACAAACTAATTATTTCAACTTTAGAACATTTTGAACAAAGATTATTTATCTATAAATTTGAATATTCTTGAAGCTTTTTAGGTATTACGGAAATCTTTTCGACCGCAATGAGATGAAGCCAACAATACAATCCGTGGCTAGAATGATACCACACTTATAAGCCTTACAAATATATCTCACAAAGCATCCCACCCTTTGTCGGGGTAAGAAAGACCTTTGCTGTTGTTTGCTCTGGTACTGTCAGAACGATGTCATTATACGCCTGCCCCCCACCATCGCCACTCGCCACTCATCACAACACTTTCCGCAATCATTTCTCAAGGATTACTATATCTGAAAGTTCAGAGAACGGTTTTGAAAAACTTGTTTAAAAATAAGGGAGTAGTGCTAGTTTGTTACTTAGAATGTTTTAAATAATTTTGGAATTAAATATTATATAATACTTCTTTTTTGTTACATATCTATATCTATATATATATATATATATATATATATATATATATATATATATATTCATTACATTTTATACAAAGTTACATTAAAACATATTTTCCATTACAGAAATAGTAACTTGTTAGATGCTAACACTACGAAGATATCGTATCTTACTTCACGTAGATTTATGCATTAGTCTTCACCATGTTCTACCTCCCGGGGAAACTTTGATCTATGGAACTGCGTAACATATCATTATATTCTTCCGAGCTGCTCCCCGCGATATTTTACAAGAACTGTTATTTGTATTTCTCTTTCAGTGCATTTTTAGTAAATAATAAATACTTACTACGCTAAGAAATACTGCAATGAAGGAATAGCAATGCAATTTAGGATATTTAATTTCTTAAGAGAAAAGATAATAAACAAACAGATTGCAGACGTAGAGTATGCACTTAAAACAAAGGCTACATACACTTAAAAAGGCAGAACATAACCGTGTATTTGCAAAGGTATGGAGATAAGAATAAAATCTGTTTCATTTAAAATTAAATGTTGAAACTTAAAGATCTACTACTAGGACAAGTTTTTATTAAGGTATTTTCTGAAACCGTTTTTATAGAGATACAAATTATATGGCCAAAACAGGCTTGTGTCGGTGAATCATTACAATTTATTTTAATTGTTAGTCCGTCGAAATAGCCTAAAAAGTTACCAAGTTTCAACAGACACGTTTCGTAAAATGGCATGTTTATCGAATTCAAATTTTGGCCTTTCAATCCAGGGAGTTTCTGTTTCTCATTTAGTCCTATAATTATTTCAGTATTTTCTTGGAGACCTTTCCGCCTACTAGATGTAACTAAAACGGCTTACTTGTGTCACCGTTAGAGAGTAGGTCTCAAATCAGTATACCTATTTTACACTATTAAGTTGTTTGATGTCTTTACCCAATTTGTTTATATAACGTCTTTTAGTATTTATCTGCAGCAGCAGACAAACGGATTGATCGTGGTAAAAGAGGACAAAGAAGTACACAGTATACCAAATTAAATGACATTTAATTTTCCAAAGACTTGGGGGTGTAATAAAACCTTACAAACACTATAAAAGTATGGAACTTGCAGCTTAGACACGAAATAAGATAAATGTTTTACAAAATACGAAAATAACTGCATTTTAAAAGTACTGCAACCGTTTATACGTGGCACAATGTTATAAACTATTTTAAAATTATGATAAAATAGTGACTGTTGGGTTTTCTGTTAGGTTAGTTGTTAAAAATAATTTGTAAACTAATTGGTAGATTAGTGAATTTGCCTTGATTTTTCAGACGTCTGTCCTAAATAAACCTTATGATTATGTATAGGCCTATTATTATTATTAGAAACTCGGTGGGAAATTATCGGTGTAGAGCACTTAGGCACATAATTTGTACTCTCTTCCCATCCCTACCACAGGATTAGCTTAATTATATCTACCTCTTTGCAAAATCCAAGTACAAACCTGTTTCTCAGTCTTCTGATATCCTCTATAGTACGTACCTAGCAGCAAAACCAGTTTCTTCTTGGAGCGCCAAACCAGGGCACTCATAGAGCACGTGAATTGGACTTTCCTCTTGGTCCCCGTCGCATCTCTTGCACACAGGGGACCTAGATCTTTCATTTATGTATTGGGACCCTTCAGATGCTCATGGTCTGTGACCAGTTCTACAGTATCTCTGAGTTGATATCTACTTAATCAGGGTAGTTATTTGCCCCACAAGTCTCCCGAAAATCCTCACAGTACTCTGTTTTCTAAAGAAACCTAAAGATTTTTTATAATGTAGTAACGTTATTGTATTATTTATAATATTTGTTTTTCTAAATTTTGTGGTTTTACCATTGCGTTTTTGTATATGTGAGACAATTCTATATCACTATATAAAATGTTCATAGCAATAGCACTTACGTTGTGATATGCGACGGACCAAATTATTTTCTTTAAAAAAATATATGGGTGAGACGTAACACCTCCCTATGCCTCATATTAAAAGTAGTATCAGAAAAATTCTCTCAGGCAAAACATGAAAGTTCTTATAGATAAATTACATTCACACTTTCAATTATATATTTCTTTGACAAATACTTAAATTTAATTTTGATTTTTTCGTTCTAAAACTGCTGCCAGGTACGAACTATAGAGGATATCAGAGGAAACAGGTTTGTACTTAGATTTTGCAAAGAGGTAGACATCATTAAGCTAATCCTGTGGTAAGGATGGGAAGAGAGTACAAAGGATGTGCCTAAGTCCTGTACACCGATAATTTCCCTCCGAGTTTCTAATAATAATAATAGGCCTATACATAATCATAAGGTGTATTTAGGTCATCCGTCTGAAATTAAAGGCAAATTCACTAATCTACCGATTAGTTTACAGACTATTTTTAACAACTAACCTAACTCAAGCTGTTAATACTCAAGTCTCTTTTAAAATGTTATGTTTTTATTCTCTCCAGTTATTCTAAGAAAATAAGAGTAAAATATATTTTTATCGCTTTCATGATAATCAAACTTTTGCAGAAGAGAATAAAATTTTACATTGTAAAATTCCCTTAATTTGAAAATACAAAACTAACTTTTGCAATTTAAAGTTTTCAATTGGTTTGAAATTTTATCAGGTAACAAAGCTATTGGAAAATAAATCAAAAGAAAAGTTATTTGGAAGAATAATTTTCTTTGACATTTGAAATTGTTTGTAGTTGCATGGTTTAAGGTGACTGATTGTGTAATGTTATTCTTTACTTTTTAATTGAATTTATAGTATATTTTGTGTGTCTGGAATTATGTATATATATATATATATATATATATATATATATATATATATATATATATATATATATTTGTAGTTATGCAACACGGTTTTCTTGTATACACTTATCACTTTCACTTATGTACTTAAACAAGAATCTTACTTGGTATTTATGCGAGTTAACTTTCAATGACTGGCCTTGCCAGCTCGCAGTCTACAACAACCCTGTTCAGTATGCCCGAAGATAATGGCAAGGCCAGTCATTGAAAGTTAACTCGCATAAATTATAATTAAATCGAGGAGGCACTGAGGAATAATATTTAAGTAAACCATTCGAATTCCTTGATAAACGTAATGTTATAATATTTCCTACTGATAAATAATTCCTAGTCTATCAAAGTTAATATTATTATGATTTAACATTATAAAAATAGCTTACCATCATATTTTGTTTGAAGTTCCTAATACGTAAATTCTTCATAGGGCATTTGAAAAAAAAACAATGTTCAACATTTAGCCTTTCTCAGAGTGCATATGAGATTATTGTTGTACCTCTGTAATCCACCTGGTCGAATATACGAGATTCTGTTTTTGCACAAATATAAACTCAAATAGTGAGGAAATAGATAATACTACAAGCTTTCTATTATTGGTAAAGCCATGTAAAGGCCAATAAGTGAAGAGCCCTTAGTGTTATATAAAAGTTATCTAACAGCTAATTCCCTCTTGTAGAAAAGATAACAGAAGGTATTTTGAGTTTGGTAGGACTATAGAGAGGATATCCAGCATTGACGTGGTGAACCCAACAACACAGTGTTGTGTGGTTCACTTCGTCAATGGAGATTCTAGCAAAACGTCGGAACTGCGAATTTATGGACTGGAGAATGAACGGATGTACTACAGATAATAACTATTCAGTATATATATATTTATATATATATATATATATATATATAATATGTTTTCTTGTTTAATAATTTAAAACAACATAGCTTATTCAAATAGAAGAATATTTATTAGTTTATATTCAAAACTTTTCGTTGGTAAACAGGATGATGTTGGTACTGTTTACCAACGAAAAGCTTTAAATAAATATTCTTGTATTTGAACAACCAATGCTGTTTTAATATATATATATATATATATATATATATATATATATATATATATATATATATATATATCGAACAATTGAACAGGTTTTTTACCTAGGAGTTAATTTAATGTTTTCCTAAATTCCAACTCCAAAAATAATATTTTGAAAAGTTATAAACTACCATATTTCAATACTTACGTAAGGTATAAATCAAAAGGAATTTGCTTTCATGTATTATTTAAAAAGAAATATTTAGAATAGAATTTAAAATTACTTTTAGTATAACTTAAATTCAGTTAAATATATAATTAAATTGTTTGATTTTGATTATAATATTGTATGACCCTTATACTAAACCAAATCATTTAAGTTATAATAAAAAAAGACGTTTGAATTATGAAATGCAAATGTTTTTTTAAGTGTTTGCTTCTTGACAGATAAAAACAAAAGAATTAGAAGTAGTAACTTCTAACTTAGTTTCGTATCCGGTTTAATGCTTCAGGTTTTACATATCAAGGCTTTATTACTGTATTATCGTTATTATATCATTGGCATTTCTAATTATAGCTTACAGGCGTATAAAGATTTAAATGTTTATATAATTTTATATATTCGCCTATAGTTATCTTTATTTCAGTCCTTATAAAAATAGTTTTATTCGATGTAATTTCATTAGTTTTTGTCTTCTATAATACTAACATACTAGCTTCTCTTATGTTCTACTTCTCTTTCGAAGATTATGTTTTTGTTTTCAACGTTAAACTTAATTTATTCGATATTGAACACATGAACTCTCCCACACTTAGTATTTATCAAAAGCTACATATAGCAAGCGGTATATTTAGTAGCTGATTTATTGCTCAAGCTTCCAGTTACTCCTTCACAACTATTGCTAGTAGGGCGCTAGAAGCCAGAAAACTTGTGATCCTGTAGCAATACTAAATGAAATAATAAATTCATTGCTTAGGAAAATCAGTGCTCCCTTACTAAAGCTTGACAAACTCATGTACATTACAGGGAAACGTTACACAAGGAGTATAGTAATAGAAGAAACAAAAATTATTTTGTAGGTATATATTAGCCTCTTTGGCGAGATCGTCAGGTTAGGTAAAAATAAACATGTTTTTGGTAGGCAAACGTTTTTATGCGTTATATAATAGGCAAATCAAATACACCTATTTAAAACACCTATATCACCATTTATGTAAAAAGTTGAATTACAATTTTTAAACTATTATTAGCAACTCTTTTTGAAAATGGTTTTAAGTTCTAATTCTTCTAGATATTTAAAACAGTTTAACACTATGAATATACTTTTAACAAATAACGTAGAGTTCTAAAGAGAATTCACTAAAGTGAGTAACACCTTTTCGTTTCTCTAAGCGGAAAACCTACTATTTTAGCACCAAATTAATTCATTGTTTCCAGTTTCCAAAGAGTTTATTTAATTAGTAGATTTATTTTTCAGTAACCTTGTATAAAATGTTGTTTTAATATATTTTCCATAAATAATCTTTTCTATAAAACTTCGAATAGTATAGTTTGGTTACTGCCTTTGTTATTTACCCTAGTATAATACTAAGTATTCCACAGCGTCTAAAACTGCTACACAAGTAAACGCACCGTAATTCAGTATTAATTAAAATAATTAGTAAATCCAAGTAATTGGTAAATTAGTTTATACTCGGATATTGAAATAAGCTTAAAGTAAAAGACAATTGAATTTATGTCAGTACTATGCTATTTTCAATTCGTTGACGTATTCCAGTTTCACTGTTGCTATGACTTACAGACTACATATGGTTTTCTCTTTACAGGGCAAACATTCCATCACAAACATTGTACAAACGATTGTTTACTCTTGAAAAACAACTACAGTAGCATGCAGTTATATATATTGCTGTCTGCTGTAATGCAAACAAGTACATTGGCGCTTGTTTGTAAATAACAGGTTTGTTTGTACGTGGAGTGACGGCTTTGTGGTACTGCAATATTAAATTCAGGTGTGAAGTGATAAGCTATTTGGCAAATGTTCTCGCTCTCTTTATTTTATCGTGAAAGAAACTGGACTTCTGAACAAATGTAATAAATTACAGTGACAAAATTGTCTGTGGTGACAAAACAAAATTAACTATATCTATATTCATCACATTTGTAAAATGATAATTCAAACGTTCAATAAGTTTCAATAATGTATTTCACAAATCGTGTTTAGGAGAAAAGATTCAAATATTTTAATATAGTTTTACCAATCCGCCGACCTGTTTTCTAGAAGAAGTAATACATCGGTTGGGCAAACAGAGAGAGATAGGAATATCGATTTAAAGAAAAATAAAAGGATACCGAGGCCATCATAGTGGAACACTACATACCGTCTCGTTAGCTGTATTACATTACGCTTTGCTTAAGTATCTTCAAGTTTAAAGCAAGCATAAAGTTTCTTATGATAAATTTATAAAACGAGGATGAAAATCGTTGACCATATATTAGGGGCAAAGAAGCTGTCACTCTGGGAAGTTGTGATAATAACAACCCCCTTTCAGTGAAGGTTGTTTATACTTCTTATTATATTGGTAAAATGTCAAGCAATGTTAACGCTACCGTATTGTAGGGTTTGCTGTTTGTTTTAAAATTTCATCATTTTATCTTTATGATTTTAGGCATATTCATGTAAAGAATAGTTTCAGATGTAAAACTGAGTCAATTTAATACTTTTCCATTTACCTATCTGACACAAAACCGAAATAAATGCAGAAATGTTTGTTTAATATTAACGTAAGCATGCATAGGCTATAGCATCAAGTTCTAACAATAATATAAATTATAGAGCATTTTCTTGGGAAGACATTTGTATACCCAGAACAGTCCATTGAGGTTTATTGTGATGTCGAAATGGTGATTTTTTTTCTAAGACCTTTAATATTACAAGATTTCACAGATGTAACAGTAGTAAAGGGTTGCTTTGGTAGCTAAAATTGCTTCTTATATAAACTTTACTAAATAAAGAGAAATGTTTGTTTACAAAAAATGTTTCCTTCAAATTGTTTTAATTTTATATTCTTTAAACTGAAGCCAAATACCATTTACACAAATGTTAAACAATAATTAATTAAGAAATTAGGGTTTTCTTATTACTTTTCTTAAATTTCATTTAAACGGTAAAAATGTATGAAGAAAATATGTTTTAAACGTAAATATTTAAACGGTTTTAAAGTTTAGCTGCTGATGGAATATTTATCAAAAATAATTACTACCTTTACATATGTACTACTGCCTCGTATAATGAAACTTGATTTTCGAAAAATATTCAGCCATTTCATTTTCTTGGGTAAGACAATAAGTGGTATGTTGGTAAGTGAATGCAAGGAAACAGTAACAATGTTGCCATTGTTATATATTCTGATGCACATTTGTCATATTCAGAATAATTTGGTATAATTAATTGTAGAAAAATGATAAAACAATCTCACCCCTTATTTGTTTTAAATTAAAAGGTATTTTTTTTCTAATGTTGTGGAATTACAATTATACAATTATGACAATTATTAAAAGAAATAAAAAGAATTTTACTTCTATACATTATAAATACATTATTATCCAAAAGGAAGCACAAAGAATACATTTTCTTTGAGGTTCCTTCTCAGCAGAAAGACTCTATTAGAATTTTTAATTGGGTATTTCCCTTTACCAATGGGCGAACATTATTTCGCTAATATAAAAAAAAGTCAAAGCGGCGTTTCAGGAAAAAGATCCAGTAAGTGTTTCTTAGAACACATTTGCTTGTGGCCTTTTTATCCTTTAGAAAAAGCTACAACTCCGTAAATTTATTAGAATTCTCCGTAATGTTTTTACAATGTTTTTTTCAAGAAGTAGGTAATATTATAAATAGATATTTGATAACCTTGATAGATTTCGTCGTAAAGAAAAATCCTAGTTTCTTTTATTCAGTTTATTCTGAATCTATAAAACTAATAATTATTAGTATCAATATTTGATTATCTTTAATTACATTTCTATAATCATCGACTTTAAGTTTCGATTATCTATTCCAAAATCGTTTTCAAGAAATAAAGGTTTAATATTCTAATATTAAACAATAGTTACGTTTTTAACATCGTTAAAATAAATATTTCATTATTGATAGTAAAGAATAACCTTTACGAGTCAGACTGCATTAAATCTAGACACATCAAATCTTATCTTGATCAAATAGAAAAGTCAAAAGGAGTTGGTATGGGGCCTGGCATTAACTCCAAACACATTAAACAATTATTAACCGACATTAATTTCAGTTTACGTATAGGAATAGGTTTAATGAATTGGTGTAGGTTTGTATGAGTGTGTTTTTGTGTTGTATTGAGATGATGAAAATAGAGGTTTGATGAAATCCCCAAGGTAGATTTAAGAAGATGATAAAATAAAATCTCCGTTTGATTGCTCCATTGCTCATACAATGGCTTACGTCATTGGATGAAATCCCGCTGTGTTAGTGAAACAAATAACTATTATTACATAGAAACTCATATTAAAATACATATAGCAAATATTATATAGGCCCTATTTATAAATATTAAAATAAATTATTATAATGAGATATAAAAGTATGGTAATTGTTAGTACTCCAGACAAAATAAATATTGCAAACATATATATAGCTCGAAATTTTTAGGAGCAAAGTAATGATAA
The DNA here is from genome assembly GCA_036971475.1 of Prosapia bicincta. Taxonomy (NCBI): domain Eukaryota; kingdom Metazoa; phylum Arthropoda; class Insecta; order Hemiptera; family Cercopidae; genus Prosapia; species Prosapia bicincta. The sequence goes on from JBAIZL010000001.1 coordinate 291,175,493, forward strand.
TAAAGCGTAGATCTGATTGCCGACAAAAATTAAAATGTCCAATAGAAGACATAAAGAAAGTATAAACAAAAAACCTATAATGCATTGTTATTTTAATAAAGCAGAGTACTACGATATACTACTTATTTATTACATTAGGCTATTGCTACGATGTATTAATTTAAAACAGGTTTTGTTTTATCATAAAGTTTGCTAAGTTATGGAAAACTGTCCAAGAGTAAAGTGAACTCAATTTAGTTTTGGCTAAAACTATCTCGTTTCATTTTTGGTAATATTCGTTATTTTGCCTAATGCACATTTCCATACTATTACCTGCTTTTGGATTGGATTGATGATATTGTATTAAAACGCTAAATATGGTAAAATAATAATAAATATAGACCATTTTCAACAAAATTTCAACGATAAGCACTGTTTTTCAGTAATATATTACTTTAAATAAATGTTTAAACAATGTTTAAAATGATTTTTATTGCCTAATGACGTAGATGGGTTTTAGATGATCATCTTAGCTTTTTAATTCTGTGACGTCCACATAAAGACAATGAGTAAATTGTTATTATTACAAACCCATACGTTACACATATTGGTGGCAAATACCTGATACGCAATGCACAGGAAAAAAGGAGCGCATAAAAACAATCACTAAAATATGGTAAAATAGTGAAAAACGTTACTTTTAGAACTTCAACTACAAATACATTTATTTTACCTAATGTAGGCCTATATTTCGGTTAATAAGAAACAACCCTCAGAGGGATTACAACAAAAACTAGGTCAAACTGGCTTTTCCGATGTATCATTATAAAATGATGGGAATTAACGGAACACTCTTAGTAAGTGCGGGTGCTATAGACATATATTTCCAAAACGTTTATTTTAAATGAGACCAAACAAACTTTAATGGTCAGATTTGTTTTAGAGGGGATGCTAAATTTTGAAAATGTATACTTTCGAGGCAAGAAGAGTGTTTTTCCTTCCCTAGTGCAATATACTTTGTTCTGTGCATTAGCAAAGGACCTATACTTTATAAATATGCTATTCATATTATTAACATTTCGTATCAGTAACTAAATTATTTACAGATATCAATAAAACTTTTCCTTTCTAAAAGAATAATGTATCTTGTCATATTATTTAATAAAACATTCCGTCGAAACTAAAGAATTACTTAAAGTGTATCCTTATGCTTTCATTTCCTCCTGGTAGTAAGGCGACATCTATCTTTAAAAGGTAGACAGCACAACAGCTTTAAAGAAATACCACAAAACGAAAGTAAAGTATTTAACTCTATAAAGGAGGGTGCCGTATAAACGCATTGTGAGAATCCGGTTATCTAACCTCCCGATGGCATGATTTCCCCTCCAGAGCTCATTTCTGCCCACTAGAGGGGCAATAGTAAAACTATACAATTGCTGATTCCATTGGAAATATTAATCGTTAAAAGCGCAAATATAAAACATTTAACACAGAATGGTTATAAAAATTCCAGAACACAGAGCAACTTGACAAAGAATTTGAGAGATTTATATTGATTGTACAAAATGCTGCGTTACAAACTTACAGATTATAACTACTTACAAACTACAGATTTAGCGTTACCCAGTGAGCAACACGAGCAGGCCTGCTACATATACACCCCAACATTATACCCCAATAATTATCGTTACTAAACTTTATGACCCCCAACCATCTTGCACTGCCAGAATACTACCGGTTTCTCCCTTTGAGACAATCCACAGTTTATATCCTGAATCAGACTGGATAAACATCTACACCGATGGATCTAAAACTTTTCCCACTGTAGCAGGCGCTGGAGCTTTCTCCAAGCTGTTTGAAATTAGCCAGGGCGTTGGGGCAAACGCAAGTAATTTTGATAGGGAAGTAACGACAGTGCGACTGGCCACAGAGGCGCTTGCTGCTCATCACTCAGCAATGAATAACCAACGAGCTGTTTTCTTTATAGACTCCCAAGCTGCCACAATTACAATATCGGACACTCTTCTATCGACTGTTCTAACTTATTCCACTGCCGAGAAGCAATCTCACATCTTTTGAAAAACGAATGGTCATTTAGCCTTCAGTGGATCTAAAGTCACGTCGCCATCACAACTAACGTAAGAGCAGACAACCTAGCAAAAAATGGAGCACAGATGCAACTACCCTACTCTGAAGCCAGCCTCACCTCTGCCAAACACATCATCGATACAGCCCTGAAACTCTCTATGAAACAAGGGTACGAGGAAGCCAGCAAAAAGAAACTGTGGGCATCACTTAGTCGCAGTCCTCTGGTGCTGACAAGTGAGAGGGCAGCTACCTTGGCTGTTATTCGACTCCCTAACTCGACGGGACACGACTATCGCCAGGCCCGCCTCTACCGTTTTGGCCTAGCAGAATCCGTTACGTGCCCGCTCTGTTTCGATGTTGTAATGAATTGGAACCACATTTACACCTGTCCTGAGCTGGAGGACCAGATTTCCAGTTTCGGTCATTAATGGGACGCCAATGGCTCAACAGCCAGGTGCGGGCATTGGCTAAACTAAAAGTAAAGCAAAGTAAGTGCTTAGATAGAAAATTTTTAAAACTTTGCTAAGAAATTTATTGGTTCGTCTCAAATAGACATGGGTAACTAACAACACTACATTATAGCACGAGGTTTTTATTTACGTCTTTTTATAAAAATGTTTATTTACATGAGGTTATAAAATTACATTGTGGTTTGCATTCTCTTTCCAGGTTATTCCCAGACCTTTTACATTTTATTCCACTCACACTTTAATGCAATAAATGCAATAACTTTTTTTTTTTAAATATATTCTATTAGCACACACTCTCTTCATATATATATATATATATATATATATATATATATATATATATATATATGTGTGTGTGTGTGTGTGTGTGTGTGTGTGTGTGTGTATCTTGTACAAATTTTCATTTGTTATTAAAACGCGTCCTTATTCTTTCAATCATGAAGTAATTTGTGGAATGACAATTGATATTAATACGTTTTTTTCAAAGATATGTTCAATTGTAAAATTATAAAATCTGCTAGGTCCAGCCAGATTCGAACAGTTAATCTTTATGTACAAAGGCAAGAGCCAACTTTACAATACCTAGAGTTTTATTTCTTAAAGGTGTATATGAATTATTTTCCCCCATCTGGTTTTCGCCTTCGAAACTTCCATTGTACAACCTTAAACTGATGTCTTGGTTATTACACAATCTCATAAATAGTGGCCTAGGGTAGCCGAAAGTTTTTTTTATAATCTTAGTAGGAATTTACATAAAAAACATATTTTATATTACTTGATTTCTTTAATAAAACAATAATAAAATATATTTGATATCAGTTGACCACTATATCCTTTTGAACAAATAATCTTATAAATAAAAAATATATATATAACAGTTATAATAGAGAAATTAAATCGTTTAATTTGAATTCAAGAGAATTTCAAAGTATAATTTAAATTTGTATTTGAAATTCCCTTAATGACATTAAATATTTTTTCAGTAACGCGCCAAATGCATCGTTTTCAGGACCTCTATCGCTAACATGTTTGGAAACAAAAATATATCGGAAATTTTTTTCTTTTTATATTACAAAAAAAATTATTTTGTTCAGCAGAACTATTCGTTTTCATATATTCATGTTTATGTAAATGGCACTTTTAATAATATATAAATCAAACACAAGGAATTATTTCTTCATAACGTTTCTGTTTATGTAAGCGAAGTTTTAACTCCCAGATTCTGTTTCATAAAGGGTTTTCTGCATTTCTCTTTTGTTCAAACTAAGAATAATGATTTTATTTTAAACTTACTCCATAAGAAATGGTCTCGTTTTTAACAGAAAGTAAGGGCATTAACATTGATAAGGGCTTAAGTGAATATTCTAGTGGCCAGTATTGCTTATCAGATTATTTTATTCCTATTTTGTTTATCAAATTATTGTGATATATTTCATTTAAATTTTATCCTAATAACGTAATATTAATACATCACTAATCTCCACTTTTTTCGATGGTTTTATTATTAAATCTACACAAATATTATTTAACGTGAATATGTGGGTATTTTAAACATATTTCCTATAATTATTCTTAGAAAATGACTATTTTACAACAGGTTAACGTATTGATATTTGTGTAAATACACTGTAGACCTAAACAGGCAATTTGACGACAGTGTTAAACATGGAATCCTGTACTGTTGGAACCGGGAACCATTAAGAGAGTAAGTAAAGGAGAAACGTAATCAAATGTTTTTACAAGTTTTTCCCTCGTATAAACACATAAAAGATGAGAACACACTCATGTGCTTAAAATAAAATACTATGGACCAACCGGTAAGAAATATTCTTAGGTTTTATTTAGTTTTAAAAATCAAAACTGTTTATGTCACGTGTTTGTTAATACGGTATCCGGATTTCAAAATATGAATATAAATTAAGGATTATTTGAACTGAAGAAGTAATAAATAATATTCAACCTTCTAAAAAATGAATTTGATCCTTTTGAAACAATTTTTCAAAACATACACACTATAAAAAAATAATTGTTGTATATAAATTGCTAACATAATAGCATTAAAACAAATTGAATCTCTAAATAACGGATCTGTTAATGTTATAAATATTTCATTTATATATATATATATGTTTTACTAAACGTATCTCAATATAGCTGTAAATATCCAAAGCAAAACAATCAATATCTACAAAACATACATAATAGTGGACACGATGAATAATGTTTATATACACTACAGACTCAAACACACTAAACCGTACGTTCTCTAGGCAATTTGACGTCTGGCCTAACCATGAACCATCAACACTATGAACGTAAGATACAGGATATATTGTAGCTTGAGTAAAATATTTCAAGGGAACTGAGCTATATAGCTCTTAAATATCATTCAAATCAGTTCTTATTTTTATAAGAATGTATTCGTGTTTAGAGTTTCCTGATAATTCTTCTTGTTAAGTGAATTCATCACCTAATATCAATATAAATTGACTAATAGTATAAGACTTCCTCCTATTCCTTAACTTGTTTAGGAGCCTGTGTGTTGTTCAATTTGTTATTCATATAATACTGCTCGGCAATCCGAAAACAGCCGTTGGGGTTTTGCGAGACTCTGTGCCCTATCTGGTGTCCTACACTTTGGCATGTTAGGCATTGTCAATGTATTTATTAAATTCCTTTCTGATTAATGGTAGGCTGTTTGTCTTAGCCCTAATAGATTCGTACCTTCATGTCCTGTCGGGCTTTCACTGCAGATATCGATTATTGCAATATTGCGAATAGTCGCAGTTACTGACGAAAACGCTATAGCCTGTAACAGGTTACATGTTATAGACATGATCGCCTGTAAAAGGAAGACATATTGCTATATTCAAGACTCGAATACTGTATGAAAGGATTGTTTTCATTTTTACATTGGTTTTCCGTTACATTTATTATTGTATTTGGTTAAATAAATATCATAAGGCGTATATATTGATAAGAATATAAACATAATTTATAAAGCACAAAAATAGTAAATAAAATTTAAAAAAAATAATAGCTCGTAGAATTACTTTACTAAATCCTTTTAGACGTTTCTTTACTTTAAAGTAGGTTATATAACCTAATGTATTTATATGAAAGGAAATTTATATATTCATGTTAAACATTATCTTGTAAATCATATGACCCTTGTAATGATGTATACATATAGTTCAATACATTCACACCTGTAAATGGGAAACACATAGTGTGTACTAATATTATATGGTAATACATGTATGTTACTTGTACACACATATAAATAGGTAATACAATTATATATATATATATATATATATATATATATATATATATATAACAACTGAGGTAATCGAAATACAAAAATTAATTATTATTTTTATTCGAAGCATTTCGTTAGAAAAATATACCAACATCACCAGAGATAAATTAAAAAGAATCCATCTTTCGGCCAAAACCGGTTACTGCACGCATCTGGTAAGCCGTAAATATTAACTAACGTCTAAAAGTTTCATTGTAGGAAAGCCAAGACGTAACTCGATCACTGGAGACGCGCTTTACTAGGACATCAAGGGACCTTGTAGATTTATGGCGACGAATATGTAAAAATGAAAAGAAAGCACGTCCCGCGAAACACCTGCCCTTGAGAAAGTTCGAGAAATTTCCCACCAAGCCAAAAGGAATGTCATTCTGACAAGCTAGAACAGATTTAAGAGCTTAAGGAAGCCAATCAAATTTTAAGAGGATAATCCCGTATGGAAACAAACCAGAACGAACCAAGATGTTAAGTCAATTTTCAGGACTCGCAGGGGTCAAGTATCAGGACTCGAGAGAACGACAGGTTGAAATTTATAACAAGTTCTAAATTAAAATAAAGAAAAAATTATAGTCGTTAAATTAAAAGTAGCAAGTTATATTAAGGGAGGGAGCTAAGGAATTAATAGCTGGAATTAATAAGGGAATGATTTAATAGAGTCAGTTTCGGCATAGAAGCACTTGGGGAAAGTGAAATTGAAAGACAAATATTATTCATTGAATTTGTGTAAAATGAAGTGAAACAAGGAACTACGCAAGCCACAAGAGTCAACAACTATAAGTATAAATTTATCTAAAATATAAAGCAAACTCTTTAGAGTCAATATATTCAAATTTTCATAAACGTTATTAATTCTTTAAACAGTAATAATTCATTCAAATATAAACTTTATCAAACCACTTGCAGTAACCTACACACCTAGAGATAATTAGGGACAGTTTAAATAGTATTGTAATTTAATAATAATTATAAGAGTCTTGATGCCTACTGGCAAAAGTAGAGTTATTTGAAACTGATCTTATGTAACTGCTTTATAAATGATAACGTTTGAAGTCAGGATTAAAATAAATCAGTTATTGTAAAAGAAGTAGTTGTGTATTAATTGATTTCCTAAAGTTAATTTATCCTCAAAAACGATTAGAGAAGGTATGTTATATAAATTTGGCGCCCAATGTGGGACTTTGGTTTGATAAATTTTAATTCCTTTATATAATTAAATAGTTTTTTCTAGGTTGTTTGTAGTACTTGTAATAAATTTTGTTAATTTCAGCAAGGTTAGTTTAGATATAAAAAAGACTAATTAATATATAACTACAATATAAAATTAAAATTGTTAACTATATAGGAAGTAATACAAATAATTTGTTGTTAATAACAAATTTGTAAACGTGTGCTATTGTTAACGAATTGATAACTAGCATATGCTTAGGCGTAGCCAAAGATTAAAGAATATACAAGAACAATTAACACGGAAGAGAGTGGGTTTAGCCAGTTAGTTCAAGGTATAAATACAGAAGATATTACGAGGGATTTAGAAATAGAAAATTTAGAAATTAGGATGAAAAGTAACAGAGAACTCAAATACGGGAGTCGGGGACCGTCAATAAGACTAAAATACAACAGAAAGAAACGGAGCAAATAGTTGTAAACTCTGAACTTAATATAATGCAAATGTTTATTAAAATGAATGTACAAATGGCAGAAATAAAAAAAACGAAATACACAAATAAATTAACACTTTGTTAAACAAGATGAACAAATTACAGAGATAAATAAACAAAATACACAAATAAATGCACAAAACAAAAACACTTTTTATGACTTTAATGACATCAAAACAATCGTAACTAAAGTAAAATGTAAATTAAATTATCAGATGAATAAAAGCAATCAAATTTAACGCAAGAGTTATACGGTATAATAGATAAACGGTTTGCTGACACAGAATCTAAAAATAAAGAGTATCCACCATCGGTATCCATCATCAGCGTGTACAATAAACGCTAAAAAGCGTGAATGCGGGTACGTTTGATAGGGAGGTGAAGTGTGTAGAAAATATAGGAAAGATGAGTAAATATAAGGGCTTGGCCAAGGCAACATACACGCACACAGACATAGTATATATATATATATATATATATATATATATATATATATATATATATATATATATATATATATTTATATATATATATATATACATATATATATATATATATATATATATATATATATATATATATATATATATATATATATATATATATATATATATATATATATATGTATATATATTCTTTATTTATGTAGTCTTAATGATTTCAGTCTTTTATAATAATGATTTCAACTCCCTCATTTTATATTATAAATAGTTTGTTCCATCACTATTAAGTTCACGTTTTATATGCACTAATTCAAGGTATTCATTATTGAGGGATTAAATGTAGGATATCTGAAGAAGTTACATTTTCCATGTACCTTATTAGGCACTCATTTTATGGTCGCTTACACGAAATTACCGTTTAGAATCATACTACCAACATAACAAAATATTCGGTTATGCAAAGCTTTCAATGGCCTATTCGATACATATTTAAGGTATTTTTCAAATGATTTATTATGATGACCTATTGAATGAAATGTGTTCCGTACATTAAGTGTGTGAATAAGAAATTATTATTAATATATAATGTCATTTATTTATATTCTAGGTTTAAAATATTTTATTTTAAAATATTATTATTTTCTTTTGAAATTTATTTGTATTAATCTCATCGGAAAATTATTTTGTTCACCTGTTCTTGCAGCCTATGAGTTTCCCAAGAGTTCTCATTACATTACTATTTTAAATATTTTCTTTTATACATATTCCCGAATGGTCGGAATATGTTTCTTAATAGAGGACTATTTTAATATAATATACTCCACTATTCAACTACAAATTATTCAATTAGAAGTTACATTCGAAAAACAAACTATTTAAGCAAACATTGTTAACGCTTACAATAGGTAACTTACCGTTGCTATGAGATGTAACAGCTCGTAAACTGTTTAACTTCACCAGTTATTCACTAGACATTAAGGGACGTAAGTGATTAAATTGTATTTAATAAAAATATATCTTAATTAAGTATTTTGCAGACGTATTTTATGGTTGTGCCGTTCTATAACGCATAGAGGGGGTGGATAAGGTGGTATTTCAAGGGAGCGGCAAAAGCTTGTTTCAAAGATATTTCTTTTCCGGGTGGTTGGAGAATATTAGTGATGCATCCACGTCTGTTAGATACATGTATCAATCTTATAGGAACATTTTTATATTAACCATTTTTTGTATATAGCTAGAATGGTTAATCAATACATCCATTTATTATTCATGTTGTATTCAGGTAGAATTTCTTCCATTACCAGCAAAAGTCCCTCTTGACATTCTAGGTCAATAAACAGTAAAAATAAAATACGAGACTTAACAACACCAGTCGACATTAAAATTTGATAAAATAGAATTTTCAGTTTAGATGAATTATTACTATATATGCTTTATTATTAGAAATGAGAGCGCACAGGTTTAAAAATACCCTTACAAATTTCATTGATACGTATGTTCCAAACTATAATAATACGTACTCTGTTATGAAAAGCACGTAAAGTGAAAGTTATTTAACTGCACATTTAAATTTAGCTACTAAATTTAAAAAATCTCATTTCATTTCTATAAATTTGAAATATTAAATTAAAGATGGATGAATTAAAACATTCATGTTGATGGATGGACCATCAGGTCCACTACGCTGCGTTACCGAATGCACCTCTGTGAGTAGATTTTATCACTAATTGCTCCTGAAACGTGCCTATAGCAATATAAATAACGTAGCTGTATATTTAAAGACGGAAGTTGGTTACTTTATCCTATAACGTACTCGTCCGTAGCTCTGACATAAAATCGCTCGTTAAGAGTCGAGAAGAACTTCCACTATTTCCATCTCCATGTGGTTAAATGTAGAAAGGTAACTGAATATTAGATGTTGCAGAATTACAGCGTGAAATACTTCCTGTTACATTCCTCATACCTTCTAATCACTTAATGCAAGGTTTGATGTTAGGTTATGTACATCTCCATATAAATATGAACAAGGAATAGAATAGTCTCTAAATAGAACATTGCCTTTTGTTGACAGAATTAATAGCGTTAACCGTTATAAGTCGGTTTCTTAGTGTTAATTTGTAATGGAGAAATATTAATTTCATTAGTTTAAATAAAACTCATTTATGGTATTTTTTAAAACTAATTTTATTTTGTTATAAACTTAATTATTTTATTTCAAATTTTTGAAATTACGTAGCCTATATTTGTTGACACAATATAAGTGCTTTACTACTAGATGAATATCATTTTGAGTTTAATCAAAAACATATGGTATAAACGAAGGGTAGTCTGCGGTTTAATGTTACATCGGTTTAGTCGGGCCACTTTAGCAAGATTGAAAGCTTTGCGATCTGGTGTCCTAAACCATATTAGAAATTGGTTTTTGTTAACAATAAATATCATAGTTGTACCATAATTAGGAAAGGACATGACTTGATATTGAAAAAAGAGGGAACACGTAATGGAATAAAGTCAAATTTTGTTATGGTCCAACAGAAAACCAGTGAGGGAAATATTACGTCTAAATATAGAGAAGAGACTACATGCGACGGGAAATAGAGATTTCTTGTAAAAAAAGCGCTCTACACCAGCTAATTATCGTAAGCTTCTGTAAAATAAAGATATTCAAACAAAACTCAACTGAAGAAATTTTACAAGAAAATGTTTACCAAGTAAAACAAAAAGATTTAAAAAATATATTATAAAAAAGTAAGAACTGAAACGAAGAGGAAAGAAAATAATTTTTTATAATATACCAAAGAACTTACGAGCTTGTATAGAAAACAATAATAAATTACAAAATTTATAAGTATAATAATAAAATTATACTGTGGTTAAGTATAACCCTAATTACATATTATAAGTTTAATAACCGGAATAAGTTAAACTGTATAGTTAGTTATCAATAATTGTATTATTTCACAAAGTACAGTCTTTATCTATAACCCTCTTTATCTAGATTTTTGATCTGGGGGGAAGACGTAAGACGAATGAAAGTAAAACAATTCCTCAGAGTTAAAAGAAAGCGGCGGGGAACTTCTCACTTTATAGAGTGGGGCAAAAACTTGAGTTAAAAACTAGACACAGAAACTCTTCCAAAGTTTTAATAGTAAACACAATTATTGTTGTTTGGTTTATGCCGTACATAATGACGCGTAGCACTAACCATTAAAATTTCAGTTTTTTTTGTAGTAATTTAGCTGGCTCCAGCTTTATCTACAGTTGAAAATCAATAATAGAAGAAACATCTCAATTGAAGGAACTATATTTTTTCTACTTCTTAGCACAATTCCAAGAATGTTTGTGTGTAGTTCGCGTGTGTGTGTGAGCGTACGGAGGTTATTTCCGCAAGATAAAATACAGGCCAGTCTTGGCATTATAAATCAAGTTTTTGCTTCCTAAAGTCGTTAGTTTTGGAGAATCCTGCAAAATACTCTTCCTTCCTACTACGCATCTAACAACAATATCCGCGCGTGCAATATATCTAACCGTACTCGCGTGTCGTCATTAACACCCCCTAAATCCGAGAATATTTGTATCATCCTATATATTTTTAGTACGTTATGGCTATTGGTCCTGCCAGCGTTTTTATTTCTCAGGTCACACCAAACGGTAACATGATATCAGGTGTTTACCAAATTAAAGACTCATTTCTCTATAAACGATGTATAGTTGAATTACTTCATTTCATCAATATAGTATTATCTATAAAAACGAAAGTATGTCGGTTTGCCCTTTATGAAATGCTACAACTTTCATCAGATCAACGTCAAACCTTGGGAACTCGAATACTCGCCACAACAGTTTCTGGTGTAGTACAACTATCATATGATAGGTGGTGCGCGTGTATACACAGAAATACAATTCAGTCCCATTCTTAATTCAATTAGGCCATTTATTTCAATTTTAACGATTATAACTTTAAACAAATATTCTAGTTCGACTACTTTCCCTTTTGATTATTTTCAGTGTTTCTAGTGAAGTTACATAATATTTTTATTATTTCTGTAAGATTTAAAAAATAATGTACTGTATTTGCATATTCCAATAATAATAGAGTAATAAAAAAATAGTTTCAATATAAATATATTAAAAATATAATAGTTGTATAGTATGTATATAATTTTGTTTAAGTCAAAGGAATAAATAAAAATATTGTTCGGAAGCAATTATCATTTATAACATCGAACATCAATAGAGTTAAAACGAAACTTTGAAATGATTGCCCAATTCGAATTGTTTTTTTACAAATGTTGTACAAGGCTCATTCATTTCATATGTCTGCAAAGTCTATTCCATAAGGCACCCTCATGACTGTTTTATATGTCATTAATCTGAGGCAAAGAAAGCTGTTAGAAAGAAATGGTTATTGTTTCTGTTTGTTTAATTGTCCTTGTAAAAGACGTTCATTCCTTGTCAAGCATAGAGTCTACACACAGATGCTACCAACAGGTTTGTATCTTATAAAGGTGTCAAGCAGAGAGTCTACACACAGATGCTACCAACAGGTTTATATCTTATAAAGGTGTCAAGCAGAGAGCCTACACACAGATGCTACCAACAGGTTTATATCTTATAAAGGTGTCAAGCAGAGAGTCTACACACAGATGCTACCAACAGGTTTATATCTTATAAAGGTGTCAAGCAGAGAGCCTACACACAGATGCTACCAACAGGTTTATATCTTATAAAGGTGTCAAGCACAGAGTCTAGAATGATGAGTCGAGAATGATTGTTTCCTTACTGTGGTGAAATAATTACTGTATTGTAACAAACTTTACTTATTGCGAACCATTAAATGCACCGGTTACTTATTGTCACTTACTTCTAATTAATTATGTAACGTCTATGTGTACAGAGGATATTCCACAGTAGCGACAATTCACATATGTAATAATATATGTATTAAAAGTATTCTTGGTTTTGAAATATTTTTAATTTATTAACTATATTACAAGAAAACATATTACATTCTTTAATATTATATATGAAGAACTAAGTCAAAATAAAATAAAAAAAATTTTAACAACATTGTAATTGATTTGGCATAGCTAATTATATGATCTAATTTGCACATATGTTAATTTTAATTGTTTAATATTCCTGATGATGTTGGTACTTTTAGCCAACGAAAGGCTTTGAATTGTAAATTCAATTATTATTCTTGTATTTGATTTTGACTTAGTTCTTTATTAATACACAAGAATACATATTGCGATATATATATATATATATATATATATATATATATATATATATATATATATATATATATATAATATTAAAGAAGTTAATATGTTTTCTTGTAATATAGTTAATAAATTAAAAATATTTCAAAACCAAGAATGCTTTTAATACATATATTATTCAAAGCTTTTCGCCAATATTCAGGAAAATTAATTATCTAACAAAAATTAGATATTATCTGATTATAATATCAGATAATAAAATCAGATATTATCTGAATTTTGTTAAATAATTATTTTCCTGAAGATGCTGGTACAGTTTTATCGGCGAAAAGTTTTGAAAAGTATATATATATATTATAACTTTTGTTATAATTAAATTTATTTTAAGTGTTATTTATTTACCTTACCTATTGAATGTCACACCTTCAGGTTTATAAAAGAATTAACAATCTTATCAATTTTTAAACATCACTTGCATTTATTCTCTTCAATTAACTCTACACATTATTTCAAATTTATATTAATATTGTGCAGTGGCGGGATTTATATCTTAACTAAATTTACAAGGCTAAAAGGTGGACTTCTGAGACTTTAGATATCTAATAGAATAACATAGAAAAAAACAGTATTACAATTTTATTCTTGCTCTCGGGGTCGCTATTACGGAAACTTTGCTTTAAATTAGAAATGGTGACTAGAATAATTTTTATAAATTTTGATGAACTTAAAATTAGTTTTAAACTAAAAGATAGATGTCTGTTGGCTACACTTATATTCAAATATACTTATTGTTCTGAGGAGTCCCTGGAATCCTGGCTTTGTTCACTTCCGCGCTTACACTTGACTCAAAAAAACTTATTTTATATTTCAAAAAAATTTTTACGTAGCACTTTTAAAATTTACTTATAAAAAAACTCTTTACTTAATTTAATCAATTTCTCCCTTTACAACACTTCGGTCCTGGTCCGCACCAATCCGTCTTTGTCTGAGACTCTTTTCAAAACTCCCTTTAAACTTCCGATCATTTAGTTTTTATTCAAAATGTAATCATTCTCCCACTACCAATGTTCTTTGTAAGTTCCCACAGTTCTACAATTAGCTAAACCTAATGGTACACGGTTACTTTCCATGGCTACATTGGCCGCTGGATTTCCCGTCTTAACCACTATGGACCCTTCTCCATTGTCTATGGTTGCCGGACTCAACTTATAGCTTTCCCGGAAATGATAATGACACGGTAGCTGCTTTATCCGCACTAGAAAAACTATTTGTGTCTTTTCTTGCTTAATTCTACAGATGATTATTTTAGCAACTAGCTTAATTCAATCTAAAGCCTCGTACCAAAGCCTCGTATATATATATATATATATATATATATATATATATATAGCCTATATAGAGTACATAATATAAAAATTGGTATAATATGTATGTATACAATATATTTATACAAGATGCTTTAATTAGAAATGTAAATTAAATTAGTGAGAAAAATGAAGATTTGTAAATATTAGAGCTGAAATGTGCTAATACATCAAACAATACTAATTTAAAGTACACGTGGTATACTATATAATGTTGTAAAAGATGTAACAAATGTTTTTAAACATTAATATAATTAAAATATAATTTGTTCTTGTCTTTCCAGTTATGAATATAAATAATATTGTTTAAATGCTTGAACCGTTATCTAATGAAAATATTACATATAAACATTTTTATAGTTATATTTATAGTTTATATTTACAATTTTTAGAAATATTATTCCTTATTTTGCCTTTAACACACACAGACACAGACACACACACACACACACATATATATATACATGTGTGTGGGTGTGTGAATGGAAGGGGGAGAGAGAGAGTGAGAGAGAGAGATGGGGGGAGAATGAGGGGGAGAGAGAGAGGGGGGGATGGTGAGTATTTTAACTTTTGTTTATTTTCACAGTGTTTTTAGTAAAGTTACATGAAACGTTTATAGTGTTTGTTGATTTTAAAGAATATCTATGTTTATAGGCCACAATAATAACAATAATATTGAAACAGTATGAATATAAAAGTGTTAAAAAAATTTATGTTTTATATTGTATATTAATAATATGAAAATACTTTTTAGTATTACAGACTTAGGAAAGGAGATAATGATCCTCTGGTTCTGGAACAAGGGGAAACGTATGGCATCACGTGGTGAAAAACTTTTTAAACTGACATCAATCATTAGATTTACTTGATCACATTCAGGGAATGCACAAAACTCATTTTGTTATTATAAAATGCTGACATTAGTGTGTTAACATTATACAAATTATGCTTATGGCTAAACGTAACAGAGACGTATTATAGGGAAAAGCTATAGGTTGCTAATTATAGAAACATTCTATGTTGGTATGGCATCTAAAAAAATGCATTCACGTTTATTTATTCAGAATTGATTATGATCTAACGTATAGAAGTTCATGCGTTTGACATCTGTCTCCGAAACCATGGCAACAGACCATTAAACAGTAGGTTATTTATAATAAAATAGTGAGTTATTGAAAGGAGATTTATTTAAAGAAGAATCTTTTTCAAGACCCTAAATAAAGATAATGTGAAATTAAAACTAAAATTATATTTGAGTTACCTCTTACAACTAAATCGTTATCTAAAACCGAATAGAATTTTACAAATAAATTATTCAATATTTGTCACAATTTGTCTCGAATATGAATTATTTTGGCAATAATAAATCCAATGAAAGAACAAAATTTGTCAACGACAAAACAAAAACAAAAAAACACAAAGCGTAATGTTAATAAACTGAATTTTTTTTATACCTACTGGGTTATTTAATTATCAAAGACAAAGAAAAGTATCGCTTTTTAAACATTTAAAGTGGCAATTGCTATAGGATGTATCTTGAAAGATCGATCAAGGTTCATTTACGTTTCGGTTTCCAATAAGGTAGTTCTACAAGATAATCAGTTTTGAGTATAAAGTCTTATCAGAGTTAAAAGCTAATTTATTACTACACAAGGGCTATAAGTAAAGTCTGCGTATACATATGTCATATACAATAGTCATACTTGTTCAAAAGGAAGGATTTTGAAGAACGGTGACATATCTTGTTTATATAAATTACTTGCATATTTTGTACATTTAGAGAAACTGCATTAACAAAAAATAAGTGCGTGACCTACCTTATCTTATCAGTAGCTTCATAAATATTGTTTAAAACAGTTGAACACCCCTAATCTATATTATTTAATATTGTGGAACCTATTGTTTACAGGTTCTGATTAATTCTTTGACTCGCTCAATACTGGTCTCCAAGAACAGGTTTTGCTGTTGAGAAAATGTACTGAATGTATTTGCCCATTGACGAATTTACTTCATTGAAATAACAACTCAATTTACCCAAATGTTCCTTTAGATACAAAAGTAAAAACTAACCAATTATAAGCCCCAGAGAATAAGAAACAACGAAATTTTTAATTTAAATTTAAATTTTAAATTTTAGTCATTTCCATTTAGAGGTATATAAAAATATTATAAGAGTTTTTTATTGCTTTTAAAATAAAAATTTGTTTAATAATAGAGATAATTTTTTCGTAACGTGTAATGTTTGAAACTTTAACGGATTTTTCAATGGGTAAGAGACAGTTTTTTCACTGCAGAAAATTTTAAACCAAGAATCAATTTGTGCCCCGTTCTAAAACTGAAATTGTGATACGTATCAAATTTATTTACAATTTTAAAATTTGTTTTTCAATTTATTTTTGCAAAAACAGATAGGCCCTAGTAGATAGAGATTTTACAAAAGATATTTATTACCAATTCTAAATGACGTAACTTACACACAAGTAATTTACCACAAAAATTGCTTGGATCCTCCTACAATGAACATCTTTTTTAACTAAACTCTCACACATTGAAAATTTAGGTATCTATTTATTTACATTTATTTTATTATAACTCATAAATAAAAGTATCTTATTAAATTTAAAATTGATTAAATGATATTGACAATTTTAACAGTTCTCATGTAACTATTTGTAACTATTTCTTATACAAAGGGGAAAAAAGTAAATAGTTTTACACAGAAAACTATATTTGAAAATAACAAATTAGACATATCTGAATTTATGTTACATTCTTCAATTTGCAATGCACAATAACATTCTAAATATAAAATACGAAAACCACAACAACATTTAATTAATTTAATTTAATTATTATTTGAAACAAACCTGTACTAAATGAAGTCATCCACTGCAAGCTAAAAGTGTATGAACATGGGTGAATGGATAAAAATATTTAATTAAATCTTGAAAATTCGAACATGTTAAATAAATTAAAATATAAAGGGAGATTGAAAATAGGGGAAATAGGAGTGTGAATATATATATATATATATATATATATATATATATATATACATTATGGAAAATTAAAAAAAAACAATTGGTAATAATATTAATACACATCAAATGCAATTTTTGTCAAGACTCTCTTCTCGCATTCACTGTGGCACTTATACAAACCGCCTGTGCTCACTTGGTAAGTATCTCACTCCGTGATGACTTGTCACTGCTAGCGCAATCTTCCATGGCCCGGTTTCACTACTCTGCGATATCTGTTAGGTTTACACAATCTTGTTTCTAAGTCACGATTAATGTACACGGTTTGATTATTGATGTTTTATATTTACAAATATTCTCCATTTATCATATTTTCCAATAGATGTTTCACTAAGCCATTTTGATTAATTAAACAATACAATAAATTTCCAACTGTTGCAGCTCGTTGCTAGGTTAAAAAATAATTTATGTTTCGCGAACAAATTATAAAATTTAGAATATATGGAAAGTTATAAATCATAAATAATAAAAAAGATTGGGTATAGGATAGTTAGAATCATATATTGTATATTAGGAATTTATATTTATTATGTAGTCTGTAAAGGCAACTGTGTAGGAATTAGTGTGTAGACATATTGTAGTGTGCCAAAATCGTAGCGTGTATGTACACTGGAACTTAGAGTATGTTGGCACACAGGAAGTGACCCAATCGGTGTAGTAAATAGTTTATAGAATAACGTATGACAAATTAAGATTATAGGTTTTAGTGTAGGATTTTATGATTATATTATTAGCTTGAATATGGCAAGTATATAAAACATTAAATTATATATACAGAATAGGCCCTACCGTTGAATATGATGACTATAGAATAAATTTCACAGCATCTAGCATTGTGCACTGTACACAACTATAGTGGGTAAGTTGCTGTGAGTAGATTAAACCGGTCAGTTTAATATGTAGTTAGTTGTTACATATGTATTATAGCTTAGTAGGAATTGTTAGGAATGAGGAAATTGTGGTAACGAAACACATTTACATAACTAACTACGTCATTCATTCCCCCATACATACACACTACGTCCTATACACTACAAACAACACAATACGTCCTACACAGTACGTCCTAACTACTATTTACAAACTATTAACTACACACAAAGTCTTAAAAAATACGCCATAGACACTACTAATTACACACACTCTTTACACAGTACGTCTTACAAACTACGTCCTACACGCTACAAACTACTCATGACGTCATACATACTATTAAATACGCACAACGACCTACACACTACGTCCTAGACACTACCAAATATAGTCACTTACTACCGCTATGTTTTACACACTACGTCCTACAAACTGCTACCTACACACTACTTCCTATAAATTACAACCTGCACATTACATCCTACACAATACACCCTACACACTACATTATAAACACTACTACCTACATACTACGTCCAACACACTATTACCTACAGTTTACGACATACACACTACGTCCTACAAACTACGTCCAACACACTACGTCCTTCACACTAAATCCCACACACTACGTCCTAACCACTACGTCCAACACAATATCCAACACCCTATGTTCTACAAACACCATGTTCTACATACTAAATCCTATACACTACGTCCTACAAAATATGACCTACATCCTACTACCTGCATACTACTACCTCCACAATACATCCTACACACTACGCCCTACACACTAAGCTCTACATACTACTACCTACACACTATGTTCTTCACAAAGTTACTTACAGACAATGTCCTACACACTACTACCGGCACATTACGTACTACATACTACTTACTACACACTACGTCCTAGACACAAGTAACTACATACTAGGTCCTTCACACCACTACCTACACACTACTACCTACACTTAACGACCTACAAGTCCTACACGCTTCGTTCTTCACAATACGTCATATACACTACGTCCCACACACTACATCCTACACAATGCCAAATAGACACTACGTGTAACTCACTAACACCTTTACACTACTACGTAAAAAAACTACGTCTAACACACTACTTCTAACACACTACGTCCTACACACTACTACCCACACACTACGACCAACACAATACGACCTACACACTGCGTCCTACACTCTACTATCTTCACACTACTACCTACACATTACCTCCAACACACAACTACCTACATACTACGTCCAACGAACTACGATATACACACTACGACCTACAACTACTAAATAAAAACTACGTCCAACCCACTAGTACCTACATACTACTACCTACAAACTGCTACCTACACACTACTACCTACAATTACCCTTCAACACACTACCTCCAACAATTTACGATCTACACACTACTATCTACACACTACGTCCAACACACTACTATCTACTAACTACGATCTACACACTACTATCTACACACTACGTCCAACACACTACTTTCTACTAAGTACGACCTAGACACTACTACCTACACACTACGACCTACACACTACCACCTACTCACTACGACCTACACACTACGACCTACACACTACGATCTACACACTACGATATGCCCACTACGACCTACACACTACGCCCTACACACTACGACCTACACACTACGATCTACCCACTACGACCTACACACTACGACCTACACACTACGACCAACACAATACGACCTACCCACTGCGTCCTACACTTTACTATCTTTACACTACTACCTACACACTACCTCCAATACACTACTACCTACATGCTACGTCCAATGAACAACGACATACACACTACGACCTACAACTACTAAATAAAAACTACGTCCAACCCACTACTACCTACATACTACTACCTACACACTGCTACGTACACACTAGTACCTACAATTACCCTCCAAATCACTACGTCCAACAATTTACGATCTACACACTACTATCTACACAGTACGTCCAACAAACTACTATCTACTGACTACGACCTACACACTACTATCTACACACTACGTCCAACAATTCACGATCTACACACTACGTCCAACACACTACTATCTACTAACTACGACCTACACACTACTACCTACACACTACGTCCTACACACTACTACCTACATACTACTACCTACACACTACGTCCTACACACTACAACCTACACACTGCTACCTACACACTACTACCTACAATTACCCTCCAACACACTACGTCCAACAATTTACGATCTACACACTACTATCTACACAGTACGTCCAACAAACTACTATCTACTAACTACGACCTACACAATACTATCTACACACTACGTCCAAAAATTAACGATCTACACACTACTATCTACACACTACGTCCAACACACTACTATCTACTAACTACGACCTACACATTACTATCTACACATTACGTCCTACACACTACTAACTACATACTACTACCTACACACTACGTCCAACACATTACGACCTACAGGCTACGACCTACAAACTACAACCTACAAACTACAACCTACAAACTACAACCTTCACAATACAACATTCGAACTACTATCCACACAATGCTACCTACACACTAGGTTCCTATATCCTATGTCCTACGTCCAACACAATACGACCTACATACATACAAACTACACACTATGTCCAACTCACTATTACCAAAACACTACTACCTACACTTTATGTCCTACTCAATTCGACCTGCTCACAAATGTCCTACACACTACTACCTACACTCTACTACCTACACACTACTTCTAACACACTACAACTTAAACACTACGTCCAAAGGTCTACGACCTACACTCATTCTACCTACAAACTACGACGTACACACTACTATCTAGACACTAGGTCCAACACACTACGTACAAAACACTACTACCTACACACCACGTCCAACACAATACGACCTACACACTACTATCTACATACTAATTACTACCCACTACGACCTACACACTACGACCTACTCACTACGACCTACACACAACGATCTACCCACTACGACCTACACACTACGACCTACACACTACGACCTCCACACTACGACTTACACACCACGACCTACTCACTACGACCTACACACTACGACCTGCACACTACGATCTACACACAACGACCTACACACTACGACCTACACACTACGACCTACACACTACAATCTACCCACTACGACCTACACACTACGACCTACCCAATACGACATACACAATACGATCTACCCACAACTACCTACTCACTACGACCTACACACTACGATCTACCCACTAGGACCTACACACTACGACCTATACATTACGACCTACACACTACTACCTACACTCTACAACCTACATGCTACGACCTACACACTACTACCTACACACCACTTCCAAATCACTACGACCTACACACTACGACCTACACACTACGATCTACCCACAACTACCTACACAATACGACCTACACACTACGATCTTCCCACTACGACCTACACACTACGACCTACACACTTCAACCAACTCAATACGACCTACACTCTACAACCTACACGCTACGACCTACACACTACTACCTACACACCACTTCCAACACACTACGACCTACACACTACGCCCTACACACTACGATCTACCCACAACTACCTACACAATACGACCTACACACTACGATCTACCCACTACGACCTACACACTACGACCTATACATTACAACCTACACACTACGAACTACACACTACAACCTACTCACTACGACCTACACACTACGATCTACCCACTACGACCTACACACTACGACTTACACACCACGACCTACTCACTACGACCTACACACTACGACCTGCACACTACGATCTACACACAACGACCTACACACTACGACCTACACACTACGACCTACACACTACAATCTACCCACTACGACCTACACACTACGACCTACCCAATACGACCTACACACTACGATCTACCCACAACTACCTACTCACTACGACCTACACACTACGATCTACCCACTAGGACCTACATACTACGACCTATACATTACGACCTACACACTACTACCTACACTCTACAACCTACACGCTACGACCTACACACTACTACCTACACACCACTTCCAACACACTACGACCTACACACTACGACCTACACACTACGATCTACCCACAACTACCTACACAATACGACCTACACACTACGATCTACCCACTACGACCTACACACTTCAACCAACTCAATACGACCTACACTCTACAACCTACACGCTACGACCTACACACTACTACCTACACACCACTTCCAACACACTACGACCTACACACTACGCCCTACACACTACGATCTACCCACAACTACCTACACAATACGACCTACACACTACGATCTACCCACTACGACCTACACACTACGACCTATACTTTACAACCTACACACTACGAACTACACACTACAACCTACTCACTACGACCTACACACTACGATCTACCGACTACGACCTACACACAACAACCTACACAATACAAACTACACACTACAACCTACTCACTATGACCTACACACTACGATCTACCCACTACGACCTACACACTACGACCTACACGCTACAACCTACTCACTACAACCTACTCACTACGCCCTACACACTACGACCTATACATTACGATCTACCCACTACGACCTTCATACTACAACCTACTCACTACGACCTACACACTACGACCTACACACTACGACCTACAAACTACGATCTAACCACTACAACCTACACACTACGACCCACACACTACGACCTATTCATTACGACCTACACACTACGATCTTCCCACTACGACCTACACACTACGATCTACCCACTACGACATACGCACTACGACCTACACACTACGACCTACACACTACGATCTACCCACTACGACCTACACTACGACCTACACATTACGACCTACACACTACGATCTACTCACTACGACATACGCACTACGACCTACACACTAGAACCTACTTACTACGCCCTACACATTACGACCTACCTACTACGATCTACACACTATGACCTACTCACTACGACCTATACACTTCTACCTACACACTCAACCTACTCACAACGACCTACACACTACTACCTATACACTACGATCTACTTACTACGACCTACACACTACAACCTACTCACTATGACCTACACACTACGACCTACACACTACTACCTACACACTACGACCTACACACTACAACCTACTCACTACGACCTACACACTACGATCTACCCACTACGACCTACACACTACGA
Source organism: Prosapia bicincta (assembly GCA_036971475.1). Classification (NCBI taxonomy): domain Eukaryota; kingdom Metazoa; phylum Arthropoda; class Insecta; order Hemiptera; family Cercopidae; genus Prosapia; species Prosapia bicincta. The sequence goes on from JBAIZL010000001.1 coordinate 291,199,280, forward strand.
CCTACACACTACGACCTATACACTACGACCTAAAACTACGAACTACACACTACGATCTACCCACTACGTCCTACACACTACGACCTACACACTACGATCTACCCACTACGACATACACATTACGATTTACACACTACGATCTACCTACTACGATCTATCCACTACGACCTACACAATACGACCTTTCCACTATGACCTACACACTACGATCTACCCACTACGACCTACACACTACGACTTATACACTACGATCTACCCACTACGACATACACACTACAACCTACTCACTACGAAATACACACTACGACCTACAAACTACGATCTACCCACTACAACTTACACACTACGACCTACACACTACGACCTATTCACTACGACCTACACACTACGACCTGCACACTAAGATCTACCAACTACGACCTACACACTACGACATACACACTACGACCTACACGCTACAACCTACTCGCTACGACCTACACACTACGACCTGCACACTACGATCTACCCACTACGACCTACACACTACTATTTACACACTAGTTATTACACACTACGTACAAAACACTACTAAATACACACCACTTCCAACACACTACGACCTACACACTACAATCTACACACTACGACCTACACACTACAACCTACTCACTATGACCTACACACTTCGGTCTACCCACTACGACCTACACACTACAACCTACTCAATACGATCTACACACTACAACCTACACACTACGCCCTACACAGTACTACCTACACACTAGTCCTACACACTACAACCTACTCACTACGACCTACAAACTACGATCTACCCACTACGACCTACCCGTTACGACCTACACAATACGACCTACACACTACGACCTACATACTACGATTTATCCCCTACGACCTACACACTGCGACCTACACACTACGACCTACACACTACAACCTACTCACTACGACCTACACACTACGATCTACACACTACGACCTACAAACTACAATCTACCCACTACAACCTACACACTACGACCTACACACTACGACCTATTCACTACGACCTACACACTACGATGTTCCCACTACGACCTACACACTACGATCTACCCACTACGACATAAACACTACGACCTACACACTACGTCCTACACACTACGATATACCCACTACGACATACGCACAACGACCTACACAGTACAACCGACTTAATACGATCTACACACTACGACCGACTTACTACGAATTACACACTATGACCTACTCGCTACGACCTATACTCTTCTACCTACACACTACAACCTACTCAAAACGACCTACACACTACGACCTACACACTACTACCTACATACTACAACCTACTCACTACGACCTACACACTACGACCTATACACTACGATCTACCAACTACGACCTACACATTACAACCTACTCACTACGACCTACACACTACGACCTATACACTACGACCTACAAACTACGATCTACCCACTACAACCTTCACACTACGACCTAGACACTACGACCTATTCACTATGACCTACACACTACGACCTACACACTACGATCTACCCGCTACGACCTACACACTACGACCTACACACTACTATCTACACACTAGTTATTACACACTACGTACAAAACACTACTACCTACACACCACTTCCGACACACTACGACCTACACATTACAACCTACTCACTACGACCTACACACGACTACCTACATACTACAACCTACTCACTACGACCTACACACTACGACCTATACACTACGATCTACCCACTACGACCTACACACTACAACCTACTCACTACGACCTACACACTACAACCTACAAACTACGATCTACCCACTACGACCTACACACTACGAACTACACACTACGACCTACACACTACTTCCTACTAACTACGACCTACTCACTACGATCTACCCACTACGACCTACACACTACAACCTACTCACTACGACCTACACACTACGATCTACTCACTACTACCTATCCACTACGACCTACACAATACGACCTACACACTAAGACCTACACACTTCGATTTATCCACTACAACCTACACACTAGGACCTACACACTACGACCTACACACTACGATCTACCCACAACGACCCACACCCAACGATCTACACACTACGATCTACCCACTACGACCTACACACTACGACCTACAAACTACGACCTACACACTACGGTCTACCCACTACGACCTACACACTACGACTTACACACTACGATCTACCCACTACAATCTACCCTCTACGACCTACACACTACGACCTACCCACTATGACCTACACACTACGATCTACCCACTACGACCTACAAACTACGACCTACACACTACGATCCACCCACTACGACTTATAAACTACGATCTACACACCACGACCTACACACTACTACCTACATACTACAACCTACTCACTACGACCTACAAACTACGACCTATACACTACGATCTACCCACTACGACCTACACACTACAACCTACTCACTACGACCTACACACTGCGACCTACACACTACGACCTATACACTACGATCTACTCACTACGACCTACACACAACTATCTACCCACTACAACCTACTCACTACGACCTACACACTACGACCTACACACTACGATCTATCCAATACGAGATACACACTACGACCTACCCACTACGACCTACACAATACGATCTACCGACTACGAACTACACACTACGACCTACACACTACGATCTACCCACTACGACCTACACACTACGACCAACACACTACGACCTACACACTACGATCTACCCACTGCGATCTACACACTACGACTTACACACTAAGACCTACCCACTACGATCTACCCTCTACGACCTACACATCACGACCTACCCACTACGACCTACACACTACGATCTACCCACTACGACCTACAAACGACGACCTACACACTACAACCTCCTCACTACGACCTACATACTACGATCAACCCACTACGACCTACACACTACAATCTACACACTACGACCTACACACTACAACCTACTCACTATGACCTACACACTTCGGTCTACCCACTACGACCTACACACTACAACCTACTCAATACGATCTACACACTACAACCTACACACTACGCCCTACACAGTACTACCTACACACTAGTCCTACACACTACAACCTACTCACTACGACCTACAAACTACGATCTACCCACTACGACCTACCCGTTACGACCTACACAATACGACCTACACACTACGACCTACACACTACGAATTATCCCCTACGACCTACACACTGCGACCTACACACTACGACCTACACACTACAACCTACTCACTACGACCTACACACTACGATCTACACACTACGACCTACAAACTACAATCTACCCACTACAACCTACACACTACGACCTACACACTACGACCTATTCACTACGACCTACACACTACGATGTTTCGACTACGACCTACACACTACGATCTACCCACTACGACATAAACACTACGACCTACACACTACGTCCTACACACTACGATATACCCACTACGACATACGCACTACGACCTACACAGTACAACCTACTTAATACGATCTACACACTACGACCGACTTACTACGAATTACACACTATGACCTACTCGCTACGACCTATACTCTTCTACCTACACACTACAACCTACTCAAAACGACCTACACACTACGACCTACACACTACTACCTACGTACTACAACCTACTCACTACGACCTACACACTACGACCTATACACTACGATCTACCAACTACGACCTACACACTACAACCTACTCACTACGACCTACACACTACGACCTATACACTACGACCTACAAACTACGATCTACCCACTACAACCTTCACACTACGACCTAGACACTACGACCTATTCACTACGACCTACACACTACGACCTACACACTACGATCTACCCACTACGACCTACACACTACGACCTACACACTACTATCTACACACTAGGTATTACACACTACGTACAAAACACTACTACCTACACACCACTTCCGACACACTACGACCTACACACTACTACCTACATACTACAACCTACTCACTACGACCTACACACTACGACCTACAAACTACGACCTACACACTACGGTCTACCCACTACGACCTACACACTACGACTTACACACTACGATCTACCCACTACAATCTACCCTCTACGACCTACACACTACGACCTACCCACTACGACCTACACACTACGATCTACCCACTACGACCTACAAACTACGACCTACACACTACGATCTACCCACTACGACTTATAAACTACGATCTACACACCACGACCTACACACTACTACCTACATACTACAACCTACTCACTACGACCTACAAACTACGACCTATACACTACGATCTACCCACTACGACCTACACACTACAACCTACTCACTACGACCTACACACTGCGACCTACACACTACGACCTATACACTACGATCTACTCACTACGACCTACACACTACTATCTACCCACTACAACCTACTCACTACGACCTACACACTACGACCTACACACTACGATCTATCCAATACGAGATACACACTACGACCTACCCACTACGACCTACACAATACGATCTGCCGACTACGAACTACACACTACGACCTACACACTACGATCTACCCACTACGACCTACACACTACGACCAACACACTACGACCTACACACTACGATCTACCCACTGCGATCTACACACTACGACTTACACACTAAGACCTACCCACTACGATCTACCCTCTACGACCTACACATCACGACCTACATACTACGACCTACACACTACGATCTACCCACTACAACCTACACACTACGACCTACACACTACGACCTATTCACTACGGCCTACACACTACGACCTACACACTACGATCTACCAACTACGACCTACACACTACTACAAACACACTACGACCTACACGCTACGACCTACACACTACGACCTACACATTACGATCTACCCACTACGACCCACACACTACGATCTACACACTACGACCTACACACTACTATCTACATACTACAACCAACTCACTACGACCTACACACTACGACCTATACACTACGATCTACCCACTACGACCTACACACTACAACCTACTGACTACGACCTACACATTACGACCTACAATCTACGATCTACCCACTACAACCTACACACTACGACCTACACACTACGACCTACACACTACGATCTACCAACTACGACCTACACACTACTACAAACACACTACGACCTACACGCTACAACCTACTCGCTACGACCTACACACTACGACCTGCACACTACGATCTACCCACTACGACCTACACACTACTATCTACACACTAGTTATTACACACTACGTACAAAACACAACTACCTACACACCACTTCCAACACACTACGACCTACACACTACAACTAACTCAATACGACCTACACACTACGATCAACCCACTACGACCTACACACTACAATCTACACACTACGACCCATACACTACGATCTACACACTACGACCTACACACTACGATCTACACACAACGACCTACAAACTACGATCTACACAATACGACCTACACACTACAACCTACACACTACGACCTACTCACTACGACCTACACACTACTACCTACATACTACTACCTACACACTACGACCTACACACTACTATCTACACACTACGATCTACACACTACGACCTACACATTACGATCTACCCACTACGACATACACACTACGATCTTCTCACTACGACCTACGCACAACGACCTACACACTTCAACCTACTCACCACGACCTAGACACTACGACCTACACACTACAACCTACTCAATACGACCTACACACTACAACCTACACACTACGACCTACACACTACTACCTACACACTACGACCTACACACTACAACCTACTCACAACGACATACACACTACGATCTACCCACTACGACCTACACACTACGACCTACACACTGCGACCTACACACTAAGACCTACTCACTACGACCTGAACACTACGATATACCCACTACGACCTACACACTACGATCTACTCTCTACCACCTACACACAACGACCTACACACTACAACCTACTCACTACGACCTACACACTACGACCTACACACTACTACCTACACACTACGAAATACACACTACAACCTACTCACTGCGACCTACACACTACAATCTACCCACTACGACCTACCCACTACGACCTACACACTACGACCTACCCACTACGAACTACACACTACGATCTACCCACTATGACCTACACACTACGACCTACACATTACGATTTTCCCACTACGACCTACACACTACGGCCTACACACTAAGATCTACCCACTACGACTCACACACTACAACCTACTCACTACGACCTACACACTACGACCTACACACTACGATCTACCTAATACGAGATACACACTACGAAATACCCACTACGACCTACACAATACGATCTACCAACTACGAACTTCACACTACGACCTACACACTACGATCTACCCACTACGACTCACACACTACGACCTACACACTACGATCTACCCACTACGACCTACACACTACGACTTACACACTACGACCTACCCACTACGATCTACCCTCTACGACCTACACACTACGACCTACCCACTACGACCTACACACTACGATCGACCCACTACGACCTACAAACGACGACCTACACACTACAACCTACTCACTACGACCTACACACTACGACCTACACACTACGATCTACCCAACACGAGATACAAACTACGACCTACCCACTACAACCTACACTATACGATCTACCCACTACGAACTACACACTACGACCTACACACTACGACCTACACACTACTATCTACCCACTACGACCTACACACTACGATCAACGCACTACGACCTACACACTACGACCTACACACTACGACCTACACACTACGACCTACACACTACTATCTACCCACTACGACCTACACACTACGACCAACGCACTACGACCTACACACTACAACCTACTTCCTACGCCCTACACACTACGACCTAATTACTACGACCTACACACTATGACCTACTCACTACGACCTATACACTACGACCTACACACTACGACCTACACACTACGACCTACACACTACGAACTACACACAACGCCCTACACATTACGACCTACACACTACGACCAACGCACTACGAACTACACACTACAACCTACTTCCTACGCCCTACACACTACGACCTAATTACTACGACCTACACACTATGACCTACTCACTACGACCTATACACTACGACCTACACACTACGACCTATACACTACGATCTACTCACTACGACCTACACACTACTATCTACCCACTACAACCTACTCACTACGACCTACACACTACGACCTACACACTACGATCTATCCAATACGAGATACACACTACGACCTACCCACTACGACCTACACAATACGATCTACCGACTACGAACTACACACTACGACCTACACACTACGATCTACCCACTACGACCTACACACTACGACCAACACACTACGACCTACACACTACGATCTACCCACTGCGATCTACACACTACGACTTACACACTACGACCTACCCACTACGATCTACCCTCTACGACCTACACATCATGGCCTACCCACTACGACCTACACACTACGATCTACCCACTACGACCTACAAACGACGACCTACACACTACAACCTACTCACTACTATCTACCCACTACAACCTACTCACTACGATCTACCCAACACGAGATAAACACTACGACCTACCCACTACGACCTACATAATACGATTTACCCACTACGACCTACACACTATGACCTACACACTAAGATGTACACACTACGACCTACACACTACGACCTACACACTACGATCTACACACTACGATCTTTCCACTACGACCTACACACTACGATCTACACACTACGACCTACACACTACTATCTACATACTACAACCAACTCACTACGACCTACACACTACGACCTATACACTACGATCTACCCACTACGACCTACACACTACAACCTATTGACTACGACCTACACATTACGACCTACAAACTACGATCTACCCACTACGAACTACACACTACGACCTACACACTACGACCTACACACTACGACCTACACACTACTATCTACCCACTACGACCTACACACAACGACCTACACACTACAACCTACTCACTACGACCTACAAACTACGACCTACACTCTACGACCTACACACTACAACCTATTCACTACGACCTACACACTACAATCTACCCACTACGACCTACCCACTACGATCTACACACTACGACCTACCCACTACGAACTACACAGTACGATCTACCCACTATGAACTACACACTACGACCTGCACACTACGATTTCCCCACTACGATCTACACACTACGACCTACACACTACGATCTACCCACTACGACCTACACACTACGACCTACACACTACGACCTACACACTACGACCTACACAATAAATCCTACACACCACGACCTACAAACTACGACCTTTACACTACGACCTACACGCTATGACCTACACACTACAACCTACACACTACGACCAACACACTATGTCCTACACACGACAACCTACACTACGTCCTACACACTACGACCTACACACTACGACCTATACACTACGATCTACCCACTACGACCTACACACTACAACCTATTGACTACGACCTACACATTACGACCTACAAACTACGATCTACCCACTACAACCTACACACTACGACCTACACACTACGACCTATTCACTACGGCCTACACACTACGACCTACACACTACGAACTACCAACTACGACCTACACACTACTACAAACACACTACGACCTACACGCTACAACCTACTCGCTACGACCTACACACTACGACCTGCACACTACGATCTACCCACTACGACCTACACACTACTATCTACACACTAGTTATTACACACTACGTACAAAACACAACTACCTACACACCACTTCCAACACACTACGACCTACACACTACAACCAACTCACTACGACCTACACACTACGATCAACCCACTACAACCTACACACTACAATCTACACACTACGACCCATACACTACGATCTACACACTACGACCTACACACTACGATCTACACACAACGACCCACAAACTACGATCTACACAATACGACCTACACACTACAACCTACACACTACGACCTACTGACTACGACCTACATACTACTACCTACACGATACGACCTACACACTACCACCTACTCACTACGACCTACACACTACTACCTACACTATACGATCTACCCACTACGAACTACACACTACGACCTACACACTACGACCTACACACTACGACCTACACACTACTATCTACCCACTACGACCTACACACTACGACCAACGCACTACGACCTACACACTACTACCTACACTATACGATCTACCCACTACGAACTACACACTACGACCTACACACTACGACCTACACACTACGACCTACACATTACGATCTACCCACTATGACATACACACTACGATCTTCTCACTACGACCTACGCACAACGACCTACACACTTCAACCTACTCACCACGACCTAGACACTACGACCTACACACTACGACCTAAACACTACGACCTACACACTACAACCTACTCAATACGACCTACACACTACAACCTACACACTACTACCTACACACTACTACCTACACAACTACGACCTACACACTACAACCTACTCACAACGACCTACACACTACGATCTACCCACTACGACCTACACACTACGACCTACACACTGCGACCTACACACTAAGACCTACTCACTACGACCTGAACACTACGATCTACCCACTACGACCTACACACTACGATCTACTCTCTACCACCTACACACAACGACCTACACACTACAACCTACTCACTACGACCTACACACTACGACCTACACACTACTACCTACACACTACGACCTACACACTACAACCTACTCACTACGACCTACACACTACAATCTACCCACTACGACCTACCCACTACGACCTACACACTACGACCTACCCACTACGAACTACACACTACGATCTACCCACTATGACCTACACACTACGACCTACACATTACGATTTTCCCACTACGACCTACACACTACGGCCTACACACTAAGATCTACCCACTACGACTCACACACTACAACCTACTCACTATTACCTACACACTACGACCTACACACTACGATCTACCTAATACGAGATACACACTACGAAATACCCACTACGACCTACACAATACGATCTACCAACTACGAACTACACACTACGACCTACACACTACGATCTACCCACTACGACCTACACACTACGACCTACACACTACGATCTACCCACTACGGCCTACACACTACGACTTACACACTACGTTCGACCAACTACGACCTACAAACGACGCCTACACACTACAACCTACTCACTACGACCTACACACTACGACCTACACACTACGATCTACCCAACACGAGATACAAACTACGACCTACCCACTACGACCTACCCACTACGACCTACACTATACGATCTACCCACTACGAACTACACACTACGACCTACACACTACGACCTACACACTACGACCTACACACTACTATCTACCCACTACGACCTACACACTACGACCAACGCACTACGACCTACACACTACAACCTACTTCCTACGCGCTACACACTACGACCTAATTACTACGACCTACACACTATGACCTACTCACTACGACCTATACACTACGACCTACACACTACGACCTACACACTACGACCTACACACTACGAACTACACACAACGCCCTACACATTACGACCTACACACTACGATCTACACACTACGACCTACACACTACGATCTACACACTACGACCCATACACTACGATCTACTCTCTACGACCTACACACTACGACCTACACACTACAACCTACTCACTACGACCTACAAACTACGACCTACACTCTACGACCTACACACTACTACCAACACACTACGACCTACACACTACAACCTATTCACTACGTCCTACACACTACAATCTACCCACTACGATCTACACACTACGACCTACCCACTACGAACTACACAGTACGATCTACCCACTATGACCTACACACTACAACTTACACACTACGATCTACCCACTACAATCTACCCTCTACGACCTACATACTACGACCTACCCACTACGACCTACAAACTACGACCTACACACTACGATCTACCCACGACGACCTATAAACTACGATCTACACACCACGACCTACACACTACTACCTACATTCTACAACCTACTCACTACGACCTACAAACTACGACCTATACACTACGATCTACCCACTACGACCTACACACTACAACCTACTCACTGCGACCTACACACTGCGACCTACACACTACGACCTATACACTACGATCTACTCACTACGACCTACACTTTACTATCTACCCACTACAACCTACTCACTACGACCTACACACTACTACAAACACACTACGACCTACACGCTACAACCTACTCGCTACGACCTACACACTACGACCTGCACACTACGATCTACCCACTACGACCTACACACTACTATCTACACACTAGTTATTACACACTACGTACAAAACACAACTACCTACACACCACTTCCAACACACTACGACCTACACACTACGACCTACACACTACAACCAACTCACTACGACCTACACACTACGATCAACCCACTACGACCTACACACTACACTCTACACACTACGACCCATACACTACGATCTACACACTACGACCTACACACTACGATCTACACACTACGACCTACACACTACGATCTACACAATACGACCTACACACTACAACCTACACACTACGACCTACACACTACGATCTACTCACTACGACCTACACACTAATATCTACACACTACGATCTACGCACTACGACCTACACACTACGATCGACCCACTACGACCTACAAACGACGACCTACACACTACAACCTACTCACTACGACCTACAAACTACGACCTACACACTACGATTTACCCAACACGAGAAACAAACCACGACCTACCCACTACGACCTAAGCACTACGACCTACACTATACGATCTACCCACTACGAACTACACACTACGACCTACACACTACGACCTACACACTACGACCTACACACTACTATCTACCCACTACGACCTACACACAACGACCTACACACTACAACCTACTCACTACGACCTACAAACTACGACCTACACTCTACGACCTACACACTACAACCTATTCACTACGACCTACACACTACAATCTACCCACTACGACCTACCCACTACGATCTACACACTACGACCTACCCACTACGAACTACACAGTACGATCTACCCACTATGAACTACACACTACGACCTGCACACTACGATTTCCCCACTACGATCTACACACTACGACCTACACACTACGATCTACCCACTACGACCTACACACTACGACCTACACACTACGACCTACACACTACGACCTACACAATAAATCCTACACACCACGACCTACAAACTACGACCTTTACACTACGACCTACACGCTATGACCTACACATTACAACCTACACACTACGACCAACACACTAAGTCCTACACACGACAACCTACACTACGTCCTACACACTACGACCTACAAACTACGACCTACACACTACGACCTACACACTACGACCTACACACTAAATCCTACACACTACGACCTACAAACTACGACCTTTACATTACGACCTACACACTATGACCTACACACTACAAAGTACACACTACGACCTACACACTAAAACCTACACACTACAACTTACACGCTATGACCTACACACTAAGACCTACCCACTACAACCTACACACTAGGTCCTACACACTACTACCTACACAGTACCTCCTACACACTACTACCTACATAATATTTCTGACACACTACCTCCTACACCCTACGTCCTACACAACACTACCTACACACTACTACATACACACAACCTCCTACATACTACCTCCTACACACTACTACCTACACACTACCTCCTACACCCTACGTCCTACACACTACTACCTACACACTACTTCTAAGACACTGCTACCTACACGCTACCTCCAACACACTACTACCTACACACTACCTCCTACACCCTACGTCCTACTCACTACTACATACATACTACCTCCTACACACTACTACCTACATACTACTTCCTACACACTACCTCCTAGATACTACTTCCTACACACTACTACCTACACACTACCTCCTATACCCTACTTCCTACTCAGTACGACCTACACACTACTAACTACACACTACGACCTACACACTGCGATCTACACACTACGACCTAAACAATACAACCTACACACTTGGACCTACACACTACGACCTACACACTACGAACTACACATTACTACCTATACACTACAACCTACTCACTATGACCTACACACTACGACCTACACACTACGATGTACACACTACGACCTACACTCTACGATTTACACAGTACGACCTACACACTACAACCTACAAACTACGACCTACACACTACGATCTACTCACTACTACCTACACACTACGACTTACACATTACGACCTACACACTACGACCTACACACTACAACCTACACACTACGACCTACACACTACAACCTACACACTACGACCTACATACTACGACCTACACACTACAAGCTACACACTACGACATACACACTACGACCTACACACTACGACCTACACACTAAATCCTACACACTACCACCTACAAAATACGACCTACACACTACGACCTACACACTACAACCGACACACTACGACCTACACACTACAACCTACACACTACGACCTACACACTACGACCTACGCTCTACGACCTGCACTCTACAACCTACACACTACGACCTACAAATTACGACCTACACACTATGACCTACAAACTACGACCTACACACTACAACCTGTACACTACGACCTACACACTAAGACCTACACACTACAACTTACACACTATGTCCTACACACTACGACCTACAAACTACGAACTACACACTACGTCCTACACACTACGACCTACAAACTACGACCTACACACTAAATCCTACACACTACGACCGACAAACTACGACCTTTACAATACGACCTACACACTAAGATCTACACACTACAACCTACACACTAAGTCCTATACACTACGACCTACACACTACCTCCAACACACTACTTCCTACACACTACCTCCTACACACTATCTCCCACACAATACTACCTACACACTACCTCCTACACCCTACGTCCAACACACTACGACCTACACACTACAACCTACACACTACGACCTACACACTAAGACCTACACACTACAACCTACACACTAAGTCCTACACACTACCTCCTACACACTACTACCTACATACTACATCCTACACACTACCTCCTACACCCAACGTCCTACACACTACTACCTACACACTACTACCTACACACTACCTCCTACATACTACCTCCTATACACTACTACCTACACACTACCTCCTACAACCTACTTCCTACTCACTACGACCTACACACTACGATCTACACACTACAACTTACACACTACGACCTACACACTACGACCTACACAATACGACCTACACTCTACGACCTACACATTACTTCTTACACACTACAACCTACTCACTACGACCTACACACTACGACCTACACACTACGATGTACACACTACGACCTACACACTACGATCTACACACTACGACCTACACACTACAACCAACACACTACGACCTACACACTACGATCTACTCACTACGACTTACACACTACTATCTACACATTACAACCTACTCACTACGACCTACAAACTACGATCTACACACTACGACCTGCACACTACGACCTACACACTACGAAATACACACTACGATCTACCCACTACGACCTACATACTACGACCTGCCCACTACGACCTACACACTACGATCTACTCACTACGACCTACACACTACGACCTATACACTACGACCTACAGACTACGACCTACACACTATGAACTACACCCTACGATCTACAAACTAGGAACTACACACTACGACCTTTACTCTACGACCTATACACTACAATCTACTCAATACGACCTACACATTACAACCTACACACTACGACCTACGCACTACTACCTACACACTACGACCAACATACTACAACCTACTCTCTACGACCTTCACACTACGACCTACTCACTACGACCTACACACTACAACCTACTCACTACGACCTACACACTACTACCTACACACTACAACCTACTCACTACGACCTACACACTACGACCTACACACTACGACCTACTACTACAGCCAACACACTACGACCAACACAATACGACCAACAATCTGTGTCCTACACTCTACTATCTTCACACTACTACCTACACACTACCTCCAACACACTACTACCTACATGTTACGTCCATTGAACCACGACATACACACTACGACCTACAACTACTAAATAAAAACTACGTCCAACTACCCACTACTACCTACATACTACTACCTACACACTGCTACTTACACACTACTACCTACAATTACCCTCCAACATACTACGTACAACAATTTACGATCTACAAACTACGTCCAACACACAACTATCTACTAACTACGACCTACACACTACTATCTACACACTACATCCATCAATTTTCGATCTACACTCTACTATCTACACTACGTCAAACACACTACTATCTACTAACTATGACCTACACACTACTACCTTCACACTACCTCCTACACACTACTACCTACATTCTACTACCTCTCACTACGTCCAACACATTACGTCCTACAGGCAACGACCTACAAACTACGACCTACACACTACTAAATACACAATTACTACTTACACACTACGTAGAACACACAACTACTTATATTCTACTACCTACAAACTACAACCCACCCACTACAACATTCGAACTACTATCCACACAATACTACCTACACACTACGTTCCTACATACTACATCCTACGTCCAACACAATACGACCTACATACATACGACCTACACACTACGTCCAACTCACTATTAACTACACACTACTATCTACACTTTATGTCCTACTCAATTCGACCTGCACACAATGTCCTACACATTACTACCTATACTCTACTACCTACGCACTACTTCTAACACACTACAACTTATACACTACGTCCAACGGTCTACGACCTACACTCATCCTACTTACACACTACGACCTACACACTACTATCTACACACTAGTTACTACACACTACTACCTACACACCACGTCCAACACACTACGACCTACTCACTACGACCTACACACTACAATCTACACACTAGTTACTACACACTACTACCTACACACCACGTCCAACACACTACGACCTACACGCTACGACCTACACACTGCGACCTACACACTACGACCTACACACTACGACCTACACACTACTACCTACACTCTACCTCCTACACACTACTACCTACACACTACCGCCTACACCCTACTACCTACATACTACTTCCTACACACTACCTCCTACAAACTACGTCCTACACACTATTACCTAAAAACTACTACCTACACACTACTACCTACACACTACCTCCTACATACTACCTCCTACACACTACTACCTACACACTACCTCCTATACCCTCCTTCCTACACACTTACCTCCTACACCCTACGTCCTACACACTACAACCTACACACTACTAACTACAACTACCTCCAACACACTACTACCTACACACTACCTCCTACACCCTACGTCCTACACACTATTACCTACACACTACCTCCTACACACTGCTACCTACATACTACTTCCTACACATTACCTCCTACAACTTTCGTCCTACACACTACTACCTACACACTACTACCTACACACTACCTCCTACACACTACCTCCTATACACTACTATCTAGACACTACTTCCTACAAACTACGTTCAACACACTACTACCTACACATTACGAGCGAGATAGCGGTACTAAACCTGTCTACATACATCTTACAATTTTCTACGAACATAATTCCTTTTTGAAATACTACTCTAATACTCTGTCACTGTAACTGACTTACTTTGTTATTACTAAGCTGCTTACCTAGAAACATTACCCCCTATTGGCTTAATACTATACACTATGTGTTGCATACGTGTTTACAAACACGTAACCTGCACGCTTCAACTGCATTCTTCTGAAAACCTTACCTCTACACTTAAACACAAATGTTTGCTTGGCTCAGTGCTACACTCTGCAGGTAAGGCACTATATGTTCCTTCTTATTTGCTACATACCTCAGCATTAAAACTGTATATTGTTTTCAAAGGATCTCACAATATCTATAGGCCTATGACATTATTCAGGATGGATGATTTAAAGTATCATGATTTGATTATTTGAACTACCAAATTATTTCTTTGTTTAAGACAATCTTTATGCATATAACATTATAATATATTCTTTATTAATATCTAAGGTGGTGTTTCATATTTCACACAAAAATATTGTTACATAGCAACAAATTTCAACAATTAAATGTAAAAGTAAATGTAGAAAGGTTTTAAGTGTGTTTAGGTCATTTCCAAATATAATTATAAACGTTTATGTATAAAACAACCGTAAAATGCCGAATTTGGGTTACCAGTACTAAATATTACAAATTCCTCTAACGTAAAGGCGTTTAGCAATTCATTCTTTCTCAGAATATATCCCAAAAAGAATAGTTGGGGAATTTTATCTTTTCTTCGAAGAAATACATTTAAAAATAACACTATTGTAATAACATCAGCATCCTTCGTTCGGGTTCGAATTAGTTGGAGACAAGTATCCAACGTTTACGTTTACAACGTTTTACCAACTAACACAGCAAAACATGTGTTTACAGCGAACATTCTGGGTACGCTTATGCTGAATAAAGTGTTTCAGATCATTATGTTTTAATAATTAATAGTTTTCGTTTTATTTTGTACAAAGCTTATCATTTGTGTTTCATTATTGCAAACTATTTTCGTTAGAAACATTGATTATCTTATTTTGAAAATAAAAAGATGATACTTTATCCCACTTGAAAAATCTAGTTTTACTTACATACCAATGGTGTGGCTTTGGTATTTACTATTAGGAAGAGTAAACGATTGATAAGAAAATCGCGGTATACAATCAAGTTGGAAGAAGTATTAGAGGTAGATCCATTGAGAAATATAGTGAATATTGGTTGGAGGCTAATACGGAAGTTTATCAGACGGACATTGAGAACATGGAATGGTTCAAGACGGACAAAGAGAAGAAGACGATTAAAAGAGAGAAGGCATCCCCAACGTTAGTAAAAATATGAATAACAAAATTACATTATTGTCTTAACTAAATAAGTAAAACATAATAATCACAATACAAAAATAATTATTACAATTACTGTATGTACATTTCGATTACATGGTTATTATCTTCAGCAGTACATCTGAAGATAATTACCATGTAATCGATATGTACATACAGTAATTGTAATAAAGATTTTTGTATTGTGGTTAGTGGGTTTTGTATATTTAGTTAAGGAAACTTGAGTCCACAGTGCTCAACAAATTTATGAATAACACAATTACATATGAAAAAAAGTTGTTTGTACACGCAAATATACACTTCTCAATAGAATGGTTACAAGTTTACCTTATCGTATTGCCAAATGCACTGACATAGTTTAGGACTGCAATGTTATACTAGGAAACAAGTTGTCAAACGGAATATTCATTGTCCTTAGCGCAGTCTGAATCCTAGAGGTAGATCCAGTGAGAAATATAGTGAATATTGGTTGGAGTCTAGTACGGAAGTTTATCAGACGGACATTGAGAACATGGAATGGTTCAAGACGGACAAAGAGAAGAAGACGATTAAAAGAGAGAAGGCATCCCCAACGTTAGTAAAAATATGAATAACAAAATTACATTATTGTCTTAACTAAATAAGTAAAACATAATAATCACAATACAAAAATAATTATTACAATTACTGTATGTACATTTCGATTACATGGTTATTATCTTCAGCAGTACATCTGAAGATAATTACCATGTAATCGATATGTACATACAGTAATTGTAATAAAGATTTTTGTATTGTGGTTAGTGGGTTTTGTATATTTAGTTAAGGAAACTTGAGTCCACAGTGCTCAACAAATTTATGAATAACACAATTACATATGAAAAAAAGTTGTTTGTACACGCAAATATACACTTCTCAATAGAATGGTTACAAGTTTACCTTATCGTATTGCCAAATGCACTGACATAGTTTAGGACTGCAATGTTATACTAGGAAACAAGTTGTCAAACGGAATATTCATTGTCCTTAGCGCAGTCTGAATCCTAGAGGTAGATCCAGTGAGAAATATAGTGAATATTGGTTGGAGTCTAGTACGGAAGTTTATCAGACGAACATTGAGAACATGGAATGGTTCAAGACGGACAAAGAGAAGAAGACGATTAAAAGAGAGAAGGCATCCCCAACGTTAGTAAAAATATGAATAACAAAATTACATTATTGTCTTAACTAAATAAGTAAAAAATAATAATCACAATACAAAAATAATTATTACAATTACTGTATGTACATTTCGATTACATGGTTATTATCTTC
The DNA here is from genome assembly GCA_036971475.1 of Prosapia bicincta. NCBI lineage: Eukaryota > Metazoa > Arthropoda > Insecta > Hemiptera > Cercopidae > Prosapia > Prosapia bicincta. The sequence continues at coordinate 291,219,062 of JBAIZL010000001.1, forward strand.
AGCAGTACATCTGAAGATAATTACCATGTAATCGATATGTACATACAGTAATTGTAATAAAGATTTTTGTATTGTGGTTAGTGGGTTTTGTATATTTAGTTAAGGAACCTTGAGTCCACAGTGCTCAACAAATTTATGAATAACACAATTACATATGAAAAAAAGTTGTTTGTACACGCAAATATACACTTCTCAATAGAATGGTTAAAAGTTTACCTTATCGTATTGCCAAATGCACTGACATAGTTTAGGACTGCAATGTTATACTAGGAAACAAGTTGTCAAACGGAATATTCATTGTCCTTAGCGCAGTCTGAATCCTAGAGGTAGATCCAGTGAGAAATATAGTGAATATTGGTTGGAGTCTAGTACGGAAGTTTATCAGACGGACATTGAGAACATGGAATGGTTCAAGACGGACAAAGAGAAGAAGACGATTAAAAGAGAGAAGGCATCCCCAACGTTAGTAAAAATATGAATAACAAAATTACATTATTGTCTTAACTAAATAAGTAAAACATAATAATCACAATACAAAAATAATTATTACAATTACTGTATGTACATTTCGATTACATGGTTATTATCTTCAGCAGTACATCTGAAGATAATTACCATGTAAACGATATGTACATACAGTAATTGTAATAAAGATTTTTGTATTGTGGTTAGTGGGTTTTGTATATTTAGTTAAGGAACCTTGAGTCCACAGTGCTCAACAAATTTATGAATAACACAATTACATATGAAAAAAAGTTGTTTGTACACGCAAATATACACTTCTCAATAGAATGGTTAAAAGTTTACCTTATCGTATTGCCAAATGCACTGACATAGTTTAGGACTGCAATGTTATACTAGGAAACAAGTTGTCAAACGGAATATTCATTGTCCTTAGCGCAGTCTGAATCCTAGAGGTAGATCCAGTGAGAAATATAGTGAATATTGGTTGGAGTCTAGTACGGAAGTTTATCAGACGAACATTGAGAAAATGGAATGGTTCAAGACGGACAAAGAGAAGAAGACGATTAAAAGAGAGAAGGCATCCCCAACGTTAGTAAAAATATGAATTACAAAATTACATTATTGTCTTAACTAAATAAGTAAAAAATAATAATCACAATACAAAAATAATTATTACAATTACTGTATGTACATTTCGATTACATGGTTATTATCTTCAGCAGTACATCTGAAGATAATTACCATGTAATCGATATGTACATACAGTAATTGTAATAAAGATTTTTGTATTGTGGTTAGTGGGTTTTGTATATTTAGTTAAGGAAACTTGAGTCCACAGTGCTCAACAAATTTATGAATAACACAATTACATATGAAAAAAAGTTGTTTGTACACGCAAATATACACTTCTCAATAGAATGGTTAAAAGTTTACCTTATCGTATTGCCAAATGCACTGACATAGTTTAGGACTGCAATGTTATACTAGGAAACAAGTTGTCAAACGGAATATTCATTGTCCTTAGCGCAGTCTGAATCCTAGAGGTAGATCCAGTGAGAAATATAGTGAATATTGGTTGGAGTCTAGTACGGAAGTTTATCAGACGGACATTGAGAACATGGATTGGTTCAAGACGGACAAAGAGAAGAAGACGATTAAAAGAGAGAAGGCATCCCCAACGTTAGTAAAAATATGAATAACAAAATTACATTATTGTCTTAACTAAATAAGTAAAACATAATAATCACAATACAAAAATAATTATTACAATTACTGTATGTACATGTCGATTACATGGTTATTATCTTCAGCAGTACATCTGAACCTTGTTTGTACACGCAAATATACACTTCTCAATAGAATGGTTAAAAGTTTACCTTATCGTATTGCCAAATGCACTGACATAGTTTAGGACTGCAATGTTATACTAGGAAACAAGTTGTCAGACGGAATATTCATTGTCCTTAGCGCAGTTTGAATCTCTATTCCCCTTGCATAATGTATAACATGCTGGAATATATTAATGTCAAATTGTTTATCAGAGCAAAAATTGTAAATGTAGAGAGGTGGAGTCTATGTACAAATAACCAAATTGACTATGAAGAGATTGTAGTAGGAAAATGAGCTTTATCTAGATGATTTTACCCTTAAGATAACATTTATTTACTTTTAATGAATGATTTGAATTATATATATATATATATATATATATATATATATATATATATGTGTGTGTGTGTGTGTGTGTGTGTGTGTGTGTGTGTGTGTGTGTGTGTGTGTGTGCGTGTGTGCATATGTGTGATGGTGTGTGTGTGTGTGTGTGTGTGTGTTTTCTTGTATTCTTTTCTTACTTACAAAAACTGAAGCTTCAAGCCTTTTAAAATACTTAGAAATAAGACCATGTAATTATTAGTTCTCGAAAGTCAACTCGCAAGATTATTGTATTTTTCAAAAAAAAATTAGTACATTTTGTTTAATTTAAAATTTAGACAGAGGTTTTATCTTCTCTTTCCACACATTATTCCCACCTCTATATACTTCAAACACTTTTAAATTTATTAGGTGATACCGTGACCTATGGATAATTTTCTTCCTAACCTGTGGTATGTGATACATAACTGCCAACTGCGAGCTTTTGTGTTTGCAAGATTTGGCAAATGATAATGTAGCTTTCCCTTTTCTTCACGTCGGGTGTTAAATGGAGGTATCATGTATGGTTTTCCTTACGTAACTTCTCGGTTACGACATTATGTCCCGGCAGACATTTTCCTACATAATATCTTTTCCTAAAATATTTTAGTTTAACTTCTAATCAAAATGTTATTCTAGCCATAGTGTATGTTCTGAAAACAAAAGAGAAAACGCTTAATTAGCGAACGCAATTTGTATAATACAAATATTCGTAATAGTAACGGACGTGTTGGATAATATGTAAAGATATTATGCTATCGTGACCAAAAGGCTTCATAGTGTACAGACATTAAGAGAAAAAGTGATGAATAAATAGGAATTACCACTATTCATTCACAAACAAATGTATTAGCATGCGCGTTTCAGTAAGAAATTCACCACCATTAGTGAAGTTAAGGACAAAAAATTCTAAATTACAACTACTGATTATAATTAAATAAATAACAGAGTTTATGCGTAGTAATCTCATTTTAAGCTTCTCTGAGATGCTGTGATTGTGTTAGACTTATGGGAGAGCTATGTACAAAACTTGAACACGCGCCTGACCCAGCATTTCGAGCAACCCTAATTGCTTTATAACCAAATTAAATATTTTTGAAAGGGCTTTTTTGAGGCTACCCAAGGAGATAATGAAATTATGACTGATGGAACTGAAGTTTATAGAGATGTGTATAGTGGTTTATAAAATATCAGTACAGATAACGGCCAACTTTCTTCCTACAATTGTTACGTATACACAACCTGAGCGTTCAATAAATAGTATTTAATCGTTAAAACTACATGAGGCATCATTTATAATTCAATTTTTCATCATAACTAGGTTTTACTGTTATAAATATAATGACTATAGGTAGTAGCTATTAATGGATGGTAATAAAAATTTATATAAACCAAAGTGCTACTAGAAGCAAGTGTTTATTTATTATTGTGTATAAGTCTATTTCAAGCTTCAATATGGAAATAATAATATTGAAAGTAGTGTTTACAGGCTTAGAAATAAAAAGCGATATAATTTTTATATCAAAAGAAGTACTTTAAACATCCCCTTTGCATAACAATAATCTTACGTACAACTCCCGCTTTTGTGTTGGGTCTAATTCCTTGCTTCCCCGGTAATTAAGATATTTTAGACATTTTTCTGCTTACCCCTCCTACGAAACGGGAGGAGTGCTGTTTTGTTTACTGAGAGTAACGAATGAGACATTTTTTCACCAAAACAACTGTAAACACAGTTATAATGAGAATCAGTTGTAATTCTTACCCCCCAACAAGTTACTTGCCTCAACCTATTTTAACTGCTTAGTACGCTTATTGTGAGGAAATACAAACGCTTGAGAGAAGGGAGTCTAGAAAATGGTACCTGTTTAAAGTGGCACTAGATGTACATTTCATGATGTACATATAACGAACCGCTCTTATCCACCAACACCAATAAAATAAACTTTTTGTAAATACCAATTATTTTCGCTAGTAGTATTTGCTTCAGATAGTCATATTTTTTGACAAGATACAGTTGTGAAACAACTTTTGTCATCACTGTTTGTGTTGTAGGGATATAATCCAAATATATGTGAAAACGTAGACACAAACATGCCCTCTTTGTTGATGAGGCACTTGACAAGCGTTGGAAATATATAAAAATTAGCTACACATTTTAATAACTTTCAGAATTAGGTTACTGACCAAGTATCTCTATATAAAAGCCTACTTTATAAGTACTTTACATATTGTTATAAAAGCTCTGCAATTAAATATTTATTTAATAAAATCTTAAAATATAACTTTTTTGTACTGTACTGTCATCAAAATCACAATAAACTTTTGTAAAGTAAATAAGTAATAGTAGATGGTAACTACCTTTTTATAAATCTAGGAACACTATCTCTCCACTCTCGGACTTCTTATTTCTACCAGGAAAACGAAGTTACTTGAAATTTGTTACGTCAGGACGAATCTGTAAGGCCATCTGTTTAGCTGTTTGTAGGGAAATTAATTTAACTTTCAAAATAACTTTTTCACTGCAACGCAAATGACAAAATGGAATGAAATCAGTCGTAAAGTGTTTAAACACACGGAAATTATTAAAATTTAGGCACAAAAGATATTTCAAATGTTTAAAATTAAATTAATATCTCAGCCCAACTATTTCTTCCATGTATTTATATGTACTGAGTAATGCAAAACTGTCTCTTACGTACACACATATTTCCTCTGAAATAAACATAAATAAACATCATTCGTTCGTTAAATATAATTATTAACAAACAATATCCAATTATTATATACTTAGAAGATTTTATTTTCAGTTAGAATCTTTTGCATACAATTTTAAATTTTAAGCGAAAATGAATAATAATAACTATCGTTTTGAAATAAACTGTAGCCCTAGGTTTGTGATCTTTTGATTATGTAACTAGATCCTGTGGAATTCATATCTTTCTGTACATGTGTTTACCCTCCCTGTCGGTTTTCTCTCCCTTATTATTTTTCTTTTTTACAAATTTTCAAAGGCAATTTGAGGAAATTCAAACTTGAACATATTTAATAAAACCGTACAATAATATTAAAACTATTTTTTGGGAAAAGTAAATGATAAGAATTTAGGTAATTAATGGTTTGTTTGAAAATATTTTTATTAAAAAATTGGGAAAAGATTACAATCAGTGGAAAAATGTTATCATCTCATTGCGGAAGGCCGTTGTTACTGTTTCTATACTTATCAAGTTCAGGAATGAATCAGTGAAATAGTTGTTTAGTGATCCATTATAGAAAATCCACATTACAGAATAAATGTTTTAGGCATGTTTTAGGGAAATATAACCGAACCAAAAATCCCGTAACATTGTTTCTTGCTTCAGTAAAAGAAATGAGGAGTTTTAACTTCTAAAAGCCAAAATTTAAATAAATTACCTCTACGTTGCCTAGCATATCTAGCTGCTATACGTGAATATTTTAAATACATTAAATATAATTGAATTTTAAGAATATTGAAGACAATATTATGTGAATAGGTTTCATTTTATAGTTTAATCTTAAACTATATAATTTTTAAAACAGATTTTAACTTATGAACCTAAGTAAAATTTCATCAATAGAGTAATATTGCAGAACATAAAGGTTATAAGTGTGAACTGTTTTTCGTTCAATAGTAAGATACTTCAATTTGAAAATAAATAAATTTATATATACATATATAGGTATATATGTACACACACACACACACACACACACACACACATATATATATATATATATATATATATATATATATATATATATATATATATATATTTAGGGTAGTGCCAGGACTATTAATTCCTTCCATTATTATTACATTTACAAATACAGATACTTCTCTTCACCAATACTTTACGCATATGGTAGAGGATAAACATCGTTGGCGAAGACACGAAGACTTCATTTTTATATACACATGAGAATGGAGTAATGTATTTTCTATGTAATTCGCACTTCTCTATAGCAAACCTTAGTTTCTAGCCTCGTTATTTCGTTTGATGAATCGATGATCGTTAGCACAAGCCGGGTTTTATTCCTCGCGTAGCACAAGTTCTTGCTAACAATGTCTGTTGCTGTATAAAGCTATTATAGAATGAAAACACAGTTTACGTATAAAACGACGTCACTTAGTTAATACAAACAAAGCTCAGAAGGGTCGTGACCAGGTCTAGAGCATCCCACTTGAGCGTAGAATAGTATGTCGAGTAGTTCAAGGCATCAAGATTATCGTTGATTTGTCCCTAAGCAATAAAATTAATCTATTACATAGTACAACCGTACTTACTCACGAGAGATAAATTTTTTTAATTATTTATTTAATTTAAAATTTTTACATAATTGCAATTATTAATGATATTTTGTTCTTTATCTTCCCCTCTTATTTCGCACTATCATCAATAAACAAATCCTAAACACAGCCTATACAGTTAAAAAATAACAATCATATATTATATAAAAATACACGTTATACACAATTCACTAAAAACCAATTAATACATAAATAAAAACAGAGTAAAGAAAAATAAACAAACATCAACAATAATACATATTTTAACATTTTTAACAAGGTAGCAGTAGCAGCAAATTTAACACTTATTATAACACATGCATTAATTTAAAAAAATAATAATAATAACAATAAAAATAACAGTTATGAATCACATGGTTAGCGGAACAACACAGAATTTGGAAATAGAAGGGAGGAAACCTGGACTGGCCCCGACACATTGTTTACTGAGACCTCTTGCAATTTAATAATAAACCAGTTGCATCCATAGCATTGTGCCTCGTGACTTGTTTCAACAACTTAGGATGATCAGACGTAAAATAATGCTGGTTGCCCAGGCAATGCGTGGCCATAGCTGAGTGTTCCGGCTAAACAACAAGCCAAAACACAAAAGTCAGTCAAATTTCATGACTCGAAATGGTCAAGTTCTAGGAATCGAAGGAGTCAAAATGCAAGACTCGAGTGAGAGCTATGTTAAGTTTTTAGTAAGAAATATTAAAATCAAATAAAGTAACGTCGCAATGTAGAGTAAATGACATTATTAAGAGAGATTATTAACTATTGAGTTATATTAAGTGAGGAGATAGAAAAGTAGTACGAGAAATCAAGTAAGGGAGATAACTAAATAGTAAATGGAATAATAAGGGAGTGATTTAATAAAGTCAGTTACGGCATAGAGGCGTTTCGAGTGATTAAAAATAGTAAAATTGGAAGGAAAATATTAATAAGTGAATTTGTGTCAAGTGGAGTGAAACAAGGAACCACGCAATCAAAAAGTAATAATTTATCTTTGGTCTAAAGCCAACTCTTTAAAGTAAAAAATATTAAGAATCTTTTAAACTCTAATAATTCTTTAAAAAGTAATTTTTCAATTAAATATAACATTTATCAAACCGCAGTAACCTATACACGCTTTGAGAAAATTAAGAACAGTTTAAATAAAATGGGTAATTTAATAATAATTATAAGGGTCTTGAGGCCTATCTGCCAAAGTAGAGTTAGCTAAAACTATTCTTAAATAACTATCTATAAATGCTAACGTTTGAAGTCAGGGTTGAAATAATTTAGTTATTGTAAAAGCAAGTAGCTGCGTTATTAATTGATATCCTAAGAGTAAATGTATCCTGAAGGACGATTAGAGAAGGTATGTTAATATATATTTCATGATTATTTCATGATTTCATCTTTATTACTTTTACAATTATTATTGCTGCATTCATGCGATCCTTCAGCTAATAGCTTCTGAGACAATAACTTGGAAAGAGGACAGTTGGGAGAGAAAGAATTTTGATCAAGGATCTAAGGGAACGGTATGGAGAAATAATTCGCAAAGCTTTTATGGATTGTGTGCTAGGAGTTATATCAAAATATAAGATCACTAACTCCAAGGTTTTACCTGAATGGTTTATGATTTGATATGGAACTTTTAGATTTATATTTTGTAGCAACTAAGAAACTTTTAATTTCGCTATTCTAAATTATGGACTTTTTAGCTACTCTCGAGGAATAATTGTTAACTGCCTTTTGCAGAATATGTTGCCAAAGAATATCCTCCCAAAGAATATGTTGGAAGGTTGATATTTAGAGGCAGAAAACATTGAATCCCCATGGTGATTTACCCTGAGTCTAACAGCGCGCTTCTTTACCGAATTATCCTCAATTTTAAAGGTTTGCACGCCATCTTGTACTTGCAGAATGTGTGTAAATATTTGCTTCATTTACAAAAGTAAATGCAAACGTTTCAATATTTTTTGTGGCAGAAAGATTTACCACTTAAGATATAGAAGCAACGTTTGTAACGTACGTCTCGAAAATTGCTTTTTTTCGTTAATAGGTGAGAATGGCTTTTCATAAATGGGAAAAATGATGATTTGTTATTGTAAAATATATTGACAATAAATAAAACTATATAGTATGACCTAAATAACAATGGTGTTACAAGCGACAAAACACAATATTTGTCGTATTTCGTAACTTGATTGAACAAATCATGAAGTGATTTTATGGTTTTAAAGAAAAATGACCTAATGATATATGCAAACAGTTTTTGTTTACTCAAAGTTAATTATCTGTAATGTATTATGTTTGAGCAAAATTAAATTAAATTAGTTGGACGAACAGAGTGTTTATTATAAGTATTTAATTTTAGCCTAAGTCCGAGATCTGGGAAACCTTAATTAAATTATTTCAGCTGTTCCTGGTCGACAGTTAATAAAATGGCGTGTTTCTGATTGTATATATTTTATACTGTTTGTAAACGTAAGAAAGTAATCAATGAGGTATTGATGAAAAAAAAATTATTTAATGAATACAATTCCTACACGTAAGTAACCAGTAATATATCTATACACTTGTCTCACCACTCTTCCAGTTTGTGTTTGCCTCTGGCATCCCCATGGTGAGTCTGTACAGGCGGTGTAGAATAAATTCTAACCACAGTTTTTAAAATGTAGTTTTTGAAATGTTCCAATAAGGAAAATGATATTCAAGTAAAAATTACACATAATTAAATGTGTAGAAAATTTCTGTACCAATTGAGACATGAGTAAAGTGTTTACAACTTTTTTTGGGCGAAAACTGGTGTCAGTTCTTTTTTCAAAGCCTCTTCCTATCAACGGGTTTGTAGCTTTTGTATGCCGTATACTCACTTTACACATATGACTACTAGACTATTAGTTTAGGCATTTATAATGAATGATTACAACAGATAAAGGAATTATTTTTTAAATTGCTTTTATAAGTGCACATTCTTCCTTTAAGTATTTATACATCTTGTTCAAAATTTCCATCATTAATAAAAGCATTCTCATTTCTTCACTCAAATACATTTTTTGAAACTTGCAGTTGACGAAACTTGATACGGTTTTTTCAATTATTATTCCGGTAAATAAATCTAGCAATGAATTATTTCAATAACATTATTTTCGGCTTCTATTTTGCCACTTAATATTGTGCTGCTGTAGTATGTGCATACATATCTATAATTATTGTAATTATTTAATATAACAAGATAAATATCTTCTTTGTTGACCTAAGTAGTAAATTGGAGGAGAAGACTCTGTTTTATTAATTCCTGTAAACCCGTAACCGCAAATACCGAACACCTTTCTTCAACGTGACTCGATATCGGAATTTTACTTACAAAATCCTGCTTATAGAAAGAACGTTTTTATCCTAGAACGATTCTATTTATCAAATTCTTATTGGTGCTTAAAACGCAGTTTTACAACATTTATGTAACTTTTTTTTAATCTAGACTCCAAATACTTTTAATTTCAACTTTATCCCTCTCACACACTCACACTCTAGCTCTCTCTCTCTCTCCCTCTCTCTCCCTCTCTCCCTCTCTCTCTCTGTCTCTCTAAAAGGTCAAAGTCGGCATAAATCTAAATTATAATTTTATTTTAGTGTTGCACAAAAATATTCTGCCAACGCAAAGCCAATTCATGTTCAAAGGAACATTACGTGATCACTATTTATACAAACTAAGCAAGTTAGGGAAGTTCAACCAATGCCAAATGTCACCAAGCAAGTTGACACGGCTTGAAATTATATTTAATTCGTCAGGAAGTTTAATGCATACTAAAATTGTATAGAAAAATTACTACTTGGAATTTGCAAGTAATTTAACTACTATTAGATATAATAATTAAAAACAGTTGTTAAATCGTTGCCTTGGAAACAAAGATTTTTAAAAATAAAAATTTAAAGAAATGTTTGGCTAGTTCTCTTTTTACGAAAAACTGAATTATTTTAATGAAGAAGTAATTAAATTTTCCATTATCATTCGCAATGTAGTTTACTTCCTCTAAATTTTCCTTAGTGTTAAACCTAGCCTTACTTTGGGTTCTTAATATAGCCCATACAGAGACTCCTTTCTTCAGAGATGTAAGTTTGTGATTTTTCTAAATGTGTTGGAGAAGTGTGAGGTAAGGCGTTGTGCTAATTTAGTTCCGAAGATCTTATTATTCAGCCAGTTAAAGTAGGCCTATTTCATGGGTCAATCCAACTTATTGCGAAATAAACAAGGGATACTATTTGCACAACTTATAGAGAACGAGCTAGGAACAATGAATAAATGATGCCAATCACAGAATTTAGTTTGTTTATATGTTTTAAGTTATTCTAAAAACCTAGATAAAATGGAATAAATGGTGAAAATTAAAACAAATTTTACCAAATACACTATATATAAATAAAATGATAAATGTTCACTATTCAGTAACTAGGGCAATGTTTCAGAAATATGTATTTTGGTTGTTAACTTTTTTGGCTAAATAAAATAGGTTTAAATTGTTTTAACTGAAGATTTAAGAGAGCAACTATTTAACGAGCACACAAACCCCATACATCCTACTTTAATAAGCCTTTAGACAATAATTTAATAAGACTTTGCAAGTCGTTTTCTAAATATGTAACTATAAACTGCAATATTTAAAATCAGCTTTAACTTATAAGAATTAGAGCTACCAAAAATAATTTACAGTTACAGTATATATCACTTAAATAAATAAATAAATAGTATATATATATATATATATATATATATATATATATATATATATATATATATATATATATATATATATTTCACTTACACTATAAAGTACGTAAGCAAGAATCTTACTTCTTATATATTCGAGTCGACTTCTAAGGATTTTAATAACATGTCCCGTTTTCATCGTCTATTGAGACTAACTTTAGTCTCTGTTGATACGCGAAAACTGGGACACGTAATTAAATTCTTTGATAGTTAACTCCCATATATGCAAATTAATATACAAGTACAATATAATTAAAGTGAAAATGACTAAAGGAAAACATAAATATATATATATATATATATATATATATATATATATATATACACATTTATTTATTTATATAGTTACACCTTTTCTTGTAATATTAGTTATTGAAAAATTTTTTTCATATATGTTTACAAGTATTCTTGTATATATATATATATATATATATATATATATATACAAGAATACTTGTGTATATATATATATATATATATATATATATATATATATATATATGAATTAAACAATATGCTACAGTTGATTCATAATTTATATGTGTGACTTCTCAGTCAAAAGAGAAGTGGTTTTGTAAATTACCTCTGAGAATGATTCAAATGCAATTGAAATGTAGTGATTGAAATAGGGAATATTTAATGAGTTTTAAGTTTGATTATTTATTTCGATGAATAAATGACTAAAACTTACTAACACGATATTTGTAACGGAATACGTTTCCTAATTCCTTAATGAAAGAATAAACTCGCATCCAGGGCTCTGCATGACCTATGGTGTCAGTGAATGTATACAGAGTAAATGAATCTTTATTAAAGTGTATGTCCATAGCTATTGTTCACCACACAATACCGTTACGATTATAGAGAACGAATTATAAATTATAATCATTATCTACACTCACCCTCTCCCCTAAAACATATAATTGAATTTCCTTTTCCTTTCAAACACTTAAATTACTCGTTAAGAGATTATCGTAGAGTTTCATTTAGTGTAATTAGAAATACTATGGCGAGAAATGATCTAATTTATTTCCAATACATCCATCACTGCAAACTCGATTCTAACGCTGAAAGGTATTAGAAAAGTCGTTCCTTTCCAAACTTTCAAATTTCTTTCAAATGTTTTGTATCACACTTATAAGTGTTTAATGTATCACGGATTCTATTAGAACGATTGGAACAATAATTTTCCTTATGATTTAACGTTTCTTATTTAAATATTCACCTCATCTGTGGTATCGGCCGATCTGAGTAAATTACAATATAATTTTATGAATAGGAGAAATTCTTGTGACGTGTCTTCTTCTAAATTTAAAATTATAATTCTATAATTGCTTTATTTGGGACTAATACACGTAAATTTTATAGAATTGTGGTCAAAAATGCAAAAATAAAGAGACGAAATTTATTGTCTTTTTTGTTTATTTATTTGATTCTAAATGGACCTTGAAATAAAAATAAAAGTTAATTTTGAAAAAATAAAGTGAGAATCTTTAAAATAATTTTATAACTTTTAAAACGCAATAAATATTTACAATACGCCATACGTAACGCATTGTAATTAGAAATAAATAAAAATTTATACTGAATACTTGGTTGTATCATTAAATAAATAAGAAGTAAAATTCTTATTATTTTACATAAATAAAAATCGATGGTTTTTACGTCTAACTTACAACTAAGACTTGAATCTATTTTTCATAATAGAAATTTCTTAAATGATTTTAAAATTTGGTCAATAGGCTGTGGTGACTTTAAATAAAATATTCCCCCAGATACGAGTATAATGACTCAAAGGGTTAAATATCAGTAGGTTATATTTTTAAAATAAAAATCCAGTGATTGGTTCTCTGACAGAATTAGACAAGCAGCGGCACAGGCTCTGGCTCGTGTCAGATCTACTTGTTTCAAATTTTACCTGCGTTGGCGGTCAACAGGTAAGTGGGGATTCAGAGGAAAACAACGGCCAAGAGGAAGAGTCTGCATGTGCCGGGTAGGTAGTCCGTCGCATATAGGTAAGTGTGTAACTTAGAGATTTCGATAACCTAAAATAAATCTAAATATTTAGGCTAAAAACAAATAATATACAATTTTTTCCAAGTCAATTCCTACTGAGTACAAAAAGAAAAATGTTGTTTCACTTACTTATTATTTTATAAAGACAAGTAATATAAATATGTATATACATATGACAGCATGAAAATATTAGGAGCCAATTTCAAAAGAGTATTTCTTTGCCATTTTCTATTTTCCTCACTATACATTATACAGTGTTGGACTATTATTTTGATCAGTGTTTAATCGCATCCATTTTTTCACTTCTAATTGATGGAGCTGATGTGGTCTATAATTTATAATTGTACCCATGTCTTGTAGTGCTTCGTTATTGGAAATAGTGTTATATACATTTTTATGTATTAGATTACCAATATTTGGAAATTTGACTCAGTGCCAAAGTGTTGGTTTTCAAACATATTGTCATTTAGTTCGTATCCGACCAAGACAACAGCTTTTTAAATTTTATTAAATGAATACATATTTGAAAATACCGTTTCAACATCAATTGCCATCCACTACAGGTTAATCAAATTGTATTTGAACTTGGTTGAATGGATAAAAACATATTTTATTAACGATTGAAATTTTTATAAGATATCTACATACACTCGTGTGTACATACGATATGTATATGTATATATATATATATATATATATATATATATATATAAATATATATATACGTACATATTTAAGGATAATGTTAGCTAAGAGAAGGAATTGAATAACGAAAAAACATGCAAAACCATGATAAAATGAACGCAATTTTCCACTATAACTTGGGATTTTAAGAGTCAAGAGAAATGAAATGTTTCTACTTTTTTTATTTATTTCGTGCTGCAGTAGAACTTGTTGTGTTTTGGAAAACTGATAAAGTTCTTATAATATCATAAAATGCTTTACCTGAGTATCAACTTTTGTTAATTTTCTCGCTTTCAGATGAATATAATTACTGTACTGGGATATGCATATACAGGGTGACACAGAAAAACGGAAATTTTTTAAAAAATTCTAAAAATATAAGAGTGATGGAAGAAAATGGTTTTATTTATATTACATGAAAGAACAAAACTTGCCATTTATGAAACACTGATGGAATTTATGATTTTTTAAAAACAACATCCTTTAGGTGGCGTCCTCCTCTACGAATGCATTCTTGAAATCTGCGGTGGAGATTCCTCATTGACCGCTGCAACATCTCAACTGGAATACTGTGAATTTTATCCCGAATTCTCTGTTTTAACTCATTTACAGTTCTTGGTCGAGTTGTGAACATTAGTTTTGTGATAGCCCCACAAAAGGAAATCGCACACGGTCAAATCTGGCGATCTAGGGGGCCAGAAAACGTTACCAAATCTTGAAATGACACGGTTGCCAAACAATACTCGCACAGCCTCCATTGATTGCCGTTCAGTGTGTGATGTCGCACCATCCTTTTGAAACCAGGATTCTTGAACGTCTGGAAAATTGTTCAATTCAGGTGTAACGAAACGTTGTAACATTTCCACGTAACGATCAGCATTGACAGTCACTGCAATTCCCCGTTCATCCTCAAAAAAATAAGGTCCGATGATCCCATGTAATGAAACAGCACACCATACTGTAACCTTATTAGCGTGTAAAGGGCGCTCATGAAGCTCATTAGGATTTGTGTCTGCCCAGTATCTGTAGTTCTGCTTGTTAACATAATCTGTGAGATGAAAGTGGGCCTCATCTGACATCCACAACTTGCTTAGAAATTCATCGTCATTGTTTATGTGTGTTTACATTTGTTGGCAGAATTGCAATCGCGACTGGTAATCATTTTCCTTCAACTCTTGCACTATCTGCAGCTTGTAGGGGTGAAATTTTAATTCTAAATGAAGAGTTCTGCGAACACTCTCACGGGACATTTCAACCGCAGCTGCTTGCTTACGAATCGAACGGCGTGGACTCTTCAATACAGATCGGCGTACAACATCAATGTTCTGTGCAGTACGAGCACTTCTTGGCCGTCCCGTTGGTTTCTTCTT
The DNA here is from genome assembly GCA_036971475.1 of Prosapia bicincta. Classification (NCBI taxonomy): domain Eukaryota; kingdom Metazoa; phylum Arthropoda; class Insecta; order Hemiptera; family Cercopidae; genus Prosapia; species Prosapia bicincta. Next base: position 291,234,354 of record JBAIZL010000001.1, read on the forward strand.
TAAAGCTGATCCACTCTCTTCAAAATTATTAATCCAACTTCTAATGGCATGTTTTGACGGAACGGAATCATGCCGTCCTAAGTTGTAAAAACGTCGGAACTCAATCTGGGCAGCTTTCAAACTATCACCGTTTTTATACAGCATTTTTATAGCTAACGCACGCTGTTGCCCGTTCCACTGGTCCATGGCTACTGTAATGGCGGCTTGTTTACTTGTACACTGTCGCTGTCCCGCAGTGCTGCCACCTCCTCACGGCGCCACAACGCCTTACAAAAATTCCCGTTTTTATGGGTCACCCTGTATATATATATATATATATATATATATATATATATATATATATATATTATATAATTTTTAGTTTTATATATTTCCATATACATATTTTACATATTTTATATATTTAGGTATAAATTGAAACAGTTTAAAGTGTCCGTGTCCAGTCTATATATTCCAAATATAAGTATGCAAATAAAATGTGTGTGTTTGATCCTATGAAATAACTTTATGTTCCCCATGTGAGCATAAAGATATATATATATATATATATATATATATATATATATATATATATATATAGATATATATATATATATATATATATATATATATATATATATACTCATAATTTTTAGAAAAGATTAGCGACAAACACGCAAGTGTACATGTTATTCGTCGATTTATCAAAGGGATGTGATATTGTACCCATAGTGAAATTACGGGAAACCCAACGAGAAATCAACATCATTGAGAACGTCTTTAAAGTGTCAAAGAATTATATAAGGTTGCAAATATAAACAATTGTCCAAAATAAGAACGCACATATTAAAGTCAAAGGGGTGGATAAAGTCATTAGGATATCCTATGTCGAAGCGACTGAGACAAGGCTATTTAACCTCGATTCTGTTCATAATATATGTGGAGACAGTACTCCGTAAATGGAAAATAAATAGCGGAGAGATTGATTTCCAAATAAACAATACAGATGTCTTTACGTTACAATTTGCGGATAGTTCAAGAAAAAGAAGGCTTGAGATACATGACAAGAAAAATAAAAGAATACGAAAAAGGAGGACCGCAAATCAATACAGATAGACAAAATACATGTGTTGGTTTAACTTGGTGTCGGAAGGGGGCAAAGATATCAAAATCTGCTACAAATGCAATACTTTAAAGTGAAAATAACAAAGTACTGAAAGGAAAAACATAATTAAAACGTTCAGTAAGACAAGGACAAAGTCCAGTAGGAAGGGTGAACGGAATATAGTGGAAAGAAGAACAAGAGGACGGAGATGATGATTATGTAACGTAATAAACAGTATCTTAACGTACGGTTCATGAACAAAATGATTTGTTTTTACATAAATAGTAAACACATTCGGTACGTAACGAATTACCAGTCATTTAGTTTAAAAAGTTGAGTTGTGTTTCCCTAGATACCTTTCGAACTAGTCTCATGTCGCATTTCTTTACCCATAAAAGTAACTCTTAACTCATACAGTAACAAACTATCTTAGTTTCCCTTCATATTTTAGATGTACGATTTTCATTGTTGTATTTTGAAGTAGTAAAATAATTTTTTATATTGATTATTGTTTTGCTTTAGTATCCGATCTGGCCAAAGACCGTATTGACAATTATTTCTGTTCAGAAAGTTTTAGTTACAAGAATTAACTTGTCAGATCCTCTTAAATACGCTAGATTCATGCGCAGCTTTTTGAAATTTTGTTTTTACACAAATATGTTTCCAGAATAAAACCGTATCCCTCAAAATAAATTTAATAAAATTATATTCAAGTTAATAATAAAAGAAAGATATAATATGTATTTACTTTACTCTATGTTGTTTCTATTTATTGTAAGGCTTAAAATACTTTCTTACATATAGAGCTAAAAAAGTATTTTTCCGGTATTTTTTAAGACATCGGTAATTCGGAAGCAGAATGTTGTTTTACTAACGAATATATGGTTTTAATAAATTTTTGTTCTAACCTTTAGACAAATCAGAATTGTGAACAACTCTTATATTCTGTTGTTTTTCTAAAAGGTATAACAATTTTACTTACTATTAAATATGTAAATAATATTATAGAAAATTTTAAATCTTTAAAAATGGCTTTACTTCACTAAAATGTTTTACAGTTTTGCTACAGGATAATATTCCAGCCACCGTATTTGTATACTAATACTCAATGTGGTATAGTTACAAAGTGATGAGAGATTGAATGTTTTATAAACCCCGGGGGTATAATCCTAGGATAGTGAATAATAGGGATGTGCCAGGTAGTGTATGTATGTGGTATCCCTTAGGTGTTTAATCCAAATCTATATGCTCCCTGGTTATTGCATGGTTTCATGTTGTTACATTCCCATTTAATATGTCTAATTACTCAACGTGTTAATTTAATTACTTTTATGTAACAAGACATGAGGTTTAATTCTCTTGTATGTAGTATTGCTTTTGAAATAGGTTTACTATATTTTACATAATATCTTATATAAACAATTACGGAAACAATTGTATAATTTTTACATTGAAAAAAAGTGATTACAAAAGCATATGTATTAAGGTTTTGGAATATTTGTTATTTTGTTGAGAAACATAAAGCAATTAGTGTGTATTTGATCGTTCACTGTACCGCTTACACAAACCGCTTGTGCTCATTTGCCAAGAATCTCAATTACAGGTGCGTTGTCTCACCATTTGCAAGCGCACTCTATCATGTACAGGGTTGACTACTATTTCATTTCTGTTAGGAATGCACAAATATATGTCTGAAACATTTGTAACTAGCACAAGTTATTTGTTTCTGTTTTATTTTTAAAATTTCCCCCCTTGTATTGAAAATATTTCTCCCTAAATCGTTGCTACAAAAACAATGAATTCATTAATATTGTGTGATTAAAAATAGTACAATACACAAGATATTGTGATGAGGTGAAAGCGTCGGTAAAGATAAATCGGATAAAAAGGGGTCACTCGGTTCTTAGACATCAAGTAGAAATCAAGTGGATAGCGGAATAAAAAAGGGAGGGGGTGGATATAAATACAAATTTACGTCTTCTGCACTTCTAACTTTGCCCTACTACATAAACACTAATAACTAGGCGATACCTTTATTAACTAGGTCCTACATCCTACACCTTACACATTGCCACTTACATTACCGCCTAATCAATACAGCCTACGCACCAACTACTACCTACCCACAACTTCCTACGCTATATAATCCACTCCCTACTACCTATGCACTTCTTCCTACTCACCACATAAGCACTACTTCTTATGCATTACTATTTACACACTTATGCCTACACTCTACTCCCTACTCACTACTATATACACCGTACAACCTACACACGATTACCTACACAGAACAACCTACAATCTGCTACACCCTTCTACTTACACAATACCGCCTATAAAAATCTCCCTTTACTAAATTCCGTATACTACAACCTACACAACATCCCTACTTACTTCGTGTTACAAACCTCCCCCTACTCACGTCTAGTGCTTCACTTCCCAATCATTTTCTGCGTTTTAGCAATCCTTTTCCTTACATAATACCCAAATCGATCCTGAATCGTTGGTAGGTATATTTTAATGTGGCAGTATAAAAATGTGCCAAAAAATAGTGAAACCAATAATTACTTGATAAACGAGTCTGTTTGAAAAAAGTTACATTGACGTCAACTTTTATTAACTTGAAACAAAAATTTATGGTTTACAACTACAATTTATGGATATTTAAAATGTCTTTACTTTGATTTAAAATGTATTTTTCAGTTGTATATTGTATAAAACGAAAAATCAAAGTCCGTGGTGTACCATTTTCTACAATATTTGTTTACAATTAGCGTTTATAAATTATTTATAATTCTACATCGTTCGAAAAATGTATTTATTTTTAACTTGAGGATTTTATTTCTTTTAGTTTTTCTTATAATCTAAATGGAAAAAAAATGTTTTAATAATTTCAATTTTATCAATTGTTTTTAAATAAGTAAGGAGACCTAACCCTGATTAAAACCTTCTATTGAATTGAAGGGATATAGAGATGTAAATTCAATTGTTATCAGACACGAGTAACATGTGTAGAATAACGTTTGTGTTTATACATTTATATATACCATCTCTGACATAATGTTATTACCATCTTGAGGCAAATAACGTCTTAAATGTGTTGGACGAGGAACATTACGGTTTATTTTTCTATATATCGTTGTTGAATAGTTTAGTGTTTTTTAAGGTGTGATAAATTAAGAAATTATAAAACTGTAGTTTTAAATATCGCATTGAATATCATTGTTAGGAAAGTAAATGGAGAATTCTAGGCTGGTTGTTTGCATTATCTATTTGTTTAACTGAAATAATTAAGAGAAATACTAAGAAAACCTAACAAGAATATTTCATTTCTGAATAATCTATGCACAGTAAATTCGTAGCAAATATATTTTTTGCAGTTTTATATATATGATTGTTGTTTACTAATATTGAATTTTTATTAGTTTAAAAAATCCAATTATACAATATTTGTGCCTAGTCTTTTTTAAATATCTATGACAGTTACTCAAAAGTCTTGCCTTAAGATAGAGATGTTAACATATTTTACCCATTGAAAGATATCACAAGGTATGTCATTAAGGCAGATATTGTTTATAAAGCCATAAAAATTCCTTGAAACATTACTCCAGCAGAACTAGGTTACCTATTGCTGATCTTTTACTTTTGACTTTACACTATGTAGATCTATTTTAATCCTTTTGATATATTTTATGTTTCTTAATTAGTTTTAAACTATTTATAGTTTAATACAATTTGTGTTTCAATATTACATATGAAACTGTAGTTAAATTCTGCAAATAATTAAATAGAAAATGTCATTGTTATAGTACAAATGGAAATACCTTTTTTAAAAAACGAAATATTTATGAAGGATTGTTTGATAAAACTAAAGTGAATTAACCATGAGTAAACCATTCTATTGAGAAGTATGATATTTTATTATCAGATCCGAGAAATATGTATGACGTATGTGTTGCATATATATATATATATATATATATATATATATATATATATATATATATATATATATATATATATATAATACACATATATATATATACGGTCAGCCTTTCGTTGACTGTAATAATAATTGACAAATCACTAAATATAGTTGATACTTATTTTTAATGTTTGTTTATATGTGTTCATTTAATTCTTTGAATAAAACGGGATTTATTGAAATGTATAATTATTATGTTTTTTAATAATATTTATTTTGAATTTTATAAGAAAACAACCTTTATTGATAATAAATATAAATTACACTAACGCTCAGTTCCATAACAAATATTTTCCTTTTGCACTAATTAACATGGAGTTTAATCTATCATTCTCTTTGTACTTTTACTTAACGTTAGGGATTTTAAAAAGCTTTTAAACTTCCCGTTGACTAGAAAACTACAACTCAGAAAATTTATATAACCTTTCAACCAGAATTGATACTGATTCCAGCTTTAAAAATACTTATAAACCTTTTAAAGTTCGTGATGTTTAAGTCACGTTCTGTCTGAAAATCTTTTAGTGATACACCCATTTTATTGCAGTACATAATGTTCTGCCAACATATGAAAGAAATGAAGATTTACTGTAATTAATAAAATCAGCTATAGATTGAGTAACAAAATATTACCACACGACTTTAAAAAAATGTTTCTTATCAAAAGCAATTGTTATAAAAGAATTTTAAATGATAGTAAAACTGCTATATATTATATACACTAATACATACCCATACCTTTTATTGAGTAAACTATTGAATTTGTAAAGATATTCAGCAACAAATAAATATGTAAATAAGTAACACATCATCTTATATATATATATATATATATATATATATATATATATATATATATATATATATATATATAAGTATATTTGAAAGTGTTTTGTAAATTATTTATTCTAAACGCATACATTTTGTGTGTGGTGTTTTTATATTCTTTTCAAACCATATGGTTCAGTGCCGATTAAAAATGTTCAAGTATTTGTGTATCATTAGTTGTTGTTCGGAAGTTAGAAGTGGTATAAAGATGAAGCAGAAATTTGGAGCGGGAGAGGTGGAGCTGAGAAAAGCCCTCTTGGCTGCCATAAAAGTGGGCTTGTCCTAGTTTGCTCTGGTCCGAGTATTTTATTTCGGCTATAAAAACTCCCCAGCTAATAAAAAGAAATTTTTTTCCATAAAATTTGGTTAACTAACCAATTTTTTTCTCTCAGTAAAAGTGTTATTACTCCTGAACTAGGTAATGCTAACTATTTCTTTTTTATTCTGTTATTCCTTCTGTATAGGATCTCCAATATTCTTGCATATTTCATGAATTGTATGCTAAAATATACCATATATCATTTTCTTTAATTAATATTTGTATAATAATAGTTTGAACATTACTATTTTAATGTTAATTACAATTTTTTGAAGTGCCAAGTAGTATCTAGATTTGAACCATTCTCTCGACAATGTACCAGTAAACAAAACACGACTTTGTAGGGTATACTGGTATATTATAAAGTTTCTATTCCTTAAACCATTAATTTTCTACTTCGTTGTTTAATTTGACTTCTTTTTTCTAATTTACAATTCACAGTAAATATGTTTTTATTTGAACATTTTCTTCCAGGTTTTATTTTATTTAACATTTTAATTTAATTTCTCTGTTCTACAGGATCTTAAGATAATGTGCATGCTAGAGAAATACGTTTTTTACAAGCAAACCATAATTTCAGTTCTTTGTCAGATGGCTTTACACCATAATATTTTCTTTAATTCTCCTACGATGATTTCTAAATCAAGTGATAAAAATAATCTTAACTGTCTGTAACGAATTCCTATTTGAGTTTATAAAATCCACAGACCGACGTTTTCTACCCTATTAAATGTATCTGTATAAAAGCATGCAATTGAATGTATCAGAGAATCAAGCTCTAAAGTAATTTTAAACTATTAATATTTTAAAGAATTAAAAAATAAAATAGTTTGCTAGGGAAAATGCTCAGAATTCTCTTTATCAGTATGGAATTTCATGTATTTTTCTTTAATAAAACTAGGTATTAAGATAGGAGAAATAAGTTTATCAAGTAGCTTTATTTACTCAAATGAATCTCATATTCTTCAACATAAAACAGCTTTGGAGAACCCACGCATCACGTTTGGCGTCATAAAACAACTTGTTACAACGTATATATATATATATATATATATATATATATATATATGTATATATATATATATATATATATATATATATATATATATAAACGTTACGTAATGAAAATATAATTTGCTTGAGGTGAAATAATTATTTTATAAGTTGAAAGATAATATGTAGAATCATGCGATATTCAATCACGACAGAGTTTTAAATTGACAGAAATAATCTAATTGCTTTTAGGTTTGAACGGATATATATTGGCATAGTTGATTTATTTCTTAATACGCTACCATAAGAGGCTAAAGACGAACCTTCTGTTGGTGCTACGCGGGTTACCAGTTGAACCTACCAACTTCTTTATTTATATTCAGAATAAGTTGCGTTCTTTAAAGTAGTTTCGGACTAATGCAGGAGCAGGAAGTAATACAGTGTAGGCCTCACAGAAGCACGCATCAGTAATCTGGCGTCTTCGACCCGATGGAGATCTTCTATCATTTTCGTATTGATAAAACGTCCTTTGAAACCACTATTTACTGTAGTGTTAAATAAATGTGTGTTATGTTATTACTACTAGACCGAGTAAACATCGCTCACGGCAAATATGTGAACTACTGCTACTGTGCTCCTGGTATTCCCAGCTTTGGCTGCTATGTTTACTCGGACAGTAAATATCCCTATACGCAGCTAAATGTTTTAAATAATATATTTTCTGAGACGTTTTGATGGGGGTATCGTTTCCTATACAAATATTATCTAACCCAAGATGATCTGTTACTTTCGCAAAATAAATATACATAAGAACAAGAACAATTACATGGTGAGAGAATTTTTTCTCTCCGAGACTAAATCAGGTTCTGCTACTGAACCTAATAAACGTTGCAAGTGGAAAATATGTGAACTAATGCTACTGTGCTCCTAGTATTACCCTCTTCGGCAGCAATGTTTCCTCGGTGGAGTGATAGTAATATTTTGTCACTAGCTAAAATTTCATTGGGATTTAGTTTCCAGTTTTTAACTATTTACAGGAGGGGGCATGGTTATTTTGACTATTTTTCTTAGAACAAATGGACAATAATTTATTCTAAACGAAGAAATCACTTTTTAAATTGGATAATTAAACCTTTATTTAAAGTGTAAGAAAGTCACCATTACCATCGATTTTATATAGCAACTATTGTATTCGTGTATCCCCTAGCTAGGATAATTAATTAAACAGTACAGTACCGTTAAAAACCATAACGAACGAATAGGATATTTTTAATATGGTAACATTTGAAAATGACTGAAAACACTTTTTATCTTGATTTACGAAGAGGGCAGGAAGGAGTAACATAGAATAAATTATAACGGCTCCGTAAATAGGCGTGAAAAAATAGCGGGGGAAACAAAACCAGAGTTAGGACTCTTTGTGGGAATCAAAGAAAAATTTCTAAAGTTTTAAATTGACACATTTATTATTGTATATAACAAAATTTGCATGATAAACCAGCTATTTTTTAATATAGCTCAAATATTTTAAACTAATTTACTCTCAGGAGGAAGCTCTCTTGTTATAACATTAGGCTTTTATTGAATTTATGGTTTTATGAATTAAAATACTTTTGATACACTACTTTACAACCTTTAATTTATCAGTGGGAAAAATCTTAAAGTTTTATTTATTTATTAACACAGGATATTTTGTGAAAAAATAAAAAAGATTTTGGATAATAATTTTAATGATACAAAATAATAAAATTAAACATAATTTTACACTTATACTCGAAGTTGCACTCCTGAAGCGATGCATACGCGCCACATATGCTTCACCTGGGATGTTACATTTTGAACATGTATATACTTACATTTACTTCTTATCCGTAACTGTCCATACTATTCTTACCGGTTAGTCATTTTACAACAATAGGAACAAATCGGAAAGAGTCTCAATGATCCAATAACTACAAATGATCTTTTATATGTATTATATAGTGAATATATCATTCAGAGACTCATTGCAGTAGTATCTGGATACGCTTTACATTATCCCCACGCTACAGTGTTCCATGTAGTGTGTTACCAAGCAGGAATTTGATTTCGTTCCCTTAATGGAATTTGATCTAAAAAATTACTTAGATATTTTTTTTGATGAATAAATAATATCACTTACATATTTAGGTTATATTTTATTATATAATTTTCTGCAGAATTAAAATTATAATTATAGTTTTTATCAAAACAACAATTAAAGATTGAACCATAGAGAAGGGGTTTTAAACTTTCTAGTTTTTACATATTTGTAAATCGGATTCGAACAAGCATTTAGTTCTATCGCTTATAATAGATTTTGTAAGATATTTGATTGTTTAGAAATTTCCAAATAACCGTAACGAAATACATATACAATGTTTTTGTGTTCAATTTATTGTTCTTTTAAAGATGGATTTCAGTAAAACAATGACTTTTATATTTAAGTGCTGTTATATTTCGATAAGGATATCATAAGTTATGGTAAACGTCTTAGGTGCATTTATCCTGGTACAAGATTAGCAACCATGCTCGAAGTACTGCCTGATTCCCAGAGATAAACGGCAGATTATGGCTGTAGGTTCGGTCCGGAGCATTGCTAACAATCGGGAAGGAACCGGTTCTACTTTTGCATGTTTAATTTTTGGTGAAATACCACGTGCGATCATAGCTTCTAGATAAAGGTGTAGCAATACAAAACTCATAATCTCATGGTATGGTATGAAAAGAGGGTAGCCTATTGAAGTGCACTGTGTTACGTACTTGCAGTAAACGTTCTGTCTATTGCCCTGATAAGGAGGTGAAAGATATCATTGTGAGTTGAAGGACAGGGAAGGATAAGACAATTATGGAAATAAGAAATAAGTAAATAATGAAGTAGGCAAATAATTAAACCTTCTTATAGCAAAGAGGAGTATATTATTCATATAATTTTGGAAGCGGAGCCTGTATTACTCTTAATCATACTGGACCTACTTTCAACCGGAGCACATATTCTTGTAATAATCAGAGAAATATTAAAAATGTACAAGAAGTCACATAATTAAAAATTGAGAAATAAAGTCTTAATAATCAAAGAACATAGAGTCTTTTTTATTTTTATTTTATTTCTTTTTGTTGACATGTTTATCTGAATTATAATAATTAGATGATATATTACTTTCCGACAGAAGAACAATTTATTTTTATAAGGCGCTTAGAAAACTTTTTTACTCTTTAGGAAAATTGCTAATATTATAATTATTACAACTATTAGTAACAATAAAATATAGGTTGCTAAGCAATTGCTGTATTAGTCGCACAAAGATTGTTCACACCCTCACTAACTGGATATTATAGTGTAATCCTTAAAGCAATGCAGAAAGCTAGTATAAAATAGAACACTATAAGCAATTTCTATAGCTTCTCAACATCCACGACGAATCCCTGAAACTGGGCACTATGGTCAATTTAACCTTAATCCGTTGCTTTAGGAAATTTGTAAACTTCCGTCAAGTGAACAAATGATGACTGAGAACTTGCCATTTTTAACCAATAGTACAAATACTTTGAACAAAATTTAAATTAACTAATAAGTGTTTTTACCATGTGTTCTAGCTTGAAGCTTCCTTGGGAGTGGCTAGAAGCCGACGTACGATGTCAAAGAAAGCCTCTACCTAGGGATCTCGTAATCAGTAGCTGGGAATCAGTTACCCTTTGTCATACTTTCTGTGAATGCATTGTGTATAAAGCATAATTAGTAATTTTACCTCTTTTCAAAGTTCCGTGTTATAATGAGCATCTCAAATGTATGTTGAGTAGTAATACTAATAGTAGTGATCTCTATAAAAACTTTGTCTATAAAACAACAAAATACCTGTCTCTTCGATAGCTAACGAGTCAAAGTTGTTGAACCAATGGCCACTTTGGTCGATTCCTAAGATAAAAATTATCTCCGTGTTATAATGAGCATCAGGAAATGTATGTTGAGTAGTAATACTGATAGTAGTGATCTCTATAAAAACTTTGTATTTAAAACAACAAAATACCTGTCTCTTCGATAGCTAACGAGTCAAAGTTGTTGAGCCTCTGGCCACTTCGGTCGATTCCTAAGATTAAAATTATCTCCGTGTTATAATGAGCATCGCCAAATGTATGTTGAGTAGTAATAATAATAGTAGTGATCTCTATAAAAACTTTGTCTTTAAAACAACAAAATACCTGTCTCTTCGATAGCTAACGAGTCAAAGTTGTTGAACCTATGGCCACTTCGGTCGATTCCTAAGATAAAAATTATCTCCGTGTTATAATGAGCATCGCCAAATGTAAGTTGAGTAGTAATAAAAATAGTAGTGATCTCTATAAAAACTTTGTCTTTAAAACAACAAAATACCTGTCTCTTCGATAGCTAACGAGTCAAAGTTGTTGAACCTATGGCCACTTCGGTCGATTCCTAAGATAAAAATTATCTCCGTGTTATAATGAGCATCACCAAATGTATGTTGAGTAGTAATACTAATAGTAGTGATCTCTATAAAAACTTTGTCTTTAAAACAACAAAACACCTGTCTCTTCGATAGCTAATGAGTCAAAGTTGTTGAACCTATGGTCACTTCGGTCGATTCCTAAGATTAAAATTATCTCCGTGTTATAATGAGCATCGCCAAATGTATGTTGAGTAGTAATAATAATAGTAGTGATCTCTATAAAAACTTTGTCTTTAAAACAACAAAATACCTGTCTCTTCGATAGCTAACGAGTCAAAGTTGTTGAACCTATGGCCACTTCGGTCGATTCCTAAGATAAAAATTATCTCCGTGTTATAATGAGCATCGCCAAATGTATGTTGAGTAGTAATAAAAATAGTAGTGATCTCTATAAAAACTTTGTCTTTAAAACAACAAAATACCTGTCTCTTCGATAGCTAATGAGTCAAAGTTGTTGAACCTATGGCCACTTCGGTCGATTCCTAAGATAAAAATTATCTCCGTGTTATAATGAGCACCACCAAATGTATGTTGAGTAGTAATACTAATAGCAGTGATCTCTATAAAAACTTTGTCTATAAAATAACAAAACACCTGTCTCTTCGATAGCTAACGAGTCAAAGTTGTTGAACCTATGGCCACTTCGGTCGATTCCTGAGATAAAAATTATCTCCGTGTTATAATGAGCATCACCAAATGTATGTTGAGTAGTAATACTAATAGCAGTGATCTCTATAAAAACTTTGTCTATAAAATAACAAAACACCTGTCTCTTCGATAGCTAACGAGTCAAAGTTGTTGAACCTATGGCCACTTCGGTCGATTCCTGAGATAAAAATTATCTCCGTGTTATAATGAGCATCACCAAATGTATGTTGAGTAGTAATACTAATAGTAGTGATCTCTATAAAAACGTTGTCTATAAAATAACAAAACACCTGTCTCTTCGATAGCTAATGAGTCAAAGTTGTTGAACCTATGGTCACTTCGGTCGATTCTTAAGTTAAAAATTATCTCCGTGTTATAATGAGCATCACCAAATGTATGTTGAGTAGTAATACTAATAATAGTGATCTCTATATAAAAACGTTGTCTATAAAATAACAAAACACCTGTTTCTTCGATAGCTAATGAGTCAAAGTTGTTGAACCTATGGTCACTTCGGTCGATTCTTAAGATAAAAATTATCTCCGTGTTATAATGAGCATCACCAAATGTATGTTGAGTAGTAATACTAATAGTAGTGATAGCTATAAAAACTTTGTCTATAAAACAACAAAATGCCTGTCTCTTCGATAGCTAACGAGTCAAAGTTGTTGAACCTATAGCCACTTCGGTCGATTCCTAAGATAAAAATTATCTATGCTGTATGTATCGCGAAGAAAGATCTTTTTTCAATAATGTGTGTAGGTAAATATATATCTCCGAGTGTTTTGTATGATATTGTTTAGGCAATTTTACTAAATTATATAAAATAGTTTGATGGATTAACAGCAGTATTACTTTAGAGAAATGTCTTATCTCGAAATATCCTGTTAATAAATTATATAAACATCTAAATAGATAATTTAAACAAATAGAAGTTTATTTTATATAGGTTATAATATTTATAAACGGTATCTGAACTAAATATAGAATGTTTATTTTGTGTAATAAAAAAATCAACTTTTTATTTTTACCACGGAGTTGTAACTTTTTTTTCATATTACCGCCAAACAGCATATAAATGGGAAAAAGCCAGTGCTAGCGGGTGAATGAGATAGATCACATTTTCCCCAAGGAATCCAGCTACGAAAGTATCTATTTTATGTCAAAGCTACGACATAAAAGGTAAAGCTTTCATTATTTTACATTTATATACATAACCTCTATTAACCCTCTATAACCTCTATGGCCCAAAAAAGGCTATTTGTCAAAATGTTTTATAGAGGGTTACATTCTAAATTTTAGAGCCTAGCTTCGTAATTTTAGCCTCTCTACGACGTTGTGTTAAGAATCTATACTTCGATTAAAATTATATAATTTAAGAAATTTTATTTTTGTGTGTATAAATGTTGAGTCTTTTTTTCTTGTTTTGATAGATTATTTTATTACTGCACGTAAATGAAACCGTCATTTTAGAGGAAAACACTTTAGAAAATGAGGTCACGTGCCCACTATAATACGGGCATCAGACTTTCTTCTGTAAGGAGGCTCTGCTTATTGCAACCTACAAGTTTTGGTTTAGTACACACCGTACGTGTTCTAGTTTTACTATTAGGCATTACTTACATGTGTATTTCTTTCTGAAAGCCTTAGTTGGATGTAAAATTGCCTGTTAAATATCCTGTCCCTACATTACTGTCACAGGATTAAAATGGACGTGGCTCTTCCTCGACTGTACCTGTAAATCACTATTCTCTTTTAATTATTTATGACAGTTTTTACATATCATTATATGGATAATTGAAATATATTTTCACAATTATAATATCTGTGTGCTGTAAATTATTTTTATCAACTTAGAGTAGTTTTCATGCAACATGTCTTTAATATGTAAATATTTATGTTACTACTTGAAAAATGTTTAATATAATAATAACTAAATATGGTTTTTATAAATAAAACGATATTTCTAACAGATTTTAGGATATTGTAAAGTTTTAATTTTTTTTTTATAAAATATACAGGCGAGAGTTGCCTCTATTAAACCACTTTTATGTACAATTTTCATTACTATTACCATTAAACATGATATACCACAAGTACCACATTTAGTGGTTTTTGATCAAACTAATTATATTTTAAGTCCTATGGGGGGTGTTAGTGACTTTTTAGCAAGTAAAATTATATAACTTTTCAAAAGTTTAATTTAGGAAACTCGTTTCCTATCTTGAACCGCTAGTATCTCCGAAGTTAAAATGAATCATTAATTTAACCACATACAAGGATTTAAGATGAAATTTGTTTAATTAAAGGTACACATATAACCCAAACAGGTTAAATTATTGTCAATCTGTACAATAATACGGTTTGTTTTGGTCGACTCCAGCGCACATATGATGCTGTCCACTGCATTCATTCTATCATGACTTCTATTAATTTTGCGTCACACAGGCATCAATACGTGTCTTCATCTTTAGAGGGGGTAATTTTCTTTTTTTTTGTAATATGGTTTATTAACCTTCCATCAGTATTTTCTTAAATTTATATAGGTTGATCTATGATTCTAGTTAGGCTTTTTCCTCCTTCGCAAATACCTACTTTTCTATATAGACTGCTTGGTAGTATGTTCGTTTTTGAACTCGTTTTTATTTTCTTATCTTGTCGAAATATATAATATTTGTTTGCCATTTAACGAACGATTCTGAATTTATGTAGCCCGTCTCTAATATCTCAATTCAACTCAAAGGGGGCTTAAAAGTACGATATATATAGTCTCTCTCTCTCTCTCTCTCTCTATATATATATATATATATATATATATATATATATATATATATATATATATATATATATATATATATATATATACATACACGATTCTTTAATTGAACCGGTTCAATTTTGGGAAATTGAGGTATTTCTAAATAGTTGACGGGTTCTACAGAAAATATTCGATTCTTACTATTATTAAAGACGCATTGCAAAATCTTGCCTTCCATACTAAATTATAGCTAAAATTAAGGATATTCTAATTTTTACTTAAAATGCTACTTATGTAGAACCTTTAGGAACACAAACTGAAAAATTATTTCAAGCCAACTTAAAACCGAAAATCGAATAACGACGTCAAAGCGTCCAACACAAGCGGCCGACCACTGGTGAGCTGACTTCTATAGCGACGAAATATTACATAGCCTATATGGCCCGCGATATGAACTTCGTGCGGTATCTTCCTGAGTACTAGTGTGGTTCAATTTAGGCGCTGGTTCGAAAAAAGCTATTTTTCGATACTTTATATATATATATATATACACACACATATATGGGAAAGTCATGTTTCACTTGAATTTGGTGATAGTGAATATTGCACGGGTTTTACACCGTCAAACGTCCATTTAATAGTGTGGTAAGCGTGAAAATATAAAATATTGGTAGTTGTGCACTAGGAATATTTACCTTCGCGAGGATGTTAAAATAAGACAATCTCTGAGTCATTTGGCGAATATTTCAAAACATGTTGTGATATAAACAGACTTTAGATTGTAGTTAAAAACATAGTTTGTTTTAAAATTATGTAGCTATTTTTTAAAAATATATTGTAAACAAAGACTGTATTGTGACTATTTATATTTTAAAAGATATTTCATTTAGATTAAACATTTTATAGTAGCTAAGGTATTTATAAGATATTAATAACAAAGTAGTAAAATTGTAATAATAAAACAATGATTACTTGTCGTTAACCTCATTCCATAAATAATAACATATCACTAATACGTTGGTAAGGGGAATGGTAAATATAACGTAATGTTTATACAATTTGGAGATACATAATAATGGCTTCAACGTAATATAAAACCGTTCAATTTAAAGTCTTTAAAATTTAGTGTATTGATTTAATTTGTGTGATATACAAATTATCAAACGAAAACTAGTCAATAGATAGTCTAGAGAGAAGATTATCAGTAAACATAACTCAGGACCTTTCATCAATTTGATAATATTGATATTATCAAGTTCTCTTCTCTAGTTTAACATATTATTTAACGAGAAAAATTTTTGACGTTCGTCTACATAACTTTTTATGTGCCTATCTATTTACGTATCTATGTATGTATTTATCGACTTTTGCTTTAATTTAAAGAATAAATTTTGATATATTTAATATGTAAATAAATATTAATTTATTAAAAAAAAGTAAGCTGTCTAGAATTGGAAGTGGCAAAGGAGATATTATATTTATTGTTTAGACTTATGTTACACGGCATTATTCTATAAGTGAGTTGGAGGATATTGTTAGGAACTAACAAAGAAAATTTGCGTAAGCCTATTTGTTTCAATAATGTCAAGGTTTCATTTACTCTCCAAGACATTTTATGAAATATTTACATTGAAACGCACAATCTCACGATTTTCAAACAATTCAGAAGAAATATTTGTTTTTAAATAGAAATTTACTTAAGCAAAACATTTACGACCACTTTAGTGAAACAACACCCACTTACAAAACGTTGTTTACTGACAAAGATACGTCAATGTGATTATGTGTCAGGTGTAATACCTAAAAGACCAATCACCCCTACCTAACAGAAATAAATACAACCAAAACTAAACTGCAATAAAAAGCTCAATTAGGGATATCTTTAAGTTTCCTTGAAGTAAAATTAACAAAAAGATCTTCTCAAAAACACACCAAACAACCTCAAAAACTTACAATGACAAACACGTTTAATCAGACCACTCCAATCCAATCCATACATCTAACCACAAGTCCAAGTTTAACTGAATAAAAGAATCATATAAGGTGCATCGTATCACAATAAAAAAAAAAACTACACCTCACTTAGTCTAATTAATTGTGCAATGGGCTACGTGATTTTCTCTAATAGATTATTGATGATATTATTGACATGTTTAAAGTACACCGTAAAGTTTATCTATGATTCCAAAGTTGGGATGCATATCTTTGGCTTCATCGTCCTCGACTCAGCTACCCTAGCTAGATCGGCATCTTAACTTGTATTTACATCAGTCGTGATCATCGCCAAAAGCACTGTGTAACTCAATGGCTCATAATTCCTTAATTTTACCACTTCTTTGTAGGAGTGTTTGCCTAGAAATAATTCACTTTGTTTATCCCATTTCTAAAATCAGTGTTGTTATTTCTACCCCTCTCTCTCTCTCTCTCTACATATATAGAGAAATTATAAGAAATTCAATTATTCATTACTTATGTAATACCTTTAACACTAGTATAAAACGTTTCCAGGCACTAGCAAATATAACTTCTCACTAGTATAAACTGATAACAACTTTCAAATTACGTTTGGTCAAGATAGGACCAGGGAGTGAACAAGTGCATTAGACGGAGTGCGGGGCAGATACCATTATAGACACAACAACTTTGTAATTAAAGGTCTGTGAAAAACAAATACCTATATCGAGTCCTCCATGTTTAAGCAAACAAGTTGTTTTTCGAAATTGTGTGTTCCTAATATGTTTACACTATTTTGTGGTGTTTAAACATATGTTATATTTTGATCCGTTATAAACGTTAATTTTTTATAAACAATTCTTTCCTATAGAACTTTCAGACACAAATAAATATGTTTTTATGTTTATTTTGATACTCTTATTGAATAAATGTATTTCCGAAATGACTTAGTGGTAGTTGAGGGTTGAGATCCTCAAACCGTATTTAGCTGAATGAGCAAAGTTATAGAAAAGGACGTTTTTTGTTGATCAACAGAAATTTTTTTATCACAATCAAATAAGTTAAGTAAATAAATAAAGTATATAGTAATAAGTAAATTATGCATAAAATAAAGTCGAATATTCAGTTCTCTAATATATTCACGTTCTTATATCGAAACGCAAATCATGTCCTGTCTTGTTTAACGTCCAAACCACGTTTACTGTCTTGTAATTTTAACCTACGAATTATGGAATCTATGTCTTAGGGAAATGTTGTAAGATATCGATGATGTCTTAACAATGGATTCCATTGCTATAATTCAATAATAATTATTTCCTAATTTTTCCTTGCAAATAGTCGAGTAAATCTTGTTACAAACAAACATTAAAATCATAAAAACCTTATCTTTTGCAAAAAAAGGTATAAATCTTTGCTAAAATGTAATATATAATACAGACGCTAGCTGAGCAATATTATTTATTAACATGACCTCCATCCGAGAACAAACTGGGAGCTTGCGCTTAGTACTATTGCTAGATAAAATTAAATTCATAAAAGGGGCTGTAAAGGGACAAAGGTTGGTCGATAAAACCTTTCTACAATGTAGTATAGGTAAAGTTAAGGGTGGGTTCCAACAAAGAAGACCCACTAAACCCACCAAAATGCATTGTTCCACCCCATCGCTCGGTACAAATTCGTCTTCCTAACCTAATATTGTCACAATATTAATACAATTTTATAAGATATTCACAACTTAAAAAATGACTTAGCTTCAAGAAGGAAATAATAATTCCCCTATGAAAATGTTATGGGAAGTAAGGAAATGTGTGAGAGGTGAATATCATTTTAACAGTATATATATATATATATATATATATATATATATATATATATATATATGTACGGTTACATGGAAATGTTCTAATACGAATTCTACTGAGTATTACTTATGGGATATCCTTTGTACAACACCGTAACCCATTTATTGTTGTAAATATTTTACAATAGTTTGATTTTCTTTAAAACAAATTATTATCCAACAATGTAAATGCCGAGTACTCTCCAATTTTCCTAACGTTCTATTCTCAAAATAGAACTGGAATAATAAAATAAATAAATATAAAAAACAAAAATAAATTTTAATTCTCCTATGCTGGCTCATTACTTTTCATTTTAGCTAAATATAATTTAAATAAAGTTAGTAATAACAACTATTAGTAACAAAAAATAGTTTGATCTATATATAATATATGTTACAATGTCATATATGTATTTCATGGATGGTGCGATGGACATTGTATATTTCTGCCTGCTCAAGTATACGATATGAAATCATTACCTATCACCACTCTGTGTCTTCCTGCCTAAGGATATGATAAATATAAACAATGCTACTTATATATACATATTTATTTATGAACAAATAGGAAAAGATACAAATGTAAAAACAATTTATTGAATCATACAATTCAAAGCTTTTCGTTGGTAAAGAATACAAAAAAAAAAAACAACAGGAATGAACAACAAAGAATATCATACGTACAAGTGCTAATTAGATCTAACAGTCAGTGTGTCCAATCTAACTGTTACAATATTGTCAAGTTTATTAATCTGCTGCCTTAATACTACATTCATTGACATGGATTTAATAATGTATGGTATTTTATAAGAATTGAAATGCTCTTTATATCTATGTCATGGTTTTTTCTTAAGAATTTTCCTAATCATTGTATCAATATTAATAACATATTTCCTATTATAGATTATATGATACTTATAATGGAAATAAAAATTACCTAAGAATGAATATCTATGAAGTTTTGAATATATAAATCTAATATTAACAAATAACAAAAGCATACTGTATTCAATGTATGTAGTGTCAGGGTTGTATTAATAAACTTGACCATATTGTACATAATAGATTTGGCAACACTACTTGTATGTTGGACATTCTTCGTTCTTCGTGTTGATGTTGGTTTATATCTTTTGATTTTTCTTTAATTCACCACAATAAAATATTAGGTCTATATATATATATATATATATATATATATATATATATATATATATATATATATATATATATATCGCAATATCTATTCTTGTGTATTAATAAAGAAATAAGTCAAAATTCAAATACAAGTATATATATATATATATATATAAAGAACAAAAGTCAAAATACACAAGAAAACATATTGCGATATTTATATATATATATATATATATATATATATATATATATATATATATATATATATTAAAAACTTATAATATATATCATTTCAGCTCTTGAGAGACAATTTTATTTTTACCTTAAAATCTTTAAATCAATTATTCCATGTCATTGTTTTACTAAATTAAGATTAAGACAGTCGATTTATACAATTAAAACTAATAAGATACGTAGTTCCCATGAACTCGATTTTAATTATTCATAAATATTAAAACAACTCCATTAAAAATAATCAATTCAACAATGACATTAAGAAGAAGTGCTGCGCTCTACAAACTGGCCTTAAAGAATAACATAAAATTGTATAACGTTTGATTTTAGAAAAAATATACAAACTGCAAGAGAATAAAGCGAATCATGTCCTTTGCAACGAACGTATTACAGAACACTTGTTCCAATTGTAACAATTAATTGCAAGAATAATGTACGTCAAACATCAAAGGAGTCATACAACTCTCGATCAAAGGAAAAATAATGTTTTATTAATTAGGAAATATATTTTCTCGTTAAATATATGAAGTTTTAAATGAGAACAGTAGTACTGATTTGTACATTGATGATGTTATAAATTTATAATTCATGTTATTATATTCTTTCATGATATTATGAAAACATTTACTATTGTTCGACATTGTGTTACTACAGAGAAAAAATCGTTCAGTCTCTTAAAGTAAACAAGATCTACTTGTATTCCGGATATATAAAGGGATCACTACACACCCCTTTGTTGGTTTCTCTAAACAAACAATATACACGTCATCTCTGGCATTAGCCTTGTGCAAATAATATGGATATGAAAATATTTTACCTGGATAATTGATAATAATTATTTTGTATGAAATGGTGTATTACGCATACACAAACGTATGCTAAAAATATTACAAGACAGATTCAATAAGAATAATTACATTTGTAGATAAAATTATATTTACTGACATTAGTACTTATAAAATTTAATTTGACATTACCATAGTATGAAACATGCGTTCTGAGCTAAAGGATGTAAGTTTTGTGTACAAGATAAGCCAATATTTTCTTACTCCTGATAGAATCCTTTTTTAGGCCGAATATTTTTCAATAACATTCAAAATAGTATAGAGAGCGAAATAATGCACTTCATTCCTTGAAATGTTTAAGACGAAGAGGGTGATGGAGAGTACCTAAAAGGGAAATTTCGGTTTATTGGTTCAAACAGCTTTGTGTCCTGGTTCGAAAGAATAACGTTTAATTTGCATCAGAAAACCAGCTTCTGGAATTAAATGGAAATTCTCGATATAGAACGGTGTGTGAAATTGAATCGTCCATTTAGAGTATCAAACCCGTATGTACTACACAATCGGTATTTTTATTTTGTTTGCTCTCGGAAAGACAAAGTAATTACTAGTAAGTTGTCACCAATATATAAACTAGCTTCCTCTACTAGGTGAGGATAATTGTTTTCATTTAATGGAAAGCCATTTCTTAGGCACTGTGTTACGATTATAATAAATGACAATATTGTTGCCTTTTTAAGTGGAAGGAAAATTATTGATACCTTTAATTATTAAAAGATATTTCCATGTAGCGGATTTCTCGGTGAGCGAGTGTAGGATTTAGGAAGTAGGATTATTAAAAAGATTCGCGCACACACTCACTCTCACAGTCACGCACTCAGAAGAATGAAATGGTTTTTCAACTTTGCTAGAGTATCGACCAACTTTCGAAATTAGTACAATGAATATATATTTTATTAAAGATTTTAAAAAATTTACGTTTCAGGTTTGCAATACATTAAAAGTAAATGTAAAAACCGTTTTGAGGTTTTTGTTGAGTATTTTTCTGTGTAGTTTGTCTATTAAATAATTGTCATATCCATTTTTGTGAGCTAAATATTTGATTGTGTTTAGTTCCTCTGTGTAGTTAGTTGTGGACATAGGTATTTTACTACCTGTAGGTAACACAAACAAATTCATCACCCTCACATACATAAACAAATTCACAAATAAGATAGCGCACCAATTCAAAAAATCAGGATACAATGTAGCTTACAGAACAACAAATAAAAGCCAAACGGCTATCAGACACAGCATTAAAAACAATACCAACACATACAATAACCCAGGAGTATACAAACTAAAATGCAACAACTGCAAAAAGTTCTATATTGGACAAACAGGCAGATCTTTCGTCGAAAGACATAAATAACACAAAAGGGCACTGCACACTACTATTCAATCCACCTTCGCAAATCACCTCATGGACACTAAACACTCATGCAAAAGTATGGAAATTAACATGAGCATCCTTCACACATGCAACAAAGGCCATAAATTGAACACACTAGAACAGTTTGAAATATATAGACATAGCAACACACATGAAAATAGCATCTTAAATGAACAAATTACGCACAGATCACATATACTTTTCGATCACATCACTTCTAACTTTCAAAAAAATGGTACCAAGGAAGCACAACAGCAGCATACCTAGCGGCAAAAATACGAGGCTGAAGGTTTCCTCCAAGTGTAAGTTAACAATTAATAACTTTTAGTTAACAAATGTCTGGTCGCAAGTAATAGCGTAGTAATAGTGTAATTTGTAATTTACAACCTGCTCGTCATGAACAGCAACAAGATTTCGATACTCATTTATATGTTTGTATATGCTCGGATCGCCATGAAAATGATTTCTCTTTGCTTAGCAACATTTAAATAATTCATGTCATTGTTGAGAAATTATAAAACTATTATTATGTTTTTACTGGAAAATGGATCAATTTATTTGAATTTTTTATTTTTATTTTTATTTATAGTTGGGATTTATCATTACTTTTTGTTTAAACTTTTGGAAAATAAATTTGGTTTTATTTAATACTATAAAAATGTAAATTATTCAGTTCCTACCATTAGTTCCCATTCTCGCTAGCTATTTTTGTATATCTTGTACGTATTTTCAATCGTTAGAAAAATACATTTTTAATCATCCAATGAGGATCAAATAAATTATTTAAAACCTATAGTGGATAACAATTGACGGTTATAGAGCTTTTTCTAATTTTTATTTAACAAATAATTTATATAAATTTGGGGTTCTAGGTGGAATTCGAACTCAATATTATCATCTTCAATGTTTAACCACTTAATTTCGCTTTCTATTTTGCCACTTAACATGTGAATTATCTCGTATATATTTAAAATCAATTTATTTAACTAGGTGGGGATTGATTTAAAAATGTTTTTGTTTATATAACTTTTTTCAAATAGAATATGAAATCATATTGTGTAATTTATTACCATCACTAAATGTTACACACATTTAAATATTTGCATTTGTATAAATTTTAATGAGAGAATAAATGGAAAAATAGTTTCCACTTATTTATATGGTAAAAAAAATAGCTGGTAAATGAACTATTATCATGAACCATACCATCATGCGTCTCGTATCTAGCTTATAGAAGGTTCCGGAAGAAGGATCAGGACACTCTCAACTTCATCCGGAAGCTCTATTTAGGCATGGAGGAGTTGTGTAACCTAATCTAGCCTTACCTGCAATAAACATTGTGTAGCACAGATGATATTATTGGACACATGCATTCTTTAGCCTAGTAGCATACGATAAGCAGGGGTTCATAACTCATACAATAACTTAAGTCATCATCTCTGTGGACAAAGCCTTAGAGACGCTTTGGAGAAGACAGTGTACGTATAAAGCTCGCTGGGACTGGTCTCCTCTGTAAATATGAGCTGTACTAGGTCTGTCTTTGCAATTAGTTTATTTCTAATTATATTATTGAAGTTTTTTTTAAACCAATCAACCTATATATATATATATATATATATATATATATATATATATATATATATATACATATATCGCAATATGTTTTCTTGTGTATTCATAAAGAACAAAAGTCAAAAAACAAATACAAGAATTATATTTGAATTTACAATTCAAAGCTTTTCGTTGGCTAACAGTACCAACATCATCAGGAATATTAAACAATTCAAATATAATTCTTGCATTCGTATTTTGACTTTTGTTCTTTATATATACACACACACACACACACATATATATATATATATATATATATATATTAAATATGGTGATATGTTTTCTTGTAATATAGTTAATAAATTTAAAATATTTCAAAAACCAGAATAATTTCAATCAATATATTTATTCAAAGCTTTTCGCCGATAAAATCGTACCAGCATCTTCAGGAGAATAATTATATAATCTAATAATTAAACAAAAAAAATAATTAAAAATAATTAAGTCTAAATAATAGTTAGATAATTATTTTCCTGAAGATGCTGGTACTATTTTATCGGCGAAAAGCTTTGAATAAATATATTCATTAAAAGTATTATTGTTTTTGAAATATATATATATATATATATATATATATATATATATATATGTGTGTGTGTGTGTGTGTGTGTGTGTGTGTGTGTGTGTGTGTGTGTGTGTGTGTGTGTGTGTGTGTGTGTGTGTGTGTGTGTGTGTGTGTGTGTGTGTGTGTGTGTGTGTGTGTGTGTGTGTGTGTATGTGTGTGTGTATGTGAGTGTATGTGTGTGTGTGTGTGTGTGTGTGTGTGTGTGTGTGTGTGTGTGTGTGTATGTTTGTTTGTGTGTGTGTGTGTGTTTTAAGACTTATATATTTAATTTGAATATATACTTTCATTTATTTATATAGTGGTCCTGTTATTAGTTGCCGCAATGGAAAATATCTTTGATGCCACAGGCATCACATTTATGTCACTTGCATAAATTAGGAAGGTCTTTTATAAATAATAACCTGTAATACATACTTTTTTAGCTTTATAGAAGATTTCATATTGGAATAGAAACGTAGATAAATTGTTAACATTAATTAGAAAATTTAAATCACAATAAGATAATGCACCACGTTAGGCATGAATTGACTTTTGAAATTTACTTACACCATGATATTAATAAAACTATGTTATTGTAAACTAGTAACGTGGAACAAAAGAGACAAACATTAATCTATTTTTTTCGAATAAAATACTAATGAAGTACTACTAAACTGCGTACAAAAGTTTCTCAATTAATTAATAAATTTGTGAGTATATTATTTTGCATCAAGTGTTGTTGTCAGAATTATAATATAACAATAATTATTGTTGATATTAAAATGTTTAATAAAATTATTACACATAGTATATAAATATTATATAATATAAATAATACATAATATCCCTTGGATACTTGAAGTGTTTTCAAAGTTTTAGCAGAAAGCGAAACAACAATTAATCTAGTTGCTTCACTCAGGATAGAGTTGTTCAGGGTTATCGTGATATCCTCTATAGCGGATCAAAAACAATAAATCCAAGGTATTTTCAACTTCCTTGATCAATTACTTTCGTTATTTTTTCAGTACTAGCTTCAAAATTGTAATTATAAAGCCATATAATTTTATAATTTGGTTTATATTCATAAATAGCAATTATTTTCATTATTTGATAACAATGCTTGATGATCAAAGCAACGCGCTTTTAATGAGTGGCCTTTGACGGCAATTTATTTGCAATTAAATATAAATTAGATAGTTGCAAATAAATGAATAATAAACTGATCCGAAATTACATTTTTACATTGAAACCGCTCAATATTTACATTGCTTGTAATAAATTGGGAAAAGCAAATAATAATTCTAAAAATAGGTTTTCGTTCTTTTGTAAAATCGTTTAAGGATTACTTAGATTATCCGTGATGGATTAAAACCTGTCTATAACACAACTCTATTAATCTGTCTTCCTTTATACAGCCGTCAATCTCTGCCTTCTGGAATGAACTCTGACGGGTTTGTACGGGGCAACGGATATTTTGTTTTAATAATATATGGTTTCAGTCCTTTTTGACGCTATATTGGTACCACTTTACATTTACTTGACGAAAGACTCATAAATTTATTATTTTTAAAAATAAAATAATGAGAAAAATACCCCATTTTGCAGCTAAAATGATCAATTAGTGGAAATAAATATAAAAATTAGGAAAAAGGCTATTTTATAATTGTTTAATATATTTATGTTACTCCTTAAAATATAATTTATTAAATACATTGTAATTGTTTATTTATTTACATCGTCTACATATTTCCTTAACATTTGTCTTTATAAATATTGCGGTAAAAACTACCTTAAGGTTAAATAGTAAAATTTTCTATATGCTGAAAACGTTGTTTGTAAAATAGGTTTAAAAGAGTTTTAAAACTATAGCAATGGTAATAATAACTGTTAAGCTAATTATGACTTAGCTAGTGAGAACAATTCACAACCATAAGTTATAAAACAGTTCACTCTAAATCTCACTACACACTAGTTTAATAAAACCAACATACTAGTTTCGACGTTGATATCGACTTCATCAGAGCTTGTCTACTACTCCAAGCACAGTAGTAGCCAAGTACTGATGAATGCGAAACTATTTTGTTTGTTCAAATAGGCTAGTGTGTTTGTTTTAATATACTAGTTTGTAGTGATATTTAGAATAACCTGTTTTATTATTTACCGTTTTGAATATAAGAACTATTTCTTAAAATATAAAACAAATTACAGGTTGAAATATTTAACCTCTTATTGCTCGTAATGTTTTATGTATCTGAAAATAGTAATTACAAGGATACATGGTGAATGAAATTGAAAATATTTGTTTTAAAATATTATTTTAATGATTTCTTCAGTTGAAAAACTGTACATTTTTTTATAAAAAAAATATTTCCAACTGTTATCCTTACGTTAACAGACGCGTGAAATGTTTACACTATTCATGCTTATATTGGAGCTTGTTCTTGATGTTTTGTAAGTTGAATATAAAATCGATACTTATTGCAAAGAGTAAAAGGGGTAAACATAGATTTTCGGTAATTTTTATAACGGAATAAATTTACCTTTCTCATGGTGCCACTGATATGTAAACAAGGATTGATAGGCGAATGTTTCACCGGCATTATAAGCAATCCCACGAGTTTTTGCCAACTAAGGGGGACACTCTTTCGGTTGAAGGTCCCCTTATGAAAGTAGAGGTTGAGAGCCAAAAAGAAAACTAACCAATATAATTATAAATAGCATGCAATATCAAAGAAAGAAATATCTGATTGATTACATTACTTTACAATAGGTATTGGTAGTGACTACCCGAAAGTTTGCAGACTGATTGGGATCATTAACACCCCCAATGTAAGTCAAAGACTGTATTTAGCAATAAAATTTAAACCTGTTGTAGAGTATAGTACTACAATTATAAATTTTTAATATATTTTCCATAGTCTAAGCAAGTTGCAAAACATAAAATAATTTCTTTGTGTCCGTTAAAATAATTAAATATATGTAGGTATTTGTGTTGAGACAAAACAGTTTCAAAGTCGAAGATTTTGCATTTGGGAAAAATGTTTTAAAAATATTATTAAAATCGGGGATTTTCTCCCTGAGAGGGTGCAAAAGGTTTGACCGCAACTGTGTATGTGTGTGTGTGTGGGGGGGGGGGAGAAGTGTTGTGCGGAAGGGTGTATCAAATCGTACTAATCAAATTAGTTTACTTATTGTTGTTACCACAAAACATATAATCACTTAATAACGGCTAAAAGTGTTTCAACCCTTGAAGTACTACATAAGGTTATGAAGCAAAATGATTTTGCAAATTCCACAGTATTTTTTTATGACTTGACTTCCACAGACTTTTCTCTTTACAACCTCTTACATTTATTTATGTATGTTTACATACAACACGTTTTATTCAAAGTAGTCACCAGGGATTTTTTCAATTTTCGACCGCACAACACACTTACTTTGATATATATTGATAACCAAATTGCTTTCCGTTCAAGCAACCTCACAAACTCAACAACTTTGCATAACTTCATGAGAAAATATAACCATCAAATTTTGTTATTGTAAAAACCTAAAATCGGTGGTCTTGATTGAATTATTAAAATCGTAATTTATCGGTCATTAGTTAAATACGAGAGAAGAAACCCCCAATAAGAAAAAGCAACTGTATTAGAAAGATAGTAAATATGTATTATATTACTTGAAATAAATGATAGATATGTAGTGACTTATGAAAGGCAATGTAGATATTTTGGCCTACCATATATAAGTGCCAATAACTAAATTGTAACAAGTGTTTCATAACTAATTTTTTTCTTAGGTAAATGGTAAAAATGTACTCATAGATATTATCGATTTAAAATGTAATTTGTTTTATGTATCCTAAATATTTAGATAAATTATAAATAATAATATCTCAAAACTTAACAAAGGTTCACTCTGCAAGGGTATTAATGAAAGGTTAAAGCGGTAACTTTCCACATTACCATGCTCGCACACCTTCCTAATAGAATTGTTGCATAAGTATTCTTAATGGTATTATGTGAAAGTAGAAAACTATCACTTACCTCTGAATAAACTTTATTACTTTATTATTGAATTAATGTCTATAGATATTAGAAATATACATATTTTAATATGTTCTGCACCAACTATTGACAATCGTTTTAGAAAATTTTATTAGCAGAGATGAGTTTCCTATATAAAGATTGTATTATATTATGAGTTTGACATCTGGATGTATTATTTTTATGAGCGTTACTTATAGTAGTAAAAACATACGTAATAACTCCAATTTCCTATTATGTAGTAGTTCTTATAAAGCTAGTCTTATATAAACGCATATCTTTACGTCCTAATTTTTTATATCAAAATGTAAACTTTGCTGCTGGTTATAACAAAGTTGCTACTCAGGTAGGATTAAAGAGGAAAAGGTATTTCTATTACTAAAAGGTTAAAAAATCAAATTTGAATTTCTTGCGGGAAATAACGAGACAGGAATCATAACTGATATTATTAATAAATATAGTTACAAAGCTTTAAACAATAACCAGACTAGCACATTTTGGTTTATATTGAAACCAAATTTTAGTTCAATATTGTTAGGGCCTTTCGTCTTTCTCAAGGCTATACATTTCTAGATTCTGGAATGTTAAAATTGTCTTATTTTACCAATCCGCATTTATAATTAATTTTAAATATAAATTAAAGATATTAGATGCATGTAATGGTAGAAATAATTGTACATTATTAGAAGTGTTTTGGTATTACCTTATTCGCAAAAGATTAGACCGTTAAAAAGTATATCCAAAAATGTCAAACGTACTATAAATGGAGTAGGTTATAATATAAGTATAATTATGTAATAAAATCAAAACAAATAAAAGGTACACAGCAAAAATATTTTGCACTGAGTTTTCAAACTTCGGTTCTCTTTTGTGGTGTATATAATTTGAAAACTAATTATCTCACAACAATTAATTACTCACGCTACGTGGAAACTTTCTGATAGAACGGTAAACGAAAAGTTTCAGGCAGACAGTGTCAGGTGTTGGATGATAAATTTATTACAATAAAGAGCTACGGAATATTGGAGGAAGCTGCAGCTGACGTGGAGTTTAGGGATATCGTAATACGAATAAGTTCATATATAAAGATTTAAACTGTGCATCAAGAATGTAGTTCTCCAAATAGGCTACGTATATGTTATTAGTGATTTTACATTAAAGAGAAATTGTGTGAAATAATTATATATATATATATTGTATTTTTAAGATTAAATTTATCTTGATAAACCACTTTAATACAAGAATAAAACCTTTTTTTATTACAAAGTTTAAGCTTTTCGCCGATTAGCAGTATCGGCATTATCAAAAGTAACTTAGCACACTTCTAACTTATTATGTTCCTACATTAAGACTACTCATATACAAATTGTGCTACGTTCAAACAGATAATTTTATTGACTTACTTAGCCTGAACAAATAGATAATATTGATTCTTATTCAATTACTCTTTCATTTCCAGAATATCATTAAATATGCTAAAGATTGCGTTGTGCTTAAATTTTGTTTGTACTTGTTCATGAATGAGTCTATCTGTAATTATATGTTTGAATATTTCCATATTTTCTAAAATATTCATTTTTAATCCCATCTCCACGTGTTTAATTAGCATCACATTCTCTATTTTTGGGAACTCATGATTATTTAGTATAGAATGTGTCGCAAGATTAGACATAAATTTCCGGTTTTTTTAATGCATTCAAATGCTCTTTGTATGGCTCTTTTATTTTCTTTTTAGTTTGTCCTACATAATATTTTTGGCAAACATTACATTTTAGACTATAAACTCCATTTGTATTATAATATTTAGATTTAACATCTGTCTTTAAAAAATTATTTATATTATTATTTGTATAATAAACCATATTTATATTAGTATTTTTAAATAACTTAACAATAGGTATAACTTCAAACCCCTTAAATAAGAATTTGGACCAAATTATTTTTTTTTATTTTTATATGTTGCATTCTTAATTTTACTAATATTATTTCCCAATTTTTGAAGCACATTATTATTTAGTTTATTAATTGTTTCGCTTCTATATCTATTATTCACTGCAATTTGATATATAATGTTTAATTCCCTAGTTGTATTGTTTTGATTTAATGGAACTTTATTCATTCCATACAATAAGTAAAAAAAACATGGCATTTTTTACTAATCGGTGAAAAGCTTAAACTTAGTGATTTTATTAATATATATTAGCATGAGTTTAAATAATTGTTATAATATGCGTTTTGTAAAAAAAAATATGTTTTAAAAAATCTTTTATTATTACAAAGAAAATTCCTGATTAACTAAATGTCAGTCACTCGACACAAACAACATATATAAAATCTATGGAAGTTGGTTAAATGTGATGTTTGTGGGCGTGGAGTTTAAAGGTGATTCTGAAGGGCTATTTACCTTGTTATCGCCTTTCTAAATTTATTTTAATTTCACCTATTAATAAAACCTAACATTTTTGATTAAATATTTAACTTTTTGTTATAATTTTAGAATTAGTTTAGTTTAATATTTAAACTGCCTAAGTAGTATTCAAATAAATAGGATTGGTTTATATTCTGATTTAGTACGTTAGATGTAAACCAACATATTAAATAATTAAGTGTAAGTATGTACTATTCAATTGTTGTACTGGAAGTTTGGTTTTAGTCATTCCTATTTAGATATTTATTTTATATTACATAGGTTTATCGTAGTAAAATTCATTTGATTGCCACAATGATTTTATTTGGCTTCTCTCCTGAACAAAAGTAATATGAACACTAAAATTGTCAAGATTAGGATATTCTAATTAGAAATCAGTTGAAAGCAGTCTGGAAAAATTACAGTTTTCTGACTTCTTTACTCTCAAAATAGATAGATTTTTACTCTCATAATAGATAGTCTAAAATACTTTAGACTTTTTATTTTTAAATACAAGCTAAAATATTGGAATAAAAACTTGTAGTGTTTTAAATATATAGGCATATTTACTATTTAACAATGGTATGTGAAAAGTAACATTTTTTTATCGGGATAAAATATCGTTTGGAAATATGGAAGACCCTAATTTGTAGTATTGATTTGATCCCAACGATGCTGCAGTCAAAGAATGAAACAATAATTATCTTATTCTGTCTTCTCCATTTGGGTTTGATTAATTCTTCTCAACTAAAAGGTTATATTTATTTAATGACGAAATATTTAAAAATAATCCCTATATTTGAAGCAAATGATACAGTTAACTTTCTCTTCTGTGCTATTTGGAGACAACGGGAAGGTTAAAAACCTGAATTTGTTCCAGTTCAACATATAAATAAAGGAGCAAACTTGGAGATAAGAACAAACGCACTGACCAAGCAAAACAAACTGATCTAACCAGATTTAAAGTTAACTTTGAATTCCTCGTTAGGAAAATTGTCATTGGTTCATCTTTAATGTAGATTTTACTACCTTCTTGTATTTGTTTATGATTTACTTACAAACAATCTGATTATTACATGTGCACTGTTACCTCTTACCATTATTATATCTTCCGTAAATTAATACATTATACTTTCTACATTGTGCTATAGGAATTTCAACCTATAATTTCAGCCTTAGAGTTTGCTATCCATGCTTTGTTAAAATATTTCAAGATTTGGTACAAAAACTAGTTCTGAAAGTAACAATAGCTTTCATCAGATTTCAATCGTGGCACACTATTTTCCTTTTTACGTATTCGAAATACAGTACAAACTCGACTTGATGACTAAGAAGAGAACGCTCGAAATGATAGTTTTATTATTTACTAAATTTCATTTCTTAGCAAAACTTGTCTACATATATTAAAGATACCCACACCATGTGTAAAATAGGAATTAATTATTATTCAACAAGTCATAGTTTTGCAGCCAGATTTAAAAACACCAATATCTCGAATGAAGTGAATTCTATAAATCAAATTTTAGTTTATGAATCGACATAAATTGAATTCAAATATAATTCTTGTATTTGTATCTTGACTCAGTTCTTTATATATATATATATATATATATATATATATATATATATATATATATATATATATATATATATATACATGTGTACTTGTGTATGTGTGTGAGTAAGTGTGTGTGTGTGTGTATGTGAGAGAGAGTGAGAGAGAGAAAGAGAGAGGAAGAGGGTGTGTGAAGAGGCTCATAGACATTTCTAAGTGTAAAAGGAAAGACTGTTAAAAAAAATGAGTAAAACATATGTTTTTAAAAGTTTAAACATATACAACTATTTATTCTCAACATAGTACTAAACCTATAACTTTCCTACATGTACTTACACTCTATTGAAATAATAATGGTTTTTAGTTGGTCCCGTAGCTAAAATGATCATTGTTAGCACGAAGGAATCTAAGTTCTAAATTTATGGTACCTTTGCAAAACATTAAATATTCTAAGAAACTTAGATGTGTCTCTATTTAAACATAATACCTATTCTAGTACGGAGGTAAAACCTTAAAATAAATATTGTATATAAAATATTATTATTATTGGTTACAATCAAAGAAGATATCCTGAATTGATTGTATACTTAGGAAGTGATTTCACTATGCGCTCTCTCTCTCACTCTCTAGCTGTATATATATATATATATATATATATATATATATATATATATATATATATATATATATATATATATATATATATATTTATACAGGAGATAATATTCATGAATATTGATGGAGGTACTGATTGTCAACGAAAAGCTTTGAATTGTAAATTCAATTATAAATCTTGAATTTGTTTTTGACTTAGTTCTTTATATATATAATACGTTTTCTTGTTTAATAATTTAAAACAACATAGGTTATTCAAATACAAGAATATTTATTAATTTATATCCTAAGCATTTCGTTGGTAAACAGTACCAACACCATCAGGAATGAAAATTTTGGTACTGTTTACCAACTAAAAGCTTTGGATATAAATTAATAAATATTCTTGTATTTGAATAACCTATGTTGTTTTAATATATATATATATATATATATATATATATATATATATATATATATATATATATATATATATGTATGTATATGATGATGAGTAGTTAATATCCGGAGCATTATATATACATATATATATATAATATATGTGTATGTGTGTGTGTGTGTGTTTTTGTGTGAGTTGTAGGTGTGTGTCTCTGTGTGTGTGTGTGTGTGTGTGTGTGTGTGTGTGTGTGTGTGTGTGTGTGTGTGTGTGAGTGTGAGTGTGTGTGTGTGTGTGTTGGTGGGTGGGTGTGTGTGTGTGAGTTGTGGGTATGTCGTTGGTGTCGATACATACACTTACTCTCAACATATACAGCATGGGCATACCGTTTGCTCACAGTTTATCCGAATAATAATGATTAAAAATTTAGTCAAAAATCTTTAGGCAATATGTGCCACACATAAAATTGCTTCCTCTAAAGCTAAAAGATTGTTAGGAAGATTTTAATTAGTCGTGTACTTTAATTACTTGGGCAAGTTATTAGAGCTGTGTTACGTTAGAATATATTTTAATCATCCGGTTTATTATATATTGTTATAACTTTAATTTAACACTTTAGAATATAACGTATATTAACACTCTATTATAATATACGCATTCAACTGGATTTATTATTGGTAGGTAAAATCGTGTAAGATTATGAATAAAGTGAGTGTATTTAATATTAACGAAATTACTCACTCTGAACAGAGAGACAATTGTATTGATTTTTCCATCCCCGCAGAACTTCTCTCAAAAACACATATAATTCCCGACAACAAAAGGTGAAGCTTTTTTGTTGTTCCCAAATCGAAGACAAGTTTTAGAGGGATAGGTGCCATCGTAATATCCTTAATTAGGATTTGTACCTCTGTGCCATAGAATAATGAACAACCTGAAAAATATTTTCAATAAGTAAGGCTATGAATATGTAATAATCACTATCAGGATAATAAAATAACTGAATTAATCATATAATTGTTTACACAAGATTATAAATGCATTATTTGGATATTTTATACGAGTTAAAACATATAAATTTTAGATATCCCATCACGTGAGAACGCAAAATATAATTATCCGTGGTAAAAGCTCGAATGTTCCACATTTTATCCACCAATGGTCAATGATTGTCCTTGTGCCTTGTTTATGGTTATTTCGAATGCAAGTCGTAAAGGAAATTGCAGTCGTTTGAAATCAATATTTCAATCTGAAGAAATCTTCGGTATTGATGGAATTTACACAATCTAACCTATGTCCTTGTCACCTCTGATTTCTGCCCGGATCAAGTTGGGTGTCAGTTTTTCGTGGTCATTCTGGTTCCATTTGGTTGATTAAAATTTCGGAAGCATATTATCGACGATCTTACTTTTATTACTAGTAAGTGTGATAGTAATATTTGTACATATAACTTGAGAATTTTAATCGGTTAGAAAAAAATAATAATGTATATTTATTCTTACATATATAATGTTAATACTTTTTTTTAAATTAACATTATTACAGTTATATATTTTAACATTGTAGTTATGGAAAGCTGCACACTGAACCATCCTAAGCCTCTAGGGGGAGCCCTTCGGATGAATTTACACCAAACCTCACACCAACCATCCTGGGAATATGTTCAACAATCCTTCCACATTTTATTAACTTCTGTTTAGCGGTTTTGGCGTCCATAAGATGCATACTCGTTCATACACATGCATATATGCATCGGTTATTGAACCATATTTAGTCACTTGGGCCTAGCCCTGTGGATGGATTTCCACCAAACCTCACATGCACTATCCTGGGAAAATGTAATGCTTCCAAATTTCAATAACTTCTGTTTAGCGGTTTAATAAGACATATATACACTAATATATACATACATAGAATTTTGAACAATCCCAAGCTTTTGGGGCGGAGCCCTGTGGACGGACCTACACCAAACTTCACAAAAACCAACCTGAAGTGTCTGTGTGTGTTCATGTGAGTATGTGAAATGCCATTTTCGTGTATCGACAGAAAAAATGTAAAATTGATTAAACTCGTAGTTCACAGCTTGCGAGTACAGGCTAAAGAAAGATGCTTATAATAAGAGATTCTTTCTCTCCAATTATTACATTTTTTTGCTCAGAAATAATCTGCTTTACCAGATAAATACCTTTGCTTAAACAAAAATTGTTTGTTATTATTCCAAACCTTTTTTCATATTTTATTCATTGAAACACTTTTTTGAATTTAATAAATCTTGTTAAGAAAGTCGACAGTTAATGTTAAATTGTTATTTTTCTCTGTGGTTTTTCTGTTGCATGTTTCAAATCTGTATTGTATTAGGAATGCAACGGGAAGATCTTCTAAATGCTTTCAATCTGTGATCCTAGCTATCTACAATGTCAACCCAAGTTGATTAACAACAAAGACGCCGTCTATATTGAAATCAATTGAAGAACAAAGGGTCTTGGCGAGACAACATTTTAGTGTAGCCTACTTTAGACGATTTATTAGCTTTATCTTAATCAAAACGTTCACATAGTTTAAACAGCGAAAATTAAGGTTTCCGCTCCATCACAAAATTTATTTATATAATTTTAATGTTATCATGAGCCAATTAAACGTTTAAGCAAGGAATTAAAACTTTCAATTTCTTTCTGTGTGTGGAATGTCTCCGCTAGGAAGCTAGGGATCGTAATGAATAATTTAACCCTGGAAGAACATTTTATAACCCATCCGTGGTCTTTTTTATAACCAATATCTTAGACTTTTAATCTAAAATCAAGTCCCTCTTTCGATTTTCCTAGATTATAAGATCTTGCTTCGAGTTTTAAATGAAAGATTACTAATTTTTCTTGTATTTATAATGGTTTGCCTCAGTAATTTGAAATCTTTCAACAATTCTAAACATCAAAGCCCTTTTCCAACCCATCCAACACCTCCGCATTAATGTGTATCTCGGATATCATGAGCACGCGCCTTTAAAATCACATCTAGAAAACCAAAAAAATACTCAATATAATATATTATAAGCATAAATAACTAAGTATAATAGGTATTATAATTTATACAATTTTAATTATAACCTAGATTAACTGCGGTGTAATTTTTTATTGTAAGTAAATAAAACACCTTAAACCATACAAATCTTTATTCATGTCCTGATGTACATTTCGATTGCAAATAAATCACCTTCAGACGAAAATATTACAAGACTATTGTAGTTTAGTATGTTTTTTTTTTAATAAGTTTTACTAATAATTTGTTCATACATTATACGTTAACTCATTTCCTTCAAATTATATAAAATTTGTCTTCAACATAGATTTTTATTCCATTTATTAATAGCAGGTGAAAGTTTAGTTTCATAAAAGAATAGTGTTTTAGGTAAGATAGGAATATTGTAAATATGAGTATTTTTACAGCTAAACTTTTATTTTGGTCAGTTTCAACTACTTAAAATAACTAGATAGATTGCGCTAGATCCAAACAAAACTAAGATCATCATCGAATGCAATTATAGATATGACAATTTTATTCATAGCAATAAACACATATCAGAACTACATATAAGATATAAATTATACGCCATTTGTATGTACTGGTTGCACGTAGACAACATTTTCTATTCCTAGAACAAAAAGTCTTTTCAGACTTTGAGAATCTGATCCGTGTGCCATTGATTAATATTCCTCCCTCGTTCTGTTCAGTGTCCCGATGGAAAGCTATCTCTTACGGTTATATTTCCCTATGTTATTAGGTAAGCTTCGCATTACTTCATATAACATGGAATATGATATTTAGTTAATTAGAGCGTAGCTAGCGAGAACTATTCACAATGTTAAAAGTCAAAACAATTTACTCTTAATCTCACCCTAAAACACACTACTTCGCAACAGACAGGCTTCAAGTTATCATACAAGTTTAACAAAACAATCAAAAGAAAACATAGAGAGTCAAGAAATGAAATAATTCTTACTACAGAGCACAATACTCCATACTCACAAGAGTTATCTATTTCATATTATTGCTATTATTTTGTTCTTTAATCTTTTTTCCTTTTTATCATCAACAAACAAAACCTAAAGAAAGCTTAAACAGTTTAAAAAATAATAACAATGATATAATATATAAATACGCGTTATAAACAATTCACTTATAAAATCAGTTTATACAAATTCATAACTAAAAACCGAGTCAAGATAAATAAACAAACATCAAAATTTACACATTGTTTAACATTTTTAACAAGGTAGCCGTAGCAACTAGTTTAAAACTTATTAATTCTAAAACAGAAAACCGATATGAATCACGTGCTTAGAGTACAACTCATAATTTGGATACAGAAGGGAGGAACCCTAGACCGCCATCGACTCATCTTTTACTGAAACATCTTTAAATTTGTTGATAAATAATGTCTCCCAAGCAATAATAGTATTTTACCTCGTGACTTGTTTCAACATCTTGGGATCGTCATATGTAAAGTAATGTTGGTTGTCCAGGCAATGTTTGGCTAACGCTGAATATTCCGGTTTGTTGTTTTTTAAAATGAGCAAACGGCTCCCTGCTTCTTGTCCTAATACTCTTACGGGTTTTGCCAGTATACAATGCATCGCACATCTCACATTTTAAATCCCCGCTTTCTCACAGTTACCTGTGAGTCCTTTGGAGATCCAAGCATTCTACTCAAACTCCATCCTGAAGACGGTGACATTCAAAGTCTTCCATACTATATGAGGCACTTCTTGGCAACGCTATATATCGGAGGGTTGTAGGCTAACCTAACCCAGTTGTTTTCTTAATTGTCTCTTGGTAGGGTGGTTGTAGCCAATCTGGTTTCTTTAATTCGGCTTTTTCTATGATATAACGTACCAGATCAAACCCGAATCCAGCTATACCATGTACGATTTTTAGTACTTTCAAAACATTTTCTCTTTATATTGGGAAATGAACTAAACTGTGTGCAATACTACGAAATGACGAAAATGTGTGCTTTTTGGGGTGGTGTGAATCATAGGGTATCCACCTAAAACTTTGAGTAGGCTTCCCTTAAACACCATTGATTTCCTTTTTGCAAATACAAAAGTTTTAAAGATTATCGTCATAAATGTTTATGTATTTATACAGGCCCCTGTATTATGGTTGTATAAGTATAAAAAACTATGAGTGAAACAAAAACCTATAAAGAAGCCGGTTTTAAACAAGTGCAAAAGTTTACCACGTAATTAATAAAAACCGTGTTTTTACCCGGGAATTTTACCCGGAGATATTATACAGGCTGAACGACCGAAAGTTTTCTTTTACAGCACACGAGAACCAGATTATACCAAAATGAGACCAGATGCAAAATTTTGCAATCTTGACAGTTTGCATGTAAAGAAACTTCACAATTAGCAATGTAACTCAATGAAACAAGAAACTTTGTATTCGTTATAAGATTAAAATTTTAATAAATTTATCAGCAACGTCTGACCTAATTATCGATCTAAGTGCATTCAAGAAAAAAAGGAAATGGGTTTAATACAATTAAAAGGAAAAATTACTACAAATTTTCATTAAAATATTTTTAAACTTTAGTTATTTCTCTACAACAAATACATCACTTTTGAGGTTTTCTTATCATATTAATATTTCTAATCTTGTCCATTTGCCCATCACGTCACTCAATTAAAATATATATTACAATGATACATGTTACAATCATACATTGTTTTCTAAGTTTTTTACCAAAGACTTATTTCATTGCCCTAGACACCACTTTAATTAATCATTCTCAGAACACCCATACAATCACAGCATCATCAACCATTGTTGTATCTGCATCTGGAAAGATATTATGGCGTGTCTATACAGTAAGGGGCACTATAATACAGTGGTGATGCAGACTATAACTCTCGGAGTCCTCATTCCCTCATCACATATACTATTTGTAAAAAGTGTCAATTAGGATACCTTGTTTGTTGTATCCCATTTGCTTTAACTCTTCTATATATTTATTGTTATTTGTTATTAGTTATTTATACTTTCTAATCCTTTCTATATATATATATATATATATATATATATATATATATATAAATATATATATATATATACCTCGCTGTTCTAGAATTCATGAGTAAGTATAAAACGAGAGAGACAGCGTGCCTCTGGAAGACGTCTCACAAAAGTATTATGAAATGTGTTTAGTAGCTGAAAAATAAAAAATGCAAGTGATATATTTGTTTTATGTGTTTCAATAGTTTCCTTTATTTGCTTATGATTTACATAGGAAAAACTATGTTTTTGAGAAATCGAATTTGTAGTCAAATGTGATATACAATTACGTTTTTTGAGATATAAATATGAAAGTAAATAATTTGATTGTATTCATTGTGTGCTTTAAATTCTATATTCGAAAAGCTTTAAACTATTTAGTGAATAAAACTAATGTTTCAAGTGATTAAGGAATATCTTTGTATCACTAAAAAGAAATATATTTTTACGCACTTAATGACATTAAACCTTATCCAAAACTCTTATTGAACGAAACGGGTAAGTTTTTTCAATGGGTACATGAATTTTTCCAGGTTTTGGACTCCTGAACCCACCCAGCTTTCGTGATAGCCATCCTCTTTTTATGCTTCCGTTCCTACTCATTAGCATACTATTAGTGATACTATAACCACGAGTGAGGGTATCGGGATAGACCCACGTGCAAAGCTAATGAGCTCATTCCTAGGTGAATCAGGAGATATAATGAAACATTAAACAAGGTGTTGTTATATATATATATATATATATATATATATATATATATAAAACAATAAATATAATATCATGAAATGAAATGATTTAGACTACTAATTGTCAACTAGAGCGTAAAATTATAAAATGTTTTGTAGTTGTTCTTATGTTAATATAATTTGCTAAAATTAAAAATTTGTCCATAGACACTGCGCCAAATAAAACCTAAATATTTTCTTTATTCACAATACTGCATATTTGTTTGGTTATAAAAAGTGGTGTTACTATTATTGCCAGTTTTCTTTTTAGGATTATATAATATTTAAGAATATAACTAGATTTATCTAAAATGATTTATAAATTATAGTGAATAAATTTATTTTATTTATAATAAATTCTATGATAAAAGTCTCAATAATTTAATAAACTACAAATAACTTTTTTCCAGATAATGTGTTAAAATGAAAAAGTGATAAGAATAAAACTCAAAATATCAAAATACTACAATTTACTTTATATCTTCAAGTAGTTATCTACTTCTGAAGTAGTTAAAATCCTACAGAAATTACAACCTGAATAATGTGGTTTAGAGGCAATAGATCTTTTCAAACACATTTTCTACAGCAAATAGTTTGAACATAAATTATAATATTAGTTTTATAACTGTTCTCAAGGCGTTAAATGAGGCTGAGGCTGATTAAATCACCTATTTTAATTATTAGTTTTTAAAGTTCTACACTTATCTGTCTATAAATACAATTATTTTATTTAATCTTTGGAAAGAAAACAAGTCGCCTAATTGTGTGTAAAATATAAAAATCATACAAAACCGTGAGTATGTAATTTTCTTGTTTTGCGTCTGTGTGCTGCAGTCGTCGCGACAGACGTTGCTTTGTACAGTGTGCTTTGTAGAGCGCAAGAGTGGAAAGATTTGACTAGTTATTTCAAAATTAAATTTTGCTAGTTAGGTTTGTAAGGTAAAACAAATTGTCGCTATCTATATTGTTTTTTTAAAACTATTTTATCAAGGATATATAACACGTTTCTAATGAAAAATGTTAAAACTCAATAACAAAATTAACAGTGAAATGTTTTATCATTTTGAAGAAATATTATTTACATTAAAAATTTGGTTCTTTTTGAGGTTATTTGGACGATTACGGATATCTTTTTGACTACGGCGAGATGTAACCAACAATACAAGTCGTGGCTGAAATGATACCACACACACACACATATATATATATATATATATATATATATATATATATATATATATATATATATATATATATGTATATATATATATGATGAATAGTTAATATCCGGGGTACATACATTCATTCTTCAGTGATAAAATTGCAGTTCCGACATTTCACTAGAAACACGTCTATCATTGACGCGGTGAGCCCAACAACAGTTGAAGAGTGTAACTGAATATCTCACAAAGTACCAAACCCTTTGTAAGGGCAGCAAAGACATTTTTTGTTCTCTGTCCGAACGATATTGTTATCAGTCCGCTCCTATCGCCACTCCATCACAACACATTCTACAATCCCTTCTTAAGCATTACTGTATCTGAAAGTTCAAAGGAGTCTTTTGAGAAAACATTGTTATTTGTAAGGCAAGGAACCAAGCGTGGTGCTAGTTTGTTTCATTAATTTAATAACTCGTTTTGGAACTAAGTAATATACTATATGCCTTATTGTCCATAACATTTTACAGAGTTACATAAAGTTACATATTTCATTACATGGAACAGTAACCTATTAGATGCTAACACTATAATGATACTTATGTAGTATTATCTAGTAAAGTAGATTTAGGTTATGTAGGATTAAAATTACCAAATGAATTTATTAAAGCCATGACTATTACTTAAACTGCTAACAAGTAAAAACGAGCTTGAGTATAGTCTGTCGCGCACGTAGGCCTACAACGGCCTCAGTTTCCCGCCGATTGACAAGGTACTGTAGTTGAAAATATATTGTCCCATTGTATTTTAGATACTCTGCATTTAAACCATGAAATAGGAGTTACTGAGTATCTATACTTTCTGAAAACAAACAAAGTTTATATCAAAGTACAAAAATCACATTGAAATAATAATAATGTAATAAGTTATTATTTCATACAACCATTAAGCCTCTTCGGTGAAGTTCGTCTAATAATCTTCTCCTAATCTAAAAGCATTTATGTATAAGTATTTTCTAACATCCTGAAAATATTTCATCATATATATATATATATATATATATATATATATATATATATATATATATATATTAATTCGTAATTTGTAAATTATCATTTGGGATAATTCATATCAGACTATAAATCAGACTTTCTTAGATTGGATAATCTGAGGGAAAAGCGATTATTGTTTTGCTTCTATAATCCTCTTCCTGAAATGTACGAAATACACTATTGCACAAAAACAAATACAAACAAAAATAGTGGTGATATAGATAATTATGGTAAAATATTATTGGCACAAGATGGTAATCAAGGGTTCCTGCAGAGACCTGATCTCTAGCTGGTACGAGAAAATATATCACAGTTAATTCCCTCTTGTAGAAAGGTTTAGAGAAGGTATATAGAGTTTGGTATGGCAATAGAGAGAATGTCCCTTAGCTTAGGAAGAGAGAACAATAACACTCCAGATGCAGTGTAGCTTGCATACGTAGACCTTTTTTTATCAGTAGTAAATAAAGATGTCTAATCAGTAGTTGAGTTTTTTAATTATTTTCCCTTTAATATTGATCATG
Organism: Prosapia bicincta; assembly: GCA_036971475.1. NCBI lineage: Eukaryota > Metazoa > Arthropoda > Insecta > Hemiptera > Cercopidae > Prosapia > Prosapia bicincta. The sequence continues at coordinate 291,277,497 of JBAIZL010000001.1, forward strand.
TTTTTTATTCAAAATGTTTAAAAAACTGGCTGTCGTGCATGATTTACCTCGATAACGTGTAATTGTAATGAAATACAATTCCACGATCCTCTGCGTGTAGTGTTATTATTATTTCCTCAAGAAAATCTGATACAATAATAACATGTCAAGAATTTTGTTAGGATTTTATTAAAACTTAGAAGAATCTAGCCAACCTTTTCAGTCTTATTCCAGAGTTTTAAAGACCGTTTATATAATTAATATAAATATCTAAAACGAAGACATTGGTTGGTAAACTCAAAGACCTGCGTTGCATTAATTGCTGCCAACGAAGTTTGCCCGTCACAGATTTAATTATTTATGTTTAAGCGAATCTCTCATCTTCGCAATTAAACCGGTTCATAGTGTTTATTTGGAAGCTTTTACACTTCTACCAAACCTGCTGAAATAAGGATGAATGCTTTTGCTTGGTGAAAAGCTTCTGGAAAATAGCAATCGTTTTAAAAATCGAAATGAAGTCAAAACGTTTAGTGTGGCATATACACACATACCTTGAACTTAATGCGGCAATAAGTATTGCAAGTCTTTATGAAACCGATATCATATATAGAAACAATATTAAATGAAAGTTCATGTTATTGTTTCAATATTTCCTTTAAATATGATATGAAATACAAAAAACGATTAGAGAATAATATATTTTCCCTATAACACGAATGGATATATTTTGTACAAGGACGGCTTTACCTATAATTTACCATTGTCTTTAGTTCAAACTCCAAAGTTATTAAATTTAGAAGCTTTAAACTACATTTTTTCATTAATTACAAAACATATGAATTAAGTTGTAATTCTTTTCATGCAACATTTGGAAAAACATTTTGAGTATTCTGAAAAAACGTTTATTATTATTACTGAAAAGTAGTTAAGCATTCGTTTAAACTAACTATTCATTTCAGTTTGTAAAACAGTTATAATCAGTTTGTTTCTTGATTTAAATATATCGAAAAAATATTAGTTTTTCTCTAATTTAGAAGCTAATTCTACGTTTCCCTTTTCACATATGAATTTCATTATTACAATATTTAACTATTCTTTAAATTAATTTTTATTATATCACTGTCATTTCAAAGAATATATCTCACATAATTACAATGCTGTATGTGTTTATATGATTTTGTATATTCGCCTAAAGATATCCTAATTTTAATCCACAAGAAAATAATTTTATTCTGTGTAGCTTTATTGGTCTTTGTTCAAATAATACTGAAGATAAATAAATATTATTAATATACTCATCTTCATTTCTGTTAGGAATATTTCTATATGTTTGGGTGTATTTTTCTGCCATTCCTAATTGTCAATATTCTCTTCTTTTGACGCGTTTCAACTTTTGAGCTCGTCTTTATATACCGTTATGGCCTTGGGCGACCAGTACTATTGAAGTTTTAAAAATGGAGCTAATCCGCGTCAACAGAAGAGAATATTGAAAAATGTTCTCAAACATATATGAATGTATATTAATATTTGAAACAAAATTATCAATTCAGGTTTTATATTCTTCATTTACGAAGCGTTTTGTTTATGATCTGTATAATTGGGCAGGCCTTAAACAACTATTGCCAGTAACGTGATAGAATCCAGCAATAGGGATCTACTTTAGTAAAATCGCTATCCTGCAGCATGATAGAGGCAAAAACGAAAAGACAAAATTCATTTTTAGGAGAATCTGTGATACTTTATAAAAAACATGACACATCCTGTACAACAGGGAATTGTGGCAGCAATGTATAAGGAAATGGAATACTAAAGATTTCATTTGTAAACATATAGTAGTATCTTTGCTGAGATCGTCCGGTTTAGCATAGACAGAAATAAACATGTCTTTGGTAAGCAACATTTTATTTGAACAATTTATTTAAACTTTAAAAAAAATATTCATTAATTTATATTTCTTCTTTATGTTTAAAACATCTTAACGCTTTAAAAAAAGCATTTAACGAGCAATGGTTGATTCTAAACAGATTTGACCAAAGCGACAATTACGCCTGTTAGCCTAAGCGGAAAGCTAAAGATTTTAACCGTTTCGGTATTATTTTTTCCAGTTACTTTCATTATTTCATTTATTTTTTAGTATAATAATTTAGCATAAAACCTTTTTTAAAAATTAATTTTTATGTAATCTTTCTTTTAATATCCTAGAGAGTGTGCCTTATTTATTGTATTTTTTACCGATCCCTTTTTATTATCAAATATTCCATTATCTTAAAAAAAATAATCAAGTATATTCATGTTATATTTCTTTTAAAAAATAGCATAGCAAACTATTTGCCACTTTTTTGTACTTTTGTATTGAAATGAAGCTTGGCATAAAAGCAAATTTACTATAACAGTACTAAACTATTTACAATGAGTGTACGTATCCTGGTTGAGCTGTTGCTATGGCTTTCAGAATATATATGTAGTTTTCTTATTTTAGGAAAAATATTTCGTCACAAACATTGCACAAAGAATCGTTTACTCTTGACAAACAACTACGGTAGCATTCGTGTAAGCAGTAAGTACAATATATATTATTTTCTGCAGTAATGCAAACAAAACAGAGTACAGTGGCGCTTGTTTGTATATAGCAGGTTTTGTACGTGGAGTGCCGACTTTGCAATGTTACAATATTAAATTCCGGTCTGATGAAGGACAGCAATTTGTCAAATATTCTCGCTCCCGTTTAGACACCATGAAAGATAACTGGGTCTTTTAAAAATATAATAAATTACAGTAACAACATTTTCTTTCGTTAAGAAAAAAATCATTTTAATTCATATATATTACAAGATAAATGAAATTCGTGCCGAATATTGCTATTGTATTTCACAAACATTGAAATATTTTAAACATAGTTCGGAGTTTGGATTTAACACTTCAGTTCTTGTGGATTATTAAACATACAATAATTATAATAAAGTGGAACTAGTTTTAAAATTTGGACATTTTATTATTTTCTAAGTTCGCCTCCTACACATAGTATTACTTTCTTCACGTATTATAGGTTTCTTGACATTATATAGCCTTCTCCTTATACTATTGTCTCCTTCTTGACATATTATCGCTTCCTTGATATTCTATCAGCTTTTTGACATGTTATGGCTTTCTTGACATGCTATCGTCTCTTTCACAATCCATCCTCTCTTTGACATTATATCGCCTTTTTAAAATTGTATCGTTTTTTCAAATACTATCACGTCCATTACATAATATCGCCTTCTTGACATTTTATCATTTTTTTCCATACTCAGCCTCCTTGGAATTCCTTAGCCTTCCTCCTATAATACCCCATCCTTTGCTATGCTGTCGACTTTTTCATATACTATCTCCTCTTTTAAATCCTATATCCTTTTTCCCATAATATCGCCTCCTTGACATAAAATCGCCTTCTCAACATTCTATCGCCTACTTGACATCCTATTATCTTCCTAATATTTTATTGCCTTCTTCACGTACTGTCTATTTTTCACATACTATCACTTTCTTGATATTTTATCGCCTTTTTGACAACTTATCGCTTTAGAAAAACAATTAACAATAATAACAAACAAATATATTCTCTAGCTGCAAATATTTACAAAACCTTTATTTACATTTCGCTGTAACATTTTTATCAGAATGTTACAAATATATAATAGTTCTTCCTTCATGATATTTTAGAAAAGAAATCATGTGTACTTTCTTTTGTCTGCAATACCGTAGATGTTTTTAAATTACCCGTATTCGATCAATAATCTTACATTTTATTTTACTATTTACCAATGACGTCTGAACATATTCGGGTTGAAACGTAACGCGTTGTAATACATATGGAGATGCCTGCAGAGTGTACATAAAAGGGAACAAGGCATTTAGCAAATGCTATCCATCAGACTGGAATTTAATAAGCAGTTGCAAATGGTCATCGCTCTCCGTAAAGAGCCTTCTTACACACATCCAGTAATGCATTACTTCGCTTTGTCTTACTTACACTGCCTCTGGCTACAAGCTATATTGTCACTTGTACAGTCACATTCTTCTTAGCAAGATTGTATTTCAAGTTAAAAAAAGCAAATCGTGTTGGTTTTGTGGTGAAAAGTTTTTTCAGATTATAAAAAATCCCTGAAATAAAAAATTATGTTAAATATTACCAAAGTAGTATTCGATGACTAAAGATTTGTTTAAACAATCTTCACACATAATGTTTATAAAAATCCAAACAACAATGTATAGATTTATGTTACTTTATTGCTTGTGATGAAATGTAGAATATTGTGATCTTGTCCTTCAGTAGTTAACTGCAGAAAGACAAAAAAATTTGGATTTTATGAGTATGTTTATGTTATTAAAAAAATTGATAACTTTTGGTTTTCTCTATTATACCTATCTGGAGCTGCTATATAGTGCTAAATTAACTGTAGTTATGCCATTTGTAGAAAAAACATATTTACTAAATAAAAGTACCTTTGTGAAAAGGTATAGTTTAAATAGTGTTGTTAGAAGTTATTTCTTAAATGGTTTACTTTATTTTAGAATATCATTCCTGTAAAATGTTGTTGTGTATCTCAACATAAAGTATATTTAAATTACAATTAAAGAAATTAAAAAAATTTTAAAATGACGAATTACAATACTTATCGCTTTCTTTACGAACACATCCGATGTGTTTTAATACTGACTCAGTATGAAGTCTAATAAACCTTACCTGACGATTCCTCCTGTTAATGTTAAACAGTCACGTAATATAATATAAGTTTACTACAACTCTGGCACTTCATCCTGTTTCTGAACACAATATAAGATTCAGTGTATTTTATTATTACTGTTTGACAATCGGTAAACATCTGGTAGAAGTTTCGGGAGAAACCGCACGTTATCTCGTATCTACACTTTGGCATGTTAGGCATTGTCCATGGCATTATTAAATTCACTTTCTTGTTCTTCATTCCTAATTTATGATGCTGATGATGATATATAACGTTTCATTCTATCCACCTCTTGTAATGCTTCACTATCGCAAGCGACAATGATTCCTCTTAGTATATCATATACATCTTTTAGTAATAGGTAACTAGCAATGAAAAGGTTTTCTCAGTGAACAAGGTTTTGGATAACAAACATATAGCTAGTTCGAATGTCACTGAGACATAACCTTTTTTAATTTTAATTATTGAAATATCTGAACGAACTTTATTAACATCAACTGTCATTCACTACAGGTTTAATAAGAAAGCGATATTCGATTTTAGTTTCATTGGTAAAAGCGTATTTTTATTATAACTGAAAATATCTACTACATAGACTATATATATATATATATATATATATATATATATATATATATATATATATATATATATATACCGATATTATGGTCAATGAAGACATGCAAAATTAATTCATACTGTAAATTTAAAATTTTTTATGAAAAGCTCAGGGACTTATTTACCAGATGTTCATAGCTTTTTCAGCTCTTACTCGTATTATGGCGTTATATAGGGAAATATGAGCTATTAGAATGAATTTAAAAATAATCCTTTCAAGTCAAACATTGTTAAGAGTTGCATTGAGTAATATACCGTTGCTATGCAATATCAGTTTATGGTTTAAACGGAAAGAGACCTCTAATGTAATCTACGTGCCATGTACTGTTTGACTTCATCAGTTATTAAGAAACGTAAGCGCTTATTCTTTAATTATTATAATATACCTTATCTGGCTACTTTATAGAAGTTTGTTAATGTAGATGTACAGAGCCGTGAGGAACTATGATTCAGAAAGGCAGGTGTATCAGGAAATAATATAAGGGGCTTCACAAGCCTACAGCTGAGACAAACCTTCTGTGACTAGCGCCAGAGTACGAGTAACTGGTGAAAAAGCTATGACAATCTAGTAAATACGTGCCTGGGTTTGTCAATAAAAATTGTAAATATATAGTCTCAATTAATTTTTAATGTTCTTATTGTCCATAATGTCGATATATATATATATATATATATATATATATATATATATATATATATATATATATGTATATATGCTGATATGTATTCCATCACGGATGGAAAAATATGATGAATAGTTGTTATCTGGTGTACATCCGTTCATTCTGCAGTACATAGAATCGCAGTTCCGACGTTTTGCTAGAATGTCATCTAGCATTGACGAGGTGAACCCAACAACAGTTGAACAGCATTTGTCTCGCTCTTCAACTGTTGTTGGGTTCACCTCGTCATTGATAGATGAGATTCTAGCGAAACGTCGGAACTGCGATTTAATGCACTGCAGAATGAACGGATGTACTCCAGATAATAACTATTCATATATATATATATATATATATATATATATATATATATATATTGTAACATTTATAGAATGGGCTATATAATGTTCTTGAAGAATTGGAAAAATAAAGTAGAAATAACTCACACAAAATTTAAAAAGAAATTCATTAAAGATTGGTTAGATTAAATAGAAACTAATTTTAGGTAAAAGCCTAGAAAGGTTATAAAACGGTTGTAACATATAATTAAGATATTTGAACTGTAAATGCATAAAGAAATTTGTTGTATCAAATAAAATTTAAAACAAGATAATCTAATAATAATTATATTCAAACAAAATTGTAAATATTAGTAACATAGGGCATAAGTAATTACTTGAAGGAAAAAGTGAAAAACGATTGTAAACAATGAAAGGTTATGTTTGGAAAAGTCCAGTCAAAACACACACAATTCGAATTATTACAAAAGTAAAACACAAAGACACTTCACACACTAATAATAGTAATTAAATAAACACTGGAAGGTTTGTTAAGGATCGGAAAATTGAAACAGTATGTTAACAAAATTAAAATTGGTGAAAACAATCGCGTTATTGCATCAGCTGTAAAAACAAATGGAAGTAGGTCAGAGACAGTCGACTCTAGTGGGAAGGAATCGAACTATATTATAGCAACATGTGTTTTAGAAGAAGGAGAAACCGCCATATTTTAAACGTTGTTGAAAATCTAAAGAAGTTGAGTAGGAGATAGCGTGGGGGACGCTACTAGATCGGAGCTGCGATGACCAGTCAAAATTTTACATTTTAAGGAATTCGTCAAAATTATACCGTTTTGTGAAGAAACTTGGCAATTTTAAATAAGGATAAGAGAATTTAAAGATAAAGTACAGTGATAACATAATAATATTTGAAGGAACTAAAAAGAATTTAAGTGTGTAAAAAGTGAAATTTGAATAGAACGGAATCTTACGTAAGCGACCTGCAGAATTTTCGGTATTTCATAAGTTAAGTATGTATAGCGCTATAAAAAATAAACTTTAGTGGACCTTCAAGATAATAGGGAAGTTTAATTTTGTACATTAGAATATCTTGTGATTAATAGTAATAAGATCATAATCCAGTTCAAATAGTTTCGCCTTTTTGCTCATTCCAAATTAAAGTTTTTCCATCAGGAAAATATTTATTAAAACGAATTTCAAAATTTAATATTGTTTTTCAAAGTTTATTTAATTAACAAAAGAAGTAAAAAGATAGCCCATGCTATAAACCCCGAGATAGTAAGAGATCGTAAAATTAGCCTAGGGTATATAAAAATTTGTAACTAAAAATCAAAGAAAGTGAGTTTAGTATATTGTGTTAAAATTTGTTAAGTTTATTTTTGTTCTGTGTATTGTTTAAAGGTTGAAATAAAAATTGTTATAATAAATGTTAATGAATTGTTCCTGAGTAGTTTTTTTTATTCAAAATAGAAATTTGATATTATCAATAAAATAAATATTTAATAAAAATAAAAAAAATAATTGTAAAGCGTTTTATAAATACTTTACAATATATATATATATATATATATATATATATATATATATATATATATATATATATATATATATATATATATATCACAATATGTAATTATCGCAAATTTAATTATAACTCTTGTATTTGTATTTTGACTTGGTTCTTTATATATATATAAATATAAAATACGTTTTCTTGTTTAATAATTTAAAACAACACAGGTTATTCAAATACAAGAATATTTATTATTTTAAATCCAAAGCTTTTCGTTGGCAAACAGTACTATCATGGATGATGTTGGTACTGTTTGCCAACGAAAAGCTTTGGATTTAAAATAATAAACAATTCTTGTATTTGAATAACCTGTGTTGTTTTAAAAAAAAAAAATATGTATATATAATATAGTGATATGTTTTCTTGTAATGTAGTTAATAAGTAAAAATATTTCAAAAACAAGAATACTTTTAATGAATATATTTATTGAAAGGTTTATTCATTACATAATTATTTTCCTGAAGATGCTGGTACTATTTTATCGGCGAAAAGCCTTGAATAAATATATTCATTCAAAGTATTCTTGTTTCTGAAATATTTTTAAATTATTATATATATATATATATATATATATATATATATATATATATATATATATATATTAAGTATTCCAGCTTTATTTTTAGAGTGGTAAAGATAACAATTTTCGATAACCAGTCGAATCCCCGTTGGCTATCTAGATAAATTGACTATTAGAAATGTCAAAAACATATTTGTAGACAATAGTCAACGTTTAAATTTAGTTGAACATAAATAATTGCTAAGGTGCTACTTTTAGTTATTTATCTATATGAAGCGATTTTACGTCTTACTCTTATACTTTACGTCTGCAAATATAAACCTGTAGAAATTATTGATTCGTTTGTACAAATTTATAATCATACGTACTTCATTAAATCATCACAAGTAAAATCTAATTAGGTACAAGTTTAGCTAGTAAAACACCCAAAGGTTCCCTAATGTACAGTGTTTCGCGACTGTAAATTTAAAGAGACGTTTTATGAAAACTTAATTGACAGAAAATTCCAATGGCGTCAATCACAATGGGTCATTGACAATGTTTAGCTATGAGTAAACTTAATTCTTTCTTGCCTTGGTGATAAACCCAAACTATTTTAGAGAATGCTTGTTCTGTCTCTAAAGATGGGAGTGGACTATTTTAACTAATAACCTATGTAACACGGGCAGAAAATTCATCAGTAGAGTCATGAAAAGCTTTTACTTATTCCATCTTCATCTGCTTGAATCTAAAAAAAAGGGATATTTGATACTATAGAATTGTAGAGTGGAACTATTTCTTGTTAAACTCGTAATACCTTCCAATCCCTGTTAATAAATTACTTATTACATTTGAAATTAAATTTACTTAATTAATTTCAAATTGTTTAAAATATGTTGCCTATTTTTATTGAACATTTTGAACTGTTTTACGGTTATAATATGATTTACACGTGTAACAAAAACACATACGTTCAACGGATATAATTTTGCAGTTTTACATTATATCGACTTCGAAAGATTTCTTCAGCAGGGTTGAAATCTTCCGGTCGCCTTCTATATATTGTATACGAAATTAAACGCTACTCTAACAACAATTATCATCGTTTTAGCGTAATTTAGAAAGCATATAAAGTAATAATGTAAAAAGATGAAACACAATATGAAGTAAGGTCGACTTCGGTTACGGTCTAAATCAGAAAGAGAGCAGTAAATTTTATGAGTAAGTACATAGTAATCGAGAAATCAAGAGTTTATGTACAAACGGCGATGTACACTAGATAATTATAGCAAAGTGTTGCAAAATAAAGAAGTTAAAATTCATTTAAAAGATAATCTGTAACAAAATATCTACCAAGTAAAACAAAACGTTATTTAAGTTAAAAAAATATATATTACAAACATTAATTTGAAACAAAGAGGAAAAAGAACACATTTTTAATATCTATCATCCGAAAAGATGTTATGAAGTATCTATAGCTGGAAAAGTACAAAACTTATTGAAATAATAAAGTATAAAATATATTGTAAAATATGAGGTCAATAACAGCAATGCTTCATTTTACGTAGTTATAAATTAAAATTTGTATTACTTTACGAAGAAGATATTCAAAGATTTGCGAGGCACTCTTTATCTAGATTTCTGAACCGGGTAGGAAGCGTGAAGACGAATGGAAGTAAAACAATTCCTGAAGTATTTGTTAAAAGAAATTAGCGGGGAACTTCTCACTTTATAAAGTGGGACAAAAGTTCGAGTTAAGAACCTTTGTGTTAGACAAAGAAACACTTCCAAAGTTTTAAAATTAGGCAGAACACAATTATTGTTGTTTGTTTCAAACCATAGATAACGACACTTGGTTTTTACAGATCCAATTCATTGTCTTTATGATAGTAATTATGATTAAACGAGATTTATCTATAGCTAGGAATTAATTCTCAGTAGAATAAATCATTTAATTTTACTTTTTGCACAATGCTACGTATGTTTGTGCGTAAAGCGTACGATTGAGTCTGCACAAGCGCGGGGCACTTTATAGAACGTTCTTGGTATGCTTATCTCTACTTTCCAAATTATTACTTGAAATACAATTTTTAGGAAAACTAAACAAAATTACAAAATGAATTCAAATTCTTTAGTAGCAGTAACTAAGGTTTTTACACAAAAATATTTTTCGTTTAAAATTTAGGCAATTACATTATATTTCTCTATTAAATTTTCTTATAAAATTATAAATTTCTTTTTTGTAGATAGAATGATTTCTTTCTACACACACACACACACACACACATATATAAATATATATATATATATATATATATATATATATATATATATATATATATATATATATATATATATATATATATATATATAGTACACATTATTGTAACTATGCATGCACAAAAGTCATGAGAGTACAAAAAGTCATAAAAATAAAATAGGGGTAATTAAAATATTTACGTTATAGATAACAATGAAACTATAATTGCAATTATCTTTCCTTGTACAACACTTTGCAGGTAAACGTTAATCATTCTATTGGTTCATTTTAACCTTTGTTAGGTGTAGACATATGGCAAAATGAATTTTCAACGTTATAATTGTTTCTGTTTTCATGGAAACCATTCTTATAAATAATTTATTAATTATTATGATCAATAAATTATATCATATAATTATCTTGTTTTCATCATTAAATATAACAGAAGTGAAAATACTCCCCAAAATTATAATCGTTATAATATTATGACAAACATTAACACAAACATATTTTAGTTATTATAAGCAATACATTGATCAAATGTACATCAAATGTAGCGATTCAAGAGCACATCGTTTTAAGGGAAAGTAGGTTGCTTGCTTCTTAAAAATGGCGCATCGTGTCACTATTGTGTGTGTTCTGGAAACTGACGACAGCTAGAACAAGAGACCCTTAACAGATATTTCACACATTTTTGGTCACACCCCAATGACATGCATCCGTCTTGCTTAGTAATTAAATAAATTCAATAAACTCTTGTAGTTATTGAAAGTGTACCAGATTAGCAACTTTGAGCAACTGCAATGTTTCTAATTTTGTAAGTGAAAAAATAAAATTATTTTACCGTAAAAAACTGAAAATGGTTTTGTTCATTTAGGTTATATACTTATAATCTTCAAAGAATACTATTACAAGAATAACACCTTTCATCCACATTGTTGTAAGATTGTTGTCAAGTATATACAAAATTACTCAAATTATTGCTTATGGGTTATATTGGTTATTTTACACTTATTTAATTTTAAATACGTTCAGTTAATAATTAAAAATATTTGTTACATACAGTTGTTATGTACACTTTAAAAAGATTTACCTGATTAATCGTTTATAATTAAACAACTGCATCTAACGATTTGACTTAGGAAGTCTGGCTGTCTAACCAAATCGTTCTGAAGGAAGATAGGTTTTGCTAAAACTCACGATTAGATCACGTTGAGATGAAATTTTTATTATCAAAGAAAAAACACAGATTACAGTTAGAAAACCTTTGGAAAGTATTAAGCTAAATTTACTTTAAAAGTTACTTCATTTCAAACTAAAAGCTTAGGCCTTTCCAAATTATTTAATTAGGCGACATTAGGTTAGATGCAAACTGATTAACCTGTGTATATTTACTAAGATCCCCACCATGAATCTCTCTGGGAACTCACGGACCGACTGTAGTAGAACCATAGAATGTAGAAGAAAACTAAATGCTCTCATAAATGCCGGGTGGATCCCGAGCCATGTGAACATCACTGGCAATGAAATGGCTGATTAACTTGCCAAGCAGGGAACAAGCCTCCCCCAGCCCGAGCATCTGAGTTTACTACATTCCTCCAGGTCCCTAATAAAGACATCCACCAAAAAATGGAATCACGGTCGACTGAGGGAGCTCTCAGCAGGAAAACCGTCGGAAAGTCTTGTGACGGGTAGACCAATTGACAAAAACTTGCCCCGATCTGTTAGCGCTGCAGCTTTCAGATTGAAGACAGGATATGATTACCTTGCTACGCACTACCACTTCATGTGGTACCGACCCCGGAGTGTCTGCTGTGTGGTGGTGAACTTATGAATGCCGAGCACCTTAATGATTGCACAGCCCAGGACCGGGCCCAGGATTACTGCAGTCCCATCTCTACTGGTCAGCGCGTCTCCGAATGGATCAACTGCAAAGGGTGGGCGTTAGCGAGTCAATAAGTAAGTACCTCCACTAAGGTTGAACACCATTACCTACATAATATGATCTACAATGTACAAAGTACTACCTACTACTAGTTTTAATAACTACTAATTATTTACTACATCTATACAATACCCTTACAACCTACAACATACACACTACAATCTCACACTGTCTCTTACACACTACTCCTACAAACCTACTCCTTACAACCTACTTCCTATAAACTACTGCCGACACAATGCTCCGTATAATCTACTTCTTACACACTACTACTTGCGTACTACGTTCTACCCATTACTCCTATACACAGATTCCTCCAACGTGCCACCTACACACTCCTACATATACACTAATAATTACACACTATTACCTAACACAACACTACGACCCACACACCAAGCCATATACACTACTTCTTACTACCTACTAGAGACACATTACATTCTAGACGCTATCTAATACACAGTACGCTCTTCACATTACTTTCCTCAATCTAGTACTCATTATCTACGACCTGCGTACTTACTTGTCCTAAATACGACAATCTACAACCTTCTACCTAAACGCTAGTACCTTTACACTATTACCTACACACAATCTTTAATAAACTACTTCCTCTACACTACTTCCTACAAACTACTTTATACAATTCTTTGGTTACATGCTACAAGATACTCACGATATCTGACAAATACCCGCTATACAATACGTCATGCACACTACTACTTATAAACTACTTCCTTTACACTACTTCCTACAAACTACTTTATACAATTCTTTGGTTACATGCTACAAGATACTCACGATATCTGACAAATACCCACTATACAATACGTCATGCACACTACTACTTATAAACTACTTCCTTTACACTACTTCCTACAAACTACTTTATACAATTCATTGGTTACATGCTACAAGATACTCACGACATCTGACAAATATACGCTATACAATACGTCCTACACACTACTACTTATAAACTATTACCTTCACACTACTACATATCACTAAACTCTACACAATACTTTTTTATCAAAGTATTAGCTACAGACTAATACTTAATCACTACTTTATTTACACTACATCCAACGCATTACTCCAATAGCCTACACCCTACACACTACTCCCTACACACTACATTTCTTATACTATTACCTACAGACTAGTACTTACTACTTTATTTACACTATGCCATACACATTACTCCAACAACCTACACCCTACACACTACTCCCTACACACTACATTTCTTATACTATTACCTACAGACTAGTTTTTACTACTTTATTTACAGTATGCCATACACATTACTCCAATAGCCTACACCCTACACACTACTCCCTACACACTACATTTCTTATACTATTACCTACAGACTAGTACTTACTACTTTATTTACACTATGCCATACACATTACTCCAATAGCCTACACCCTAGACACTACTCCCTACACACTACATTCCTTATACTATTACCTACAGACTAGTACTTACTACTTTATTTACACTATGTCATACACATTACTCCACCAACCTACACCTTACACACTACATTTCTTATCATATTACCTACAGACTAGTACTTACTACTTTATTTACACTATGTCATACACATTACCCCAATAGCCTACACCCTACACACTACTCCCAACACACTACATTTCTTATACTATTACCTACAGACTAGTACTTACTACTTTATTTACACTATGCCATACACATTACTCCACCAACCTACACCTTACACACTACATTTCTTATCATATTACCTACAGACTAGTACTTACTACTTTATTTACACTATGTCATACACATTACTCCATCAACCTATACAATACTCCCTACAATCTACATTTCGTATACTATTACCTACAGACTAGTATTTACTACTTTATTTACACTATGCCATACGCATTATTCCACCAACCTACACCCTACACATTACATTTCTTATACTATTACCTACAGACTAGTACTTACTACTTTATTTACACTATGCCATACACATTACTCCAACATACTACATCTTACACACTACTCCCTACACACTACATTTCTTATCATATTACCTATAGACTAGTACTTACTACTTTATTTACACTATGTCATACACATTACTCCTACAACCTACACACTACTCCCTACAAACTACATTTCGTATAGTATTACCTACAGACTAGTACTTACTACTTTATTTACACTATGTCATACACATTACTCCAACAACCTATACAATACTGCCTCTAGTACTTACTACTTTATTTACACTATGCCATACACATTACTCCACCAACCTACACCTTACGCACTACTCCGTACTCACAACATTACTTATACTATTACCTACAGACTAGTACTTACTACTTTATTTACACTATGCCATACACATTACTCCACCAACCTACACCCTACACACTACTCCCTACACACTACATTTCTTATACTATTACCTACAGACTAGTACTTACTACTTTATTTACACTATGCCTTACACATTACTCCAATAGCCTACACCCTACACACTACTCCCTACACACTACATTCCTTATACTATTACCTACAGACTAGTACTTACTACTTTATTTACACTATGTCATACACATTACTCCAACAACCTATACAATGCTCCCTACAAACTACATTTCGTATACTATTACCTACAGATTAGTACTTACTACTTTATTTGCACTATGTCATACACATTACTCCAACAAACTACACACTACTCCCTACACACTACATTTCTTATCTTAATACCTATAGACTAGTACTTACTACTTTATTTACACTATGTCATACACATTACTCCAAAAACCTACACACTACTCCCTACAAACTACATTTCGTATACTATTACCTACAGACTAGTACTTACTACTATATTTACACTACGTCATACACATACTCCTACAACCTACTATCACTTTGTAACGTTCTAGCCCTTTTGTACCTCCTTAAGTATTACTTTTTCTAAATGTGTTAATAATAATTGTTAATTGCTTATTACCAACATTATTAATTACTTACCAAAGCTCTAGTTTTAACGCCACAGCTCAGGCAGATTACTGTGTGTCTGTAACATTCTTCATATCTTGAAGCTAGAACTAGGTGACTTGTGAAATAAGAATTTAAAGTTTTAAAATACAAAGTTAAAAAAATTATTAATCCATGACTAATTACAAAAGAACAAATGACACCAATGTGTCGAGTAATTAACTTTTAATTACTGCTAACTATTCCATACAAATTTTAATTACTTGTTAACTTTTCAAATTAAATATATATATATATATATATATATATATATATATCGAGAAGGTAGTAACTTGAGTTTTCCGATTTAATTTTAGAAGCGAATATTCAAAGGACAGTTTCTACCGTTTATGTGTTAACCGTTTATCAATTAAAATTCAACTTAGTTAACATTAAAATACATTTTCTTTATAATTATGTAAAACGTACCTGGTTGTGCACATTACTTGTAAAACACTATAACATATACCATTAAACACTACACATGGCATTTGTACATATAACACTTAACACATCGCTCTTGCAATCAGCGCTCTTAAACAAAAATGATATAAACTTTTACTTATTTGAAACACATAAATAATCGCTTCTGACTTCTTCTCTTGTTGCGTTAATACAATTTCATACCGGCCTTGACATCTTAAATTTTGAATACTGGAAGCTTATAAATTTTTTAGTTATGTCCGAAAGCGTCATCTCGTCCGTCTCGTTGGAAGACATTTGGAGAAGTGGGGTTGTTGCAAGGACGCGCTAACTGAAATTTTCAAACAAACACCCTTATTTATATATATGAATATTCTGATTGGTTCACAAGTATCGCCTCATGCTTACGTCACATGGCGTGATGTAGTTAATCACCTTAAGTTACTAACTCGTACGATATTTTTCAATTTCGCCCGCTAAGAGCTCTTACTACCTACGCTAGTACGTTCACAATGTGAACCAAGAAAACAAAAAATTTTCTTTTTTATTGGGACGATATAATTATTAGGTAAAAATTAAATATTTAAATGAATATATATGTAACACCTTATTTTTAAGAGTGTCACTACATATAAATTACACACTACATTTTACAAACTACTTGCTCTACATTTTTATCTACATACCTCTACGAATACAGTACGTCCTACACATTAATCTTCTAAGTAAACACTATTCCATATAGACTTTTTTATTACAAACTACCTAGACACATGTTAACTAAATCCGACACATTACCCCTACAAATTACAACCTATTTACTACTCCATATACAATACAATTTGTATACTACTACCCACAGACTACTACTTACTCACTACGTTATTTAAGCCTACATATAGTAGTAGTTACGTCCTACACATTACTACTACATCCATTAACCTATACGCTACTCTCTACAAACTTCATATTTCATAGTTTTACCTACGTACTACTACTTACTCACTACTTTATTTAAATTGTGTCCTACACATTAAACCTACAACCTACACCTATACAATATTCCCTACACAATACATTTCACACAATATTATCTACACAATACCATCTACATACCTCTACTAATTCACTACGTCCTACACATTACCCTTCCTACTATACACGATTCCATATACACTTTTTTATTACAAACTGCTAGCTATACACACTTACCTACTTTTTTTTACATGTAAACCACACCCTACACATTACCCCTATAACCTACATCCTATACACTACTCTCTACAAACTACATTTAACATACTATTCCCTACACACTACTATCTACATACCTCTATTAATTCACTTCATCCTACACATTACTCTACTAACTACTCATTATTCCATTTCAACCTAGTTATAACAAACTATTAGATATATACTTATCTACACACTACATCATGTAAACTATATTCTACTCGTTACTCCCGAACCTACAACCAATACATTACTCCCTACACACTAAAAATTACATACTATTTCCTACACACTACAATCTACATACCTCTACTAATTCACTACATCCTACACATTACTCTACTAATTACTCATTATTCCATTTCAACCTCGTTATAACAAACTAATAGATATATACTTATCTACAAACTACATCATGTAAACTATATTCTACACGTTACTCCCGCAACCTACAACCTATACAGTACTCCATACACACTAAAAATTACATACTATTTCCTACACACTACTATCTACATACCTCTATTAATTCACTACATCCTACACATTACTCTACTAATTACTCATTATTCCATTTCAACCTCGTTATAACAAACTCTTAGATATATACTTATCTACACACTACATCATGTAAACTATATTCCACACATTACTCCCGCAACCTACAACCTATACACTACTCCCTACACACTACACATTACATAGTATTAACTACAGACTATTACTTACTCAGTACTCTATTTACTCTACGTCCTACACATTATTCCGACAATGTAAAACCCATACACACTACATTTAAGCCTACACACTACATTTCTCATACTATTACCTACAGACTACTACTTACTCACTTCTTTATTTACTCTACGTCCTACACATTATTCCGACAATTTAGAACCCATACACTACTTCCTACACACTACATTTCTCATACTATTATCTACAGACTACTACTTACTCACTACGTTATTTACACTACGTCCTACACATTACTCCTACAACCTACACCTTATACATTACTCTCTACACACTACATGTTTCATACTATTAACTACAGGCTACTATTTACTTACTTCTTTACCCACACTACGTCCTACACATTACTCCTACAGCCTACAACCTCTACACTACTTCCTACACACTAATGTTTTATACTATTACCTACAGACTACGACTTACTACCGCATTTACACTACATCCTACACATTACTCCTACAACCTATTACCTCTAAATTACCTCCTACACACTAATTTTTCATACTATTACCTACAGACTACGACTTACTACCGCATTTACACTACATCCTACACATTACTCCTACAACCTACACATTACCTCCTACACACTAATTTTTTATACTATTACCTACAGACTACGACTTATTACCGCATTTACAATACATTCTATACATTACTCCTACAACCTACAACCTCTACATTACCTCCTACACACTAATTTTTTATACTATTACCTACAGACTACGACTTATTACCGCATTTACACTATATCCTACACATTACTCCTACAAATTACACCTTATACACTACTTTCTACACACTACATTTTTATACTATTATTTACTGGCTATGACTTACCACTTTATTTACACTACATCCCACACATTACTCCTACAACCTACTACCTACACACTACATGTTTATACTATTATTTACAGGCTATGACTTACCACTTTATTTACACTACATCCTACACATTACTCCTACAAATTACACCTTATACACTACTTCCTACACACTACATTTTTCATACTATTATCTACAGACTACTACTTACTTACTACTTTATTTACACTACGTCTTACTCATTACTCCTACAACCCACAACCTAAACCCTACTCTCTGCACACTAAGTTTAACAACTGTCAGCTGCACGCTACTATCTACATACCTCTACTAATTCACTTCGTCCTACACATTACTCTTCTAACTATAAAACTCTTTATTACAAACTAGTAGCTATACACGGTTTCCTAAACACTACTACATGTAAACTGCATCCTACAGTCTACAACTTATACACCCATACTCCCTACATACTACTACCTAAGTAATACTTCATATACACTACATCCTACACAATACTATTGACCAACTACCCCCTACTTACTATGTCCTACACATTACTCTTTATTATTTACACTGAACTACTTACACATTACAATCTAAAGTTTATTACCTACAAACTACTTAATAAATACTACTACCTATACACTACGACCTTGACAGTAGCTACACTCGACTCCCTAAGCACTACAGCATTTACACTACCAAATACACACTACAACTTTCAAATGACTACATAAATATGGGTATGTACGTACATCCTACACCCTTTTAACTACGTATTACGTTTAAAATACTACATATTTTACTAATACTTAACTTTCTTCCTGTAACTGACTTACGTCATTATAATTATACTGTCTACTTAGGAACCTTCACTACATTCTACACTCTAGGATTGCATATGTCTTGACATATACCTATTTAGCTGAACATCTCAACATTCACTCCATATTCTAGTTAAAATTATACACCCTACAAATTTTAATACAGTATATTCTATGAACTACTAGCTAAACGGTGCAATCTATTCACTACATATATCTCTTTATGTTGATAGTTATCTTCTTCAAAATATATATTCATTAGTACTTACAACCCCTCCATTATATTATTAAGGCTTCATACTACACATTACATTATTACGTATACGTTTAATAATTTCACTTGTCTCGTTTCAACAACCATATCTTGAAAATTAAAATTGCCTTATCTTTTCTTTGTATTAGTCTATCTTTATGCGAATAACATTCATATTGATTCCACATTAGAAATCTGGAATTCCTTTCATACTTTTTCTCTGCGTACAAAACATATCGTTACATAGCAACTAAGTTTAACAATTAAAATTAAAAGTAAATAAAATAAATAAAATAAATAATAACTCCGTATTTACAAATAAATAAATATATATAAAAGTTTATCAAATCGCCGAATTGGGAATTTCTCAGCAATAATTATTAGAGAATCCCACTAACAAAAAGGCGTTCACCAACTCCTGGGTTTCGTCCCGGGATTATATTTCAGGAAACAATGTTAGGATTATGTCAAAACATTCATGTTTATCAGTTTAACTCTAACACATTTTGAGGCTTCATGAAATACTTTCGTTTTATAGATAGGAGTTCAAACCAAATTACCGATTCTGTAGTGTCTAAGATGTAGTGTTCTGGATACTGAGTGAAGAAAATAATATTTCGGTGGCAGTGTATGTGTCGTAGAGTGTCGGACATAGTTTGTAGAAGGTACAGTATAACATGTAGTAAGTAGGAAACGGAATGTATAATGGTGTGTAAGAAATAGTTTATAAGTCGTACCGTATAGGTTGCAGTGTGTAGAAAGTTGTCAGTACATTCTAAACGGTAGACAAAATTCTTTGCTACCTATAAGGTAGAATATTCACTCTGATATCACTTATTAATTAATAAAGCACAACTCTATGTATACTCCAAACAACATATTTCATTTTACACCCCAATACCAATACAATATCACACAATGTAATGATAGTTTTGTTGTTTGCATATAGAAAACCCAAACCTGCATATTTTGATCTCTAATGTTTCCATTCAATTGTATTTTCTACTCCTTGCAATGGGTGTTCAGCAGCTTCCTTGACATTGAACTTATATATTGTTATTCTCTCAAAGGCCTCAAATCACCAATGTTAGCCATTATTTCTAGATTTTATATATAGGCTTATATACTTGCAGAGTACATGGGGTGAGAACTATTCTAGACCAGAGATGGCTTCACACTGCCTTAACTAAGGTCCACAATACCCATAAGCTTTATCAGCAAAATTATACCTAGGTCATCCTATTATTAGCTAAATCTAAAATAGTTATTTAATTCCTCCATCCGTAAGTAAAACTTCCGGGTGTGGCAAAATTTTGTCTTCTGTGTGAAACCTCTTAATTATTTTGATGATGGAAATGTATATCAAGCCACTAAATAAGGCGCTATCAAGGGTAAAGGTCTATACAACATTATGATGGGTTATTACCATAGTTGGATTAATTATAGACAAGGCTTCAGTGTTGATCTTGTCGAACTCCTGCCCATCAAATTTAAGCGAAAACTCTGGCATGTATCCATCCTAAATTTTAATTTGGACCTGTCCATGAGAATAAGGAGACATCCAGATGTCATTGACGAATGGCTCAGTTTCATGTCGTTGTAAAATACTGAATCATTATTAGTTTTTATCAGGAAAGAGCCTTGAAGGCTGACAGCGGTAGTTGCTTTTTGACTGGTAATTTCTAGAGTCTCTTTATTGGAAAATGTCGCCAGGAAATGGATGATTTCTGGGATAATGTTTATTATGTTGTTCCTGACTTCCAGTGCAGTATACTGCAGTTGTTGGCGTTATTATTTCTAATAACAACAACCCATTTTTTTTTGGTGCGTTGAAAGGTCAAATGAACAAAAGTATTTAGAATCTATTTGACCATTAAAATTACTGTCTAAACCTGAAATTACAGAATTATATATTAACATGTAACTTAGTTCTGGTATTATTGTTACATAAACTTCATTATATTTTAGCAACTCAAGTTGACAATTTATTTTAATTTGGTCATTCTCAATATCTTTAATTATCTTGTAATATTTTTTACCATCATATGCATCTGATTTGGCTGTTATAGATTTTATAACGGATCTTAATCCACCGTCAAGAGTCTATAAGGCCTCTTTTTACTCTTTTATTGTTGTTATCTTTTAAAAGTACAATTTCTAATTTCTCATTAATTACATCTCAACTATGATTAAAATATTTAAAATAATTAACAATATCTCTGGTTGTATTACCATTATCTGTTACATATTCATTACCATTTAGGCTACCGTTATGATTGCCGCAGTTAATTTCAAAATTTAGTAATAACTCATAATTATAGGATCCAATGCCATTTAAACGATTAATAAGCTTTCCTACATTTAAATAGTGGACAAATGTATGGTACAAGGATTCTAATTTGGCTAGCCCAAGGTTTATCAGGATAATTCCGAGGTTTTTGGCTATGTCTCTAATATCTGCTGAATCGGTGGCTGTGCCAAGGACGTACGGGAGGGACTTGGAAAATGATTTTGATCATTAGTTATGTTTCTCATCTTTCTAGGTCTTTTAAATTTTGATAAATGTATTTTTTCCCTCGTTTTGTAGTGTCTAGCCTTTAATCTACCTGTTTTCGTTTCCCTATTAACAGAACGTATTTCTTCTTTGCTATATTTATTTTTTGTCTTGCCCTGTTTTTGTATTGTCTTTACATATACTTCAGTATTTCTGGAAGGGAGTGTTTGTATTTCTTTTTTCCAAAATATTTTCTTTAATTTTTGAGTAACATTTCTAATGTTCTTCTACGGTGTTTTTTCTCTATGGTTTAAAACGTAGTGGTTTGCAAACTGGTTTTGTACATTTACATCCAGTAGGGTGTTCGAGGTAATGTGACAAAATAACACTCACACGACGTTATATAGTGACAGAGTGTATGCTATTATTATATGCCACTATCGCATAACTGCTTGCGTCTGTTATTAGAATGAATTCTTCTTCGAAGTCAAGGTATTGCAAAAGTGATTCGTTAGTCGAAATATTTTTGTATGTTTCGAAAAAGTCTATAAACAGTATATTAATATCTATTTTTCCCTTTGTCTTCAAACAGTTGGTAATATTTTTTGTTATTTTTGCGACATTTTTAATAATTTTTCGGTAATATCCCAACAGCCCTGAAAATCCTTCAATTAGTTTAATAGTCTTTGGTATTGGATATTTCTTGATTGCTCTTTTTTTCAGGATCGGGTTTTACTCCTTTCGGCTTAATTATGTGTCATAAATAAGCGACTTTCTTTCTCACAAATTCCGTTTTGTCCAACCAACTGTAGCTTAAACTTAGCTTTTCTTAGTCTATCAAAAACGTCTTTTAATCTTACCAGGTGCTCTTGAAAACTGGTGAAAAATATGATGACGTCATCAAGATCGAATTAAACACCTTTATTTATGTATGCCTCACAATGCATTGTTTAATATCCTTTGGAATGTAGGTAGGCTGTTCTTTAGTTCAAACGGCATTCCCAGAAGGAGTCCAGTTTCTGTTATAAAGGCTGTCTTATCTATACTGTTAAAGTGCATCTACATAAGGTGAAAGCCTAAAGCGAGATCAATGGTACTAAAATATTAGGGACTTCCTAATTTGTCCAATTAGTCGGTTATGTTTGGGAGCGTAAATTTATCTTCGATAATTTTTGCATTTAATTCTCTAAAGTCAATCACTAATCTAAACTTTTGTTTAATTGAAGCATCTGTTTTTTTTTTTTTTTTTGGAACAATCCATACAGGTGAATTCCAAGGTGAGCAAGAGGGTTGAATAATTTTTGGGGCGAGCATTTTTTGAATCTGTTTATCTACATCATTTCGATAAATTTCCGGGTATCTTTAGTTTTTGGTATAAACAGGATTTAGTCAGTAGTTCTAATTACTTGTTTAACCTGATTTGTAAATGTCCCACAATTATTTTGTAGCTGGAATAAATCAGAGTATTCACAGATTAATTTTAATATTTCCCGTTTCTCCTCCTCATTCATTTGATCTGATCTAATCTTTGTAACGTCCTGTTTATTATACTAGTGATATAACATATTAAAATTTGTAGTAGTTGCTGCATTACTGTTTAGGTTATAAGTTTTAAAATCATTTATCGGTTTTACGTTCATTGGTTTGATCTCTAAACGTTTATCAGTTGTTGTATTATCGACTACTGGGCAATAACTTACTCCATTTACAACGTTTACTATACATTGAGGTATTTCTATTCCGTCTTGTTTTTTATAAGGTAAAATTTCTTCTCTATTGCTCATATTAAGAATTTTTACCTTCATGGTTTGCCTTGTACAGGCTTTAATTAAACAGCAAGTAGTTTTATTTTCAGCAGTACTTGTATTATTATTATTATTAATATTTTTGTTTGGTTCTTTTGAGATAAAATAATGTATAGGGACCTTTTTGTCACAAAATATTTATCTATCGTTTACAAAATCCAAATTAATTTTCAATTCTCTTATATTATTTAGTCCAAGTAACATGTCAAAGTCTTTATAAAAATCGAATAAGTAACGTTATGAGATTTTCTTTCCTAAAATTGGTAATATGCAGTTGAACATTTTTTTTTTTTTGACACTCCAGGGGCTCTACTTACTAAGAATGGTTCTTGCATTAGTGTATTTTTTAAAATATTGAATCCAATTAATTTCATAATAAATGATCTAGTGCTTTCTAAGCCGATCAAATTTGTTGGTTATCTTGTGGGTCGTAAGCATAAGGTAAATCATTTGTGTAATTTTCTATGTGCATCATGGAAAATTTGCATTTTTAGTATCTTAAGTCCTAAAAAATAATGTGTGTGTTCATTTTCCTTTGAAAATCAGCATGTAGTGGCTTCTTCGATAAAGTTATTAAAAACATCGTATTCGACTTGGGTTTATTCGCAATCTTCCTCGAATTTACCATTATTTCCCGTCTTTTCCGGCATTGATATCTTTTACATTTGTTCTACCATATGATACATCGAATCACTCTCGTTTTCTATATCGACCGCTTTTCCTGTAATTTGGTACAATTTATTCTGAGTGATCGGGTTTCCGGTTTAACGAGTTGATATGCTCATCGGTGTGGGTTTATAATTTGGCCTGGGCTGATGATTTTGACTCGATTTAGCTGCTGTGTGGTTTTATACGGAGTTATGTCATATAAATAGATTAGCGTTGTTTTGAGATGGTTGCTTAAACTGATTAGGGTTATTTTGTAGAATTTATTTGTAATAAGGCTGAAATTGTTGATTATTAGTCACAGGTTTAGGTATCTGTGAGTGTTGAAATTTAGGTGATGTGTTTTGCCGATAACTATGAAGTGGTTTATTATTTTTTATTTGGAAATCGTTGGTTAAGATATTAAAAGCTTCACTTAGCGTGCTGGGATTTTTCGCCAGCATCAATGATATTAATAATTCCTGGAGTTTTCTCAAAAAAACTCTTAGTTGTAATTTTTGGGTATAATTACACTGAACATGTTTAGCAGCTGGTTCCTTATTGGTAAAAAAATGCTTTATGCAAATTTAGAAGTTTCCTAATTCTTTAATAGAAATTTAAGGGTGACTCATTATATCCTAGTCTTAATTCGGTCATTTCCAAATTTAAAGTAAAACAATCTCTGCTATCTGAATAGATAGTTATAAGAGCGTTTTTGGTATCTTCCCAGGCATAAGTATTTAAGCTTACTGCAATTTCAAAGCCTGTCCTTTTAATTTTTAAAACATGAAGTATAAGAGGAATTCAGTTTGGAAATCATCCGGATTTGTAACTACAAAGAATTTCTTTGCAATTTTATCACAAATTGTAATAAATCTACTGAGCATTCTATAGAACTCTCACCGCTATATTCTGGAATCATGTCCAAATATTCTTCTTTTAATAAGGGGATAGTCATTGTAACTAATTATTATATATCTCAAATATTTAAAATAAAATTAAATATCAATTAATACCATAAAATATAAATTCTACAAATAGATTGTTATTAACTTTTTTACTATTTATTAGTTTTCAAAACTATTAAATATCAATTTTGTTCTTATTATTCAAGTAGAACAATATATACTTAATGCTATTACAGGTTTACTTACAGCGAAATCCAAAACACTTTGCTCATCACGTATATTGCACGTTGAACATTTTTGTATGCCAATATTCACAATAACTACAACTTTCTGTCACGATTTTCTCTCCCGTTGACAATAAATATACACTCTATTATTTTTTGCAGATATTCACTTTGCTGCTAAGTTGTTCCTCAATTAACGGTTAAATCTGACGGACGTCATATTCACTAATGTCCTTGATGGGTCATGAAAGGTTTTTAAAAAAATGATTTTACTTTTAATAAACCTTTAATAACTTTGTATGATTTCAATGTTCGCCATTATTACTAGATTTTACATATACGTTGATATACTCGCAAAGTACATAGAGTGAGAGCTATACTAGACAGGAGATGGCTACTTTACTGCCTTAAATATGTTCCGCAGGTGCACAATACATATAAACTACATCAGCAAAATTATACCTAGGTCATCTTAATAGTAGCTAAATCTACAATACTTAGTTATAAAACTTATATATATATATAGATATATATATATATATATATATATATATATATATATATATATATATATATATATATAAATTGTTTGCAGAAATTAATCCTACCGCAAGATATTCTAATAATGCTAATATGTATAATATTAAAACATCCTAAATATGACTAATAAATACGTCATGCTTTCACTAATATATTTAGTGTCACCGTTATTTATCATCATTTGCCATATTATACTTTAACTTGTGATTAGAGCCATCTATTAACTTACAAAAAGCGAGTTTGTGACTTTGCTCGATTTGTCACTGTCATTGTAAATGAGTATGTAGCTCTCCCTTTTATTTACATCTGGTTTATGATGTATGGTTTTCCACACATAACTTCTATGTTATGATGTTATATTCCAGCAAACATATTCCTAGGTATCATCTTATCCTAATAATTTTATTTCGCCCAGAATCGGACTCGCAGAACTCGGCCACAGCTCGACCTTGTAGGAGCCATCGTATGGTGAGCTACACTTCGAGTAATAAAGTTATTCTACTCGTATTGAATGTCCTAACCACACAAGAGCAATAAGCTTTATTGCCGAACTGACTTTTAATAATACACATAATCATAACAGTTATGGGCATGGGGAGTATATATAAAGATATGCTGCTATAATTAATACAAAGGTTCATAACATACACAAATTTGAGTCTGGCTTGTGAAGAAAGGTGATAACTAAATAAGAATGAATAAAAACTCACCAAACAAATACATCTCATGCACGTTTCAGTAAGGTATTCATAATCATTACTGAATGTAAAGACACAAATCACTAAAATATAACTATTTACTATAATTTAAATGCTTCAACTGACAGATGATAAGGGCACTAAAAAGCGTATGAGAAAATAAACAATTGATGGTGAGTTTATGTTTGTTATAGATTCGTAGTAATTTGATTAGCAGCTTCTCCGTTAGTTGGAGGAGATATCGTGATTGTTTTAATCTCACAGGAGAGGTGAATCGAGAATTTGAAAAGGGCTTAACACGCACATGTCCCTCACACTTCCAATAACCCTAATTACTTTATAACAATATTAAATGTCTTTGAAAGGGCTTTGGTGAGGCTACAATTACCTACGGTATAATGGAATTATGGGTGAGGAAACTGAAGTTCGTAGAGACATATTTTTACTATTCATTTTTTAATTCTTTATATGAACGTAAGTAATATTTTTGTACAATCTTAATACAATATTATAATTATTATAATATTAGCCTATCATATAATTCTAATAATGTAGTATATTTCCCCAAACACCTAAAACTAACTGTAGGTTGATGTCGAGTTTTGTTAAATAAGCCCAAGTCAACTTTTTTAATAACTGGTTAAACTGATCCCATTGACTTCCGCCCTTTCATCAAAAACTGGCTATTGACTTATGATCAATCAACAAAAACTTCATAGTTCAATTTTTCCCCCAGAGAGTAGAGGAAAGGTTCTTAACAAAACTGTTTTTCTTGATGTCCTATAAACGAAATATAATAGACGTAAATTTTAAAAAAAATTTACTCATGCCCTTTTAGCAAAAATTGTATCTACTAAGTATTGTATCTACTAAGTATCGCACTAATAGTAAGCCAGTTTATTCAGCTCGGACTATCAAATTTCGTCTCTAGGTTTTGTAACTAATTCTGAAAAAAATTTAAAAATACGGTTATCTTTGCTTCAGAATAATATTTTTTGGCGAGAATTGGTTACAAGCCCTTGTTATGTTGTAGCGCTATATTTCAAAGTTGAACAAAATATTCATACAAGTATGTGATCTTAAATAAAACGGTAATTTGGCAAGCGTTGGATTTTTTTTTTTAAACTCTAGTTTCGTATGTAAACTTTAAGTGAAAAACTGACCAAGAACTCTTAGTAAGGTTCTACACTTTTGTGTGTGTACGTTTGTCATATATTTATTAATACATTTAATATATACGCATATACTGTAATTTACACACGGAGTATATATATATATATATATATATATATAAGTGTGTGAATGTGTTTGTTTCTGTGTGTGTGTGTGTGAAACTTTATAAAGTAAAGCTATTTTTATAAGAGGAAGTGTTTTAATAATTTGAAGGAGAAGAATGAAGCAACAAAGAAAAATGGAAGAGATGTCCAAATTCATAAAGAAGGTTTAACATATACAAGACAAAATAATGAAAAACATTAAGAATAAGGAAATTGACAACATTCAACATTTAAAAAGTTACTGCCAGATTAACACTTTTATACCTAAATGTAGAGGTTCTTCAACACCGAAAATCGTGTGGTGGGGATCAAACCATTTTAATGGGTAACTCATATGAATCTACGTCATTTTCTAAAGGTTGCCGATTGAATCAGACACAACAGGTGAGGCCCAAAGAAAGGAAGTGGGTGTTTGAAACCGAAGGGGAAGATAGAGTTAGTGTCAAAGTACGGCCAACGCAGAACGACGTTTCAACTTATTCCGCATTTTAATGATTTAAAAGTGTTGAATTTTAACATCATGTGCTACTTGCGGAATAAAGGTGGCTGGAAAATGTAACCGTCCGATTCCCCAGACTTTTTTAGGGATTTCGGTCCATAAAATTGGCTAAATTCAAACGAAACGCGGTGTATTTCAAATAGATCAAAAAACCGAGTTTTCCAAAGTTTATAATCCCTTAATTCCTTTTACAAGAGAGTAACATTAAAATTCGATAATATAAATTTTAAAACTGTTGAAAGTAAAAACAATAAAAAATTAAACATCAAGTTATCAAGAACTGTTTTAAAATCGGCAATATAATCAGTGAAAAAAATGTTGTTCAAATAGTATTCTGAAATAAAATTAATGTATAGATATACAATGATGTTCTTTGTAAACAAATAAATTGGTCAACATTAAGAAATAAATACTAAAGGATTTATATGTTACAGTGAATATGATTAAGGAATTGTTAAGTTTGTTTGAATATTAAATAAAAAAATATAACATTAGCTAGTTTTGGATAAGAAAAGATTTATAAATTAACCCAGCATAAAGAGTTGCAACTGAATCTTGTTAGAAATTAACAAATAAAAATTAGAAAGAAAAAAAATGCCAGAAAACATATAATTTATGCTGAAGTAATTCTCAGATTTACAGAAAATAAATAATTATTGTTCGAAAACAAAACCAAAGTCAAAAAGCATAATTTCAGTATTAATTGATAAAATTTATTAAGTATGATCTCTATATATATACATGCTGATTTTACAAATGGTGTGTTAATACTAGGATCTAAATATGGGGTTTAAAATTACGTAAATGTTTCTGAATACATTAGTGGTTAATTTGGGCCCCCAAATAATATTCTCATTACGATTTGTTGATCAAAATAGGCGAGGGTTATTAAATAATGTTGAATGTTTAATATGTGAATTGTTTTTATAAATTGTTATATGCGTTATAAATGTTAATATGTGGGGGGTCTTCTTTGATGTTTTTTTAATGTATAAATAACGGGGAAATGTCCGAAATGTTTAATGCTAAATCGGGAAGTAAATTTTTGCTAAACTGTTTTCTAAATACCATATGTGGTTTGTTTTGAAGGACAGGAAATTTTAAATATGAATAAATTTTGTATAAGTTATGAATAATATTATGTGAAATATGGAGAATAAATTTTTTTGAATAGGTGTAACGTTTTGGTAAAATGTGGTTTACATGTATTTATGATTTTCCTAAAGAAAATATAAATGGTAATAAGTTTCTGTTTTTAGGAATATTTTGCATATTTTTCCATAATCTAAATTTAACTGTATCTCGTAGGTTTTCTGGATAAAAATGTAAGATAGAATTAAGTACATTTTTCAAACGGTTACATTTAGAACCAAAGAGTTCAAAGGGTTTAAATTATATTAAAACATTCAAATTGCTAGGCTAGTGCAAAGGCATTAAGAAATAAACACTAAGTTCATTTATAAAAATTTTGTTGTGCTTTAGAAATTCTGTAAAACGAAAGTAGTAGTTTTGTAAGAGGTTAATTTTTGAAAAAATTACAAATCTGTGCTAAAGCGAAAATTGATATAAAATAAAAAAACAGTGTTTCTTACTAGCTTGCAAATTGAGTTGAAATTTATTTAGTAAATAATTTTCTTACAAACTCCAACACCCTGGTCATTAAGCTGTGATGCCTAAAACAAAATAATTTCCTGAGAAACAGTAACCAAAGGGTTAAATCATCCCAAATTATGTTTTTTAAAATAACGTCCAGTGACTGTTTCTCTGGTAAATTTTTCCAAGCTTTAACACAGAGCTGACTTCGGTCGCCGATGCTTGTTCAAAATGTTTATCTTTGTGACGGGGGATGGGGGCTTCACAGTGTTTGTGTGTGCGCGCGCGCGTACGTGCTCGTGTGTGTCTATGTGTGTGTATGTGTGCGCCGAAATGCAACGATCTTCAGACCCTAAAATTCTTTTGTGGGCGAAAAGCCCAGGAGTACTTCTCTAACCTGCCTTTTCAAAGTTAAAAGTATAACTTTAAAAGGTTTAGTATTTTTGATTTTAACACCTAATTTATTCAGTACAAATTAATTTAAAGATTAATGAGTCTTTTTCCCGGAGGCCACACGTTCAAGATATAACGGGAAAGGAGTTAAATGATAGCAATAACCTTGAGTACCAACATCGATGTTTAGAATGAGTTTAGCACTAAGCCTTATCCATATAATGTTTACAAAGAGCTGCATCCACCAGTATTTCAAGCACTGCCAAGTGTGGTTCACTAGTATGCGACCTGACGTTGTTGAGGTTTAAAATCTTTCTTGCAAGTAGTTTCAAGAGGAAGTCCTTTAGGTGGAGGCGATTCTGGGATTAAAAACCTAAGGGTGAACAAGAAGAAGTGTAAAGCGGTCGGCCATCTTAGCTGCAGAACTCTTTTGTGGGAACGCTACGGCGGTCAAGAAATGGAACAGATTAAGAGCTGTCTAATGAATAAAATTGAAACTGACAACAGCTGTTTTATATAGCGACAAACACAAGATTCAGAATGTAAAGCCGAAACAGGTTAAGCCAGGTTCTTAACAAGTATGATAAGTCGTTCCTTTCGTGCAATACGACTTTTATTGTAGCTTGTTACAGGGGAAGTTCCTGATGACACCAGGGAAAATCAGGTTTTTCCCTTTTCTAGCATAACATTCTCTTAGAAAAATATATGTTTTTAGATACACAGTAACAATAAGCCAATATTACATTTACTTTAGATTCTTAAGACATTCATACCCTGATTAAATAGTTTGTTAAAGGTTCTATAGTTTGACTTTCATAATTTTTTTTGACACTAAATCAGCGCTCCTGTAAAATTTGCAAAATGTGACTTATCAGGTTTCTCCCATGCAGGGTTCATTTGGAAAAATAACAAACTTGAAGTAATAATAATTTTCGCATTAAACTTTTTAACAAAAAACCTTTAAGTTTTTGTTGAAATATTTCCTTGTCATTGTAAACCACTCTGCCTTTCGCACCCCTAAATTTTGTAGTTCAACTAAAAATTAATTGATCTTATAAATACTGATCATTAAAACATCATCTTTTTCTGTAACAACATATTTCCCTTAAATGAAATCATCTGAAACTTTAGTAAATTAATTTACGAAACAACATTGCCGGAATTTTAATAGGTTGCAATGTAATAAAAAAACTGTTTAATGAAGATAGTTTACACAATGTGAAGAGTGAGTAGTTTTTTACTATATTCTCCCTAGCGCACAAGTACTTGAATGTGCCTTCCCACCGCTCAAATGGTCTTCATCACGATGTTGATAATTAAAGGAGGTTAAGGTGTAGCGAATATCGTGAAGTTCAAATAAGGCTGGTCTACCTCCTTAAAGTACTTCGTAAAGAATATTTAGGTATTGTAAGACATGTCTCTTTATTCTCAGTTCAGGCATGTCTGACTTGAATTAACCATAAATTAAACTTTATACAATTTTTTTTGAAAATTTAACTTTAAAAGCTACAGTAATCATAAATAACAAAAAATATATATATTTATTCTGTGTTAAATATTTCAACAATAAAGTCTATGTTTCCTATGTATATTATTGCATATATTGACTAATATAAGAAATAAGGGATAAGTCAACTAAAAACAAATATAGTTTTGAAATGGTCAACGATAATATAAAAAAAATATTACACAGTAGTAATATTTGGGAAACTTTTAATTCTGTGGGAAAACGGCATTTTCTTTTTACAGAGATATGTTTTCTTTTAAATGAAGACCACTTTTAAACATGAGCAGACTATAGTTAATACAAATGGTGAGCGTAGGAGACTACTAAGAAATTTAATGATGTTGGCATTTTAACTACATTTTTCTTGCTGATAAGTAAAATATGTATAGAGAAAGACTCTAAGGATGGTAAAAACCCAGAGGTTTTTTTAATTTTGTAACGCCTAATATTTGCTGGTGTCTACAACGGAAAATATTCAGGGTGCGGATTTGCAACCTTAAAATGAAACCGATCTTTATTCCGAACGAATCTTCTTTATTAGCACTAAACAGACAACATAAATGGGAAGACCTCGAATAAAGAAATACTGAAATAAATGTGTTTTAGTAGCGATTCAATCCAAATCATAGTGACAAACAAAAATTACCGTTATTGTAGTTCAGTATCATACATTGCAAGAATGCACGTTTTGTAATAACATCTAACTGTACATCTTACTTCTAGTATTGCGAGTTTTATTCTTTTCACTTGATGTTATATCCGGTTCCGTTAGGAAAGAGAAAACGTTAATTAGGGAGGCGGTGGAGCGGTATGAGACACAAGGACTTGAGTAAATCAATAAGGGAGTGACTCAGCCGAATAAAAGTAAATAGCAGGCATTCCCTTTGTTTGTTTGTTTTTTTTTTTTTTTTGGTGCAGGTGAAATACCTCTCGTGGCTCACCTGGTGTTCAATCTCTACCCGGAAAGAGACGGGTAAATGATAAATTTATAGCAGATGACAATTGATGTTAAATACAGTTTTCTGCCATTCTAAATCAATTAATAAATTTAATGAATTATTTTAGATTTTTATAGGAGGAAATGTTTCAAAAAAGGTGCAAAATATGCAATCCGGCTATTTCATCCCATTTGGCCTAAAAAACGAGGGAACGCATGTTTCCATAAAACAGGTTACTTTATTTTACTTGTTATCTATTTCATCCCATTTGGCCTAAAAAAAAGTGGGAATGCATGATTTCATAAACACCTGGTTATATTTTTCATGTTATGTGGCAGAACAGCGGCTTTAACGCAGGGGTGTCACTTTATTTACATTAATTGTATTTATTTAATCAAAAGTAACTAAAATAAAATTTTTCTTAAATAAAATAATTCCAATATCAGTGTCATGATAAATGAGTATAGCTGCTTTCTTTTAAAACTTTGTAGTTATACTTAATGATGAATTTGTAATTGAAATCCGCCCCGTATTATAAAAGTACCTATTTATTGTGACTATGTATTATTTTTTATTGAATTACAATCAACATATAATAAATGTTACTGTAATGATGAATAATAGCTCCAATAAAAACATGATAGAAATATATGTGTATCACTATTGTTTGCAATGGGGTATTCAGTGTTTCCTGTTTCATTTTTACTAGATCGAAATCAGTTGTGGAAATCTGTCTGGCATGGAAACATAATCTCTTCACATAGAGAATCGAGAGATAGGGAAAAAGAAGGGGACGTATAACACAAAAAGGGGATTAAACATCCTGGTAAGAAACCCTATCAGAAAAAGACACGCTATAGATTAGGTCAGAACCCAAGGGGCTAGGATTTCCTTATGAAAAATTGAGTGGATAATCCGTCTCTAAAACATGAATTTTTATATCTTAATTATATTTGGACTATTAATTTATTATAATTTATAACATATAATTTATAAAAAACCGACTATAATAACATAAAATAAGATAAGTAATATATTAAAATATAATTTATATCGTGTAATTTATTCTAAAACATTCTATAAAACATATATTTTATATATTAAATATATTTAGTCATATAATATATTTTATTATAATTTATAACATATAATTTATAAAAACCGTCTATAAGAATATATAATTTGATTTAATATATATGTATTTGTAATTTATATCATGTAATTTATAAAAACTTACTATAAAAATATATATATATTTTTTTTAATGAGGAAGAAATCATGATTATTGTCATTTAATTGTTGTTTAGTCTTTGATAGTAGAAAACATTTGTTTCTTTTACAAATAATTTTATTTAAAATATAGAAATAAACATATTTAATAATTTTCTTGTATTTTATATTGACGTTGAAAATGAAAAAAAAAATAGATTACCGAAAATGTCAATTACTGCCTTATGTAAACGTTTGACTATCGTTTACTTTGTATCAGTTGTGGGTTCTAAAACCCAGCTCAGGAATATATGAGACTCTTTTATCTAAAAATCTTACTAGTTATAATTATAACCTTACAACTTGTATTATCAGGAATATGCAAGTTACTTCTCTTCTCTTTATGCAGAGGCAGCAGAATAATAAATTCTTCAACCAATATAGAAAAATAAGAGGGTTATGAGCTCAACCTCATAAGACGTATGGATCGGTGTAAACCAAGAAACGAAAACACGTTTACTACCAAATTCTGCTCCAAATAAATATTATTTGTTGTCCAGGTTGTTTACAAGCCATTCAGTATTCACCATGACTTAAACTATACGTTAATTTAAACTCAACTATTGATAGCTGTGCGTTTCAAATATTAAAACATTAATTTATAATCATTCATTGTATATATATGTATGTATGTAATGTGAATAAACGACTAGATTTCCTAAAACACTCTTCTAAAATATTGTAAAATTGAAAAAAAATCACCGGTGTATAAAATCCAGAACCCGCTTAACGCTCGTGTTAGTCTTTCTATTTGTTAAAGAACCCCATTCTATTTTTTAAGAGTTTATCTCCTTTTATATTTGGTGGTTTAAATATATTAAGCTACTTTGAAGTCTTGTAAACAAAAAAAATATTCAACGGCAAATTATGTTTTAGTAACAACAATATTTTATGCAAATGATGAATTTAAAAAATCATCACTGGATAGTGAAAGCACATTTCTAGTTGATTTGCTTGGAAATTTAATTTATGATTTGTTGGATTTTTTAGAATATTAATTTTAGGTAAAATTTTGTAGTGAATAACCCTTTATAAATATCGTTTTAAAACAAATGTACTTCTAAAATAATACGAGGTTTTAGATCGAAATGGACAGGAAAAATATTAGGTTTTTTAAAATAATTTTCCATTTTACATGTGTTAGAAAATTATAATCACTACATTATCACAATCACTGAAATCCTAGAGACCCAAAGGAGGGCATGACAGCTAGTATCAATATTTTCAAATGAAACACGCTTTTTCAAATAAAATACCGTACTTGGATTTACAGCCCTACACTACAACTCCTATATAGTGTTGGGTAAAATAGCTTTAGGGAGTTTGAAATGACCTATGATTTACAAAAGAATCGTTGAGGCTCTTTCTACGCAGTAATTGTACATGCATATTCAAGTAGAGTGAATTAATTAATTTTATGAAAGTAATAAAACAATTTCAAAATTATCCTCCACTATAAATAGTCCTGATTTAATCTACAACAATGAAAAAACAATAAAATAATACAATGGAAAGCCAAAATGAAATGAGCGTTGGAAAGATACGGAGGGACGCACTCAGTGGTGATACCACATAGACTACCTAGAATGGAAGCTGTTGCCAGATTCAGAATGCATACGGGCCATGACTATATGCAAGCCCATCTATATAAAATAGGATTATCAGCCTCAGATATTTGCCCTCTGTGCAACTGTCGAAGGATGGATGCTCCATATCCTTGCACAACATTACAAGATGTAGAAGACCGAAGCCAGCATTGTCTGTACTGGGAGGCTAGGAGGAGAATGGAAGAAATGCCAAGATCTGGCATTGGATAAAGTAAAGTACTATAAATAGTCATATGTTCACATTGGTGTCATGCTTTATAGTCAACAGATGCGAGACTAGAAATATATTCATATAGAAAATCTCATATGAGAAAGTTCCGCACCAGATAGGTCTCTTGGATTGTTAGGTTTTTCCCGTTATAAGATGAGAACATTTTAGCGGTAAATAAAAATGAGCTAGGTTCTGCGTAGTATTACTACCGTTTGCTGATAAGAGGAACTAATTTTATTTTATTTTTCACTTAATTCCCTCGGGTACGTTTTAAATATATAAAAAAGTTACACTTATAAGTAGAACTTCTAATCACTAAGCCAATATCTTACTGACTAAACACTTACACCCTGTACATACTGGGCGGATAATTTGACCACTGGATATTAAGAAGAGGGACTGTTTCAGTACCGTAGGGGGGTGGCTACATTTATTTCATGCAGAAACAACAATTCGTAATGCAATCGTAATACAGGTATAATTAGGGATTGCATGAGTGTGAACCTTGTCTGTTAGTCTGATTTGGTTATGTTGGATAGGATTACCTTCTTATGCTTCAATTGCCTCTTTTAGGTTTCTTCATCGTCAACCAGTGATATACAAATAGCTCTAATTAGAATTAAATAAACCATTTTAATAATTTGTTTAAATAAATAATATATCTGTGAGTTAGGTGGTGTTGGGAGATCCAAGTAGCTACTATAACCAAACTAAGTTTTGTAGCAATACTTGTATTGCGTTGAGCGCTGGTTCCAGCACTGATTACAGAAGAGTGATCGGTTCTTTTCCTCGATCTGCGACGTTTCCAAGAGTTATCTTTTCTCGGTTCTCGCGTAAGCCTAAGAGTTGAGACCCATCGACTTAAACCCTCAAACACTTACAATGTTATTACAATGTGACTGCACGTTTTATTCGAGTAATAAGTATTATGAAATAAATTAACTTTTATCCTCACTATAACTAATATTTACTTTAAGAGAATGAAACTTAGAATACACTTATTTTGGATAAAACTTAAAGCCTTCCATTACTGGGCCGCAAAACGGCATTAATTGAAAAAAAATCAATTTTTAACGTTCAAACGTGTTTCACAGTTCAAAATTCCACGACCAATGAGCAATGAGTTCACACAATTCTAACTTACTCATTTCTAAAAATGTATTTTACATCTCCGTTGTTAACGGTTCGCTTCAAAATATTTTAATTATACTTACTGTTACTTTTAAATACTATCCTTTTACGTTTTGTGGATTTTATGTCGTAAATGGCTTTCTGCAAGTAAGAACCTTCTCTAAACTTTAGTGCCTATATTAGTTTCAGCTGCAATGTTTGAACATAGGCTACTGAAAATGTTTCAAATGGATTGGATATTTACTTTTTAGATTATTGGAACTATCAGAATCCAGTGCAATTGTTTTGTGAAGCACAAACTCGTATATCTTATAGTTGGTGCAATCGGATGTTCCCTCTTTGCAAATTTTTTTTATCTGGGTTATCACAGTTCAAACCGAATAGTCTATATTTTTCGTACATTTCTTTTATAAGGAGAGTATTGATATGAATACCTCTATTGATGAATGTAGCTGCTAAACGTATTTCAATTTTCTGACGTTAAAATGAATACACAAATTATTCGGTACTGCTTTAGATGTTTATTGGGAGGTTAAATTGAAAAAGATACGCAAGCTTCTAAAGTTTATTTTTAACTCCGATGATTAAGTTTGCCAAGGTTTACAAATAGGCCATTAAATTGAAAAGTTGAATTAAAAAATGGGAAGGAAACAAAAGTAGACTACAAACTACAGCGCTAACACCGCTTGACATGTTGACAAAATAACGAGAGATATAAACATCCCTCGAAGGAAGGGGTGGTTTTTATCACCACTGCCAAGAGTGACAGCTTCTTCTTTACCCTAAATATATTGTCATCATTTTTCACTCAAGGTTTTGTAACATTTATCACCAGATTATACAGATTTCTCTAAAGGCGTGTGTGTGTGTGTGTGTGTGTGTGTGTGTGTGTTTTATGTGTGGTGTGTGTGTGTGTTCTGTTCAAACAACATTGAAAGCTTTTTCCCATTTAATGGTATATGGCGTTAAACAAAGTATCTCATTATAAATTATATAGCTTACCCTACATTTGCAAGTTAAAAATTCCAATGTAAATTGTGATTTTTGTCTGTAAACGTAACTTTAAAAATAATTACCTTAAGCATATGTGATATTCCAGAAAGTACTCGAATTCATTTTGGATTTTGTTACCGGAAATAATACTTAGAGTTAAACAGGAAATAGTAATCTACAATTACTTTAAAAAATAATTTACAATAAATATTGTTACAGCTTCAAAAAATGGGGTTTCTAAAACGTTTTGATATCACATTTCCTCCAAATCACAAAAATCTACTCATCTAAAATGTTATTTCTCCATATTTATACTAATCTTGTAAATCTCCAAAACATGTCTATTTGCTCTCAGAGAATAACCTTGTTCATCTCCTGCGAAAATTATTCCCGAAACGACGCCCTGTGTGGCACAGAGTGTCTAAGGATCTAAAGGAATCATTAACGGTGGCTAAAACTGTTCTTATAC
The DNA here is from genome assembly GCA_036971475.1 of Prosapia bicincta. Taxonomy (NCBI): domain Eukaryota; kingdom Metazoa; phylum Arthropoda; class Insecta; order Hemiptera; family Cercopidae; genus Prosapia; species Prosapia bicincta. Next base: position 291,316,618 of record JBAIZL010000001.1, read on the forward strand.
TTTATTCTTCTATTTTCATTCGCTCGCTTAAAGAATCACTGAAAATGAATCTTAAAATTATAGAAAACGCAGTTAGAACCAAAAACATACTTAAAAGCCTTTCCTCGTATACTTTTCTTCCGATTAGATTATGTTTTAAACATATTTTCATACTAAACTTTAACATTTATTACTTGTTTTAAAACAGTTTTCCTAAAAAAATATATAAAATGTTTTATTTAACATTGTACAGATGAGAAAATCATTATGAAGAAGAACAATTAGAGAAAAATATCAAGAATAAGTCAAAAAATAACAATCGAACATTTTAGTAGTATTAATGAAACTAAAAACAAGAAAACATTACATTTCTATAAACACATTTGTTTGCGGTTTCAGAAGAAACGTAAAAATGGGTTGATTCTTACTGGTGGATTTTCCTAAACATACTAAACAATATTTAATTCTATTAGCTGGGAAAAGATGTTATTAAAATAAAATTCACATTTCTATTCAAATTAGATCACTCAAGTTTCCTGCAATACATAACTTACCTATACAATACATGACAATGTAACTATGCTATGTAGAACAAGATTATTTTTTTAAACAATACTAAGTGATTTTACAATCCAATTGAATTGTTTTAAAATGATGAATTCGATTTTAACTAAACCAATTATTCGCGTACTGTTTTTTAACCTGCAAAGTTTTCCGCTTTTAATCTGGCATATGGGATATTTAGTAGTAACTTATTCTTCACTACAAATTAGAGCTAAACTACTGTCCCATTTTCTAAAAACGTGTGATGTAATAATAAAAATCTGAAACTAAAAGCTTCAACTTTACTTTTTTGTGTAAATACATTTGTTTACGATGATTTATTCACCTCCAAAATTGTTTGAATACTCCTGATATTTAGAAAGTATGAGAAAATTGCTTTTTAGTTGTGCTGGGAGAAAGTAAACACAATTGTCTCTAGATACTAGAGCACGAGGCCATATTGATTAATTCAGTGAATTCCCGGGGCAAACACCGTTTTAATTCTCCTGCCAGTATCTATAATTTCTAGGTCTAGAGTAGTCGCTGAATACACACCCTTAGGGATCATACGTTAGCTCAATCAAAATTATGTTGCACTGCATTGGACCTATGCATATCTACGTGATTACAGTATCATAGCAATCCACGTTTAGGAAACTGGCCTGCCAGTTGTCCTGAAATTCAATTGTCTCCAGGAGTAGACAGAGGACAATTGACTGACGCCCCCCCCCTTGACGCAGTGGCGTCCCCCACGACTCTATCAAGACCTTATTCTTCTCTATTTTCTGTAGCAGGAAATGACATTGTTGTTTCTAATTTTGGCTTAGGAGGCATTCCTCATTATAGTGTCTTGATTACATATTTTACTTTCAACTAGGGGCAATAAATCGGCAAAACTCTCCGGACTCGTCCTTAAACATGCTTTATATCCCAATGCATCCTCCATTCCTAATTCTTTTATCAGTTCTGATGACGCTCCTGGAATGTTTTTTTTCAAAATGTAATTTCTTGACCACTCCCTTTTCTTATTTAACTCTTTCTCGAGCACTTCACAAGCCTCAGCTATAAATACCTGACAAAGATCCTCCCTTATTACTTTCAATTCATCACGAAACATAACAGATGATAAGCGTTATATATATATATATATATATATATATATATATATATATATATATATATATATATATATATATATAAAATACGTTTTCTTGTTTAATAATTTAAAACAACACAGGTTATTCAAATACAAGAATATTTATTATTTTAAATCCAAAGCTTTTCGTTGGCAAACAGTACCAACATCATCAGGAATGAAAATTACAATCTGTAATTTTCATTCCTGATGATGTTGGTACTGTTTGCCAACGAAAAGCTTTGGATTTAAAATAATAAATATTCTTGTATTTGAATAACCTGTGTTGTTTTGAAATATATATATATATATATATATATATATATATATATATATATATATATATATATATATATAACATATATAAATACAATAAAAATTTCAGTTAAAAAATGAGAAACAATGTAAACGTTATGCTATTTAAATGCGATACAAAATCCCGCGTACAGTCTTAATTAAATCCAATTACACAGATTTCCCAGTTGTAAATATGAACGCTGTCACTGTCGTCCATTACCAAATTGACATTAATTCCTGAAAAACATTCACTCAGGGATTGTCTGAAAGCTTTTTAATTTAAAACTGGTTTTTATGGTTACACAGGTATTATATTTGTTCGTAGTCATTGTTTGAAAAAAAGTTCAAAATAAACTGTCTGTTAGAGAAAAAGTAAAGGATTTCGTTTTAAATTAATTTTAGGTTGTTTCTGTTAAAACAATCGAAAATAGTACTACATTGACGGAAACGTCTATGTATATTTTTAAAACGTGTTTGTTGAAATTGTCTTAAAATACAACACTTTGAAATGATGTGGTTAGAAGTTTGAGTTAAGCGAAGATAGAAAGAAAAATAACAGATATCTATCCTAAGAAAAAAGAATATAATAAAAACATACTCGTTTTATTCGTAATAGAAGGAGGTTTCAGATATTAAATAGAATACAACATGATTGTAAAGTTGTACTCTAAATCCTGCTTAAGCCTGTACTTAAGGATATTGATATATATTCTATTATATTACAGTTTTTATGGCATTTGGATAGCTTTCAAAAATCGATTTAAAAAAAATACTGTTATTTAATTTTCGATTAAATAAATCTATTAGATTTGTTTATTGAATAAAATTGATAAAAGCAACTAATATAAAATTTAGATATAAATGTTTTACACCTAATAATATTTTAAGGTTTTAGGCAAATTGGTCATTCGTAAATTTTCCTCTCCATTCCTTAATTAGTCATGTCCAAAGATGTGTAGTCCAATATGCTGCTAGTGGGGAAATTAAATGTAATTGATAGTTCACAAAAATTGAAGAAATAAAAAAATTTCTCCACCGAATGGACTGTCTTATTTAGAACTACGTAATTTTTATATCTAGAAATAGAAAGCATAACTGTGGTAAACCTCTTGAGTGAGTAGATTTATACTAAAACTCTTGACTATATATATTCCACTTACAGTTACTATAGAAGCTGTATGAGATATTCTCATATTAAAGTCAGTCCAAACCTACTAGAATATAATAAGTAAACAATAAAGTTCCTAAATTTCCGATTGAATTTAGGTAAGCCTTGAAGTGAAAACACTTTCATTATTTGTGAGTGGTTTTCAAATTATATGTGAAATTTTGTTTCGCATGAGCAAAGTCTTGCTTGAAAATTAGGTTAAAGTAAAATATATTACTGGCATGTTATTGAGCAGGATATAATCATGCTAAGTGGCTGAGCCTTGCCTTTAAACGACTAAATAAATAAAAATATCATCTCAGGTTGGAAACTCTAGAGTGTTGTAGCTGGTTTTCAATTACCAATTTTCCGTTAGCGAAATAAATATAGAAAAATTAAACCATAAGTTTAGAATTTCACTGATTAAATTTTTCTTTCACAAATTTCCAACAACTAAGAGTTTGATTACACTAAAAATTAACAAATTTAGGAAATCTTTGATGCCAAATTAGTGGAATCATGTTTCAACTATCATTGGAGGAAAATGTAATTGATGTAAACAGCTTTCGTTTGGTCCCGGTTGATATCCCTTCCATGGTCTTGCAACTTTGTTTTATTAAAAACTAATGTAATACATAGCAAATCTAATTACACTAGTAAATTTAATTGTATAGTAAATACAGTGATTAAAAAGTGGTTATTGATTGCATTTTAGCAGCTTAGCGTGAATGTAGGCGAGATTTAACTTACTATTAGCAGTGTGAGGAAACTTGTATTGACTTTTACAATCCACAGTCCTTCCCGTAAATATATAGAAAAACATGCCTGTTGCACGAAGATTGTCTGAAGTAAAACTTTTGATCGTCTAGAAGAGATTAAATAAAAGGGTAATGAAGAGAAACATTAGCAGACTGAGATAAGAGAATATTGTAATTTCCATTTCATTTAATATGACGCATTTCCCTTTATTTATGAATATACTTAGATCGATAATTAGGTCACATACTGCAGACAAATGTAATAACATTTTAAGGAAACCAAAAATTTCTAGTAGGATTGAATTACAATAAAAATAAAGAGTTTTTTTATTTGCAAACTTTCGAGATTGCAAAATTTCCTTTTTAGATTCATTATGGTGAAATCTGCTTTTCGTGAGCTGTAAAATCAAACTCTCGGGCGTTCAGTCTGTTTATTATTCCCGGGTGAAATTCCAAGCCAGACGTTATTAATTATTTGGTAAAGTTTGAGAATGTTTTTCGAAGAAAACTTTTTTACATGTTTTTGTCAACCTATAAGTTTTTAGTCTCACTTAAAGGTAATACAAGGGCGTAAGCTATGAATACATTAACATAATAAAGTATTTTATTTGTAAAAAGGGAAATGATTCAGACGAGATTCCCAAGAAGAAGTTACATTGTGAGCATTCTGCTTATGCAACTTGAATCTGCATAAACTATAGCAAACCAATAAAGGGGACAAGTTGGTATATCCTGATCGCTTATATATTTCTTGGACCTACTAAAAATTGGGAGTAGTTAAAAAAAAGATTGTAAATCGTATCCTTAATAAATAAAATATATAGCCTAACAAATGTTGAATATGCAACAATTTTAAACGTTGGAACAGTTTTCCTTTCTGAAGTCAAGCTAAGAATTATTTCAGGGAATACAAAAACTGCCAAAATTTTAGAACTAATAATAATTTCTGTAATATAAAGCCGAATAAAATATTATGATATCCAAGGGTAATAGAGGTGTGAAAAAAGTAGGTGAAGTCCGTAAAGTAGTATCATTGGAAATAGTGTAAAATGTGAATACAGTAGTCACTGTTTCTTTATGTTTATGTAATCACATAAATTCCTTACATAAAAACAGACACTGTATCTTTGTTGTCTTGAAAATTTAAAAATTATATTGTTATTATTTGAATATTTTCTAAGTATAGGAAATTTTGCAAGTGTATTTATATTATTGGGTTTCAAATGTGAATATTATACCTCTGTGTTGTCAATTGATTGAAAGAAAAGCTTTAGCTTTGACAGTGTATTAGAAGAAATGTTTACTAGGACTGGTTCTGCGGCCGGCTGTAAGCTCTGCGCCGTGCTCGCCGATGCTCTAGTCAGATGAACCTATTACTTGCCGGGACCTGTGCCCCCTTCTGCTATATAGGCTACTTCCACTGAACTTCATTGGAAAACCCACTAATGTCTAGTTTTGTGCCGTTTGGGGATTATAGATTTATGACATAGGTTCTAAGTATAAGGCTATCTCGAGACCATATATACTCCACAAATTTGTATGAAATAATCACATGTCTTAAATAACATTTTCAACCATTTTAAAACTTTCCATTTCCCGTCTTATAGAGACCTGGATTTCATATAAAGAAACATTTACAACAAAAAATGTAATGTTTGAAGTTATATCTCTCTATAATAATGTTACGATATTAATATAGGCTAACTGTAAGTATCCTGCATGAATTCACATTATAATCTTGCACACACACATATCAAGGATAATCTCAGTGTGGGGTTATTGAGGAACACTGCAAAATAGCATTACATATACAATTTGCATTGACATAGTTTACATATTCCAACGACTTCTACATAAGATAAATCTTATTTCTGAACCCTAATGCTGGCCTGCCCAACACCCTTTGCACTGACGAAATTTCATATATGATTAAACAAAATTTTCTAATCTCATAAACAAATTTAGAATTTAACCCTTATTACTAATAATATTACGGATAACAAATTTCGTTAGTAAATACTACGTTAATTGTATTCACTTCTTTCTGTGGGAAAAGGATGTAACTAATATATACTTTTTAATATATATATATATATATATATATTTAATAAATTTAGTAACAACAATAAAACGTCTTATAAAATACTAGACCTGACAAACTGGAATTGAGAACACAACACGAAATGTTTTGGTACACCTAGTGTCAATAGACGGAGTTACATTGAATCAAATATATTCTTTGTTTATACCCGAAAATTATGTTTTAAATCAAATTAAATTGAAAGACAGAAAATTAAACAAACAGAAATATATATAAAAAAATCATTTATTGGCATGTAATTTTTTATTTTAAGATCTTAAAATATTTACACATAATATTTAATCCATTTTCTTTATTTATTTCTTCGGCAAACATTGTGTTTAATCCTAACAAAATGCTCTACAACGTGTTTTTAACGTTTCTGAAGTCGATGTCAGTGGTACAAATAAACCATACTTTATAATAATTGACCTACTGAAATAAGTGTACAATTATTTTATTACGTAAATTCAATTTACAAAAACTGAAATAAATAAAACCTCTATGCCACAAATGACTCTAAAACATTTCCTCAAAGTCAGCAAAGGCTGTCGTGTAAATTAGTGTTTCCATATTGCCACTTGTATAGCAAACATATTCAACAGTATAATAATTAAATAGGTGTAACATTACAGAGAAATAATCTCAATTGAAAGTTAGTGAAATTTAATTTATTGAAGCCCTAATAACGTTAACATATTTGTTTAAAGCAATAACATCGTTAGTTACATTATAAAAGTGTTAACACCCATTGGAAACAGAGAATATTTATTACACGACGTAACGTCAGTAAATTATAAATACCCCGGAAAATATATCGTATATAGGAAACAGATGTGAAGGAACTTTCAGGATTAATGTCTCAACGGAATAAATCCCTATCACTGCAACACCTGTCAAGGTGTCTCTTTGCACGTAAAGCTTGCTTTTCCCTCCGTGATATCTCTATAAGTAAAAAATGTATCGGCTGTGCGTGACGTCACAAGTCCACTGGATTATCTTGAATGACTGCAAAAACAGATTTCGCCCACTTACAAATAAATGAAGATTTGAAAGAAAATGCCGTTAAAACCGTCCCTTAAAAAACCGTCTCGTCTCTCTACCAATGTATATGATATATTTATATACATCGAATATATATATATATCGTGAGTTTGAATACGTCTGATTACTATTTAACTATTTATCACTACTCACAATTATGCCTAAATCTTGTTTATGATCAGCAATCGTTTTAAGAAATATTCATTTTGTGTAATTAACTAGGATAACCAACAAGTTTTGAAATTAGAAAAGGCAATTAATATTTTATGTATATGTTGCAATAATACAGTACTATAGATGAATTAGTTTAGTAATGGTTTTAAGTCTTTTTTAAATCACAAATGCAGGAAGGCAAGAAGGGATAGCATATTGCTTGGTCCGAAGAAACACAAACTGTAATAAAAACTGTATATATATATATATATATATATATATATATATATATATATTTCAGATTAAATAATATACACTAATTATAGGAATAATTTATTGAATAATACACTCAGAGCTTTTCGTTGGTTGACATTACCAACATCCTCAGGAATTACAATACTATGAATCAATACTAAGGATACTTGATTCTTAGTATTGTAATTCCTGAGGATGTTGTTAATGTTAACCAACGATAAGCTTTGAGTATATTATTCAATAAATTATTCCTGTAATTAGTGTATATTATTTAATCTTAAACTTAATTCTAACAGGAAAACATATTTGATTTTCTATATATATATATATAAAGAACATAGGTCAAAATACAAATACAAGACTTATAATTGAATTTACAATTCAAAGCTTTTTGTTGGCTAACAGTACCAACATCAACAGGCATAATAAACAATTAAAATTCAGAATTTTAATTGTTTAATATTCCTGATGATGCTGGTACTGTTAGCCAACGAAAACCTTTGAATTTTAAATTCAATTATAATTCTTGTATTTGTATTTTGACTTTTGTTCTTTATTAATACACAAGAATACATTATGCGATATATATATATATATATATATATATATGTATATATTTGTGTGTGTGTGTGTGTGTGTGTGTGTGTGTGTGTGTGTGTGTGTGTGTGTGTGTGTGTGTGTGTGTGTTGCAACGGTCTGATATACCGTGGCAAATAGGAAATAAATATTTTCCTGTTTTTAAGTAATAAAGTTGATTTTTAAATTAATCAAGTTTGGAGTTATACAAATAATAAAGAGTGAAAAATTAAATAAAACCTTAAATAGAATAATTAAGCTAAATTAAAAAATATTAAAGAATAAATTTGTAATAACTAGCTAAATTTGACCATCGGGAGTGAGGCGAAAATTTTCTAAGTGCTAAAAAAAGCTATCTTAAGAACCAAACTACATAGAACTTTCATCGACATTTTAAAAGAACCAGAATAAGCCAGAATAAACATTAGGGAAAACAAAATTTGAAAAACTTAAAAAACAAAAAAGTTACAGCCGTTTTAATAAAATAGACATTTTTCAGTGTTCCAAAAATGATAATCAAACTCTGCAAGCTAAAACAGATTCGTTGCCCGACTTGCCTGTACAAGGAATAAATCCAAAGATAGCAAGTATTGCAGGCGGGGTGAGGTAGGTTAAATTCACCGCTATATATACTTGGTCTCTAAGCCTTTAGAGACAGTCTGAAATAAATTTTAATACGAGGTGCCGCGGAACGCTATGCTAATGTTGTTAAAGAGTTTCTCTCAACTAACTTCATGAGCTAGCCTAAAGATTAGTTGGTTTTTTTGTATAAAAGTCCAGAGATTTATCTACTGGCAGATTGTGTTTAAAAGGACACAGGAGCCTTTTAAAATATGTAATTTAAACACGATAATATTTTGCACGTTCCCTTGCTGTCTCTGCAGATCATCATCAGGTGGTAAGACTCTGTGAATATTTTGTGTATTATTTTAAATGTGTTTCTTTCCAGCTGACTATTGAAATGACATGTGTGACTATATCTAGACCATACATAATTGATAAACCAATTTTGAAGAGTTTATACTTATTTTAAATAGTAGTCAGCGGGAATAGGCTTGTTTTGGGCCTGGCCCTACGAGCGGGAAATATACACGTAACTCAGGGAGTTTAGCACGGTTTAACAAGCGGGGTGATTGGCAGATGTTTGGTTTGTTTATAAATAAGTTTTTTAAACAACAAAATTTTGGTATTCTGCGAGAAGGGATATCAAATAAAAGTAGGGTGGGACGTTGCAGTGTGTACCTGAAAACATTTTCACTACACACAGTAGAAACTGTTTTAGTATAAATAAATTTCACTCAGTTATTGAACGATTTATTCCCATAGCTAAATAACTACCTGTGCCATACGGTTGCCTTTTTAAAATATTTTTACAAAACAACTACAAAATAATTATGGCAGAATGAAAAGAATTTCCTCTACACAATATATACCTAGCTGAACTCAACTCTTAAATAATTCTCAACAATGGAACGTACTATTTAGTTATTTATACTCTGAGTCGATTAATATTACTCTAACCTTAGGATGATGCATAAATGAAAGTTTCACAATTGGTTATTGTCAACAAATAATTATACTGAATAATTAAATTTCGTAAAGATGTTTTGCGGACTGGCTGATTTGTAAATTAGTTACTACAATTATAAATTGATTAGTTTAATCTATATCTGTGGCTCAGTGAAACTACGTAGTTATCCTAGCACGGTTACGAATGGCATGATGATATTCTTGGACTCACCTTCTCGCTCGCAGAACCTTGAAGATTGGTCGGCAGTTACTAGACTCGTTTCTCTTTACTACTTTCTTTACACTGAACGACTCCCTATCTCACTTTCCACATTGACTAATTAATTAATTCCCTTAACCCTCTTTTATTAACTTTACTTTGTTATTAAAAATGTTTTCTCCCAATAACCTTTAGTACACGTTTAGACATCAAAGCATATTTATGTAGTGTTTGGTATGCGCTTTAAACTAAAAAAGAGTGTATTAGCTAACTTGTGGATTTTTAACTCACATTAACCTTTAGTACACGTTTAGAACCCTAAGTATATTTATGTAGTGTTGGTTATGCACTTTAAACAACAAAAACAGCGTATTAGCTAACTTGTAGATTTTTAATTTACAATAAACTTTAGTATACGTTTAGAGCCCTAAGCATATTTATGTAGTGTTTGGTTATGCACTTTAAACTACAAAAACAGTGTATTAGCTAACTTGTGGATTTATAATTCCCAATACTTTAACATGGTATCATTAGAAGGCTTAAATGTGTGAGTGCACCCGTCAATAAATATAGATTATCGAACCACAGATGTCAGGTGGAAGAACGCATAAATAATGCAAGAGCAGTGGCTGCGCGAAGTGCCTACCAATTCCCTGTGAAAATCTCATCTTTATTGCAATAACATAAAATGGAAACATATTTTTTCCTAACACATAGAAAAGCTTTTAAAGATTTGTTCTAATAAATCGGTTAAATAATTAAAGAAAAATTGTCTCTTGAAAATAGAAAATATCTGATTTTTTTACCGTTTAAAGAATAATTATTCACTATTCAAACATTGCCCTTAATGTTTACTCGTTACAGTCTGATTTTCATTGAAATAAACAATATTTCGTTATTAGCGTCATCTTCAATATCAACATCATATTTATATATACATATAGCAATCCTTGGATGAATTTCTTTTCCTTGTTTTTATACATACATAATTAAATGAAACTCTCATAAACAAAAAAATTATTATATTTTCTTCATACATTAAAGTTTTGGCTGATTTGCTACAGCTTTTTTAAACAATTTAAAAGTACCTTATAGTTCTATGATTACGTTTGGATTACTGTCATTCCATACAAAGTAAATATTCCCTAAATATACATATATATAACGTGAGCATATCTGTGATAAATATTAAACATCAGGTATTAATAGCATAATCAAGCCCTATTATTTAGCGAGTGAAAGTAGGTCTAACTCATGCTATTTTGAAACTTAACTATTTGCCTAAGTAACGAAATATTTATGTAAAACCTAAAAAGACATAGAGTTAACAACAAATGGATAAACATAGGATTACATAGTGAAAATTGAAAAAAATGTTACCAATATAGAAGTGTATATTACCATAAATAAAAGGTAAGCATATCTGCGATAAATAATAAATAACAGGTATTATTAGCATTATCAAGGACTACTCCACCCAGTCTATTTACTTTTGTGAGTGTTATTCTGTTACGACACGTGAGGTACTTGTTTTTATTACTAATAATAATTATTTGCAAAGGGTTGGAACATTTTATAGTTGTAATTTACTCTCGTATATGCAAACTGTTTTTTATAAAATATTGAACTGTACGTCTAATAAATTGAAAGGTCCACATGAACTCTAACATTTGTATGGACAATAATCAAGGAAATAAGAATATGGTTGGAATGTATCAATACAGTGAAAACTCGTTTAGGATTAAATTTAATATTATCAATAATACCATTTTTATTCAAACGATCAACCTGGTGTAAATCCCAAAAACTATTTCTGTAAATTCATCTCGAGAGTGGTAACAAGATAAATGTATCAATTTATAATAATATATCTAATTAAGATACACTTCAAAAGATCAAAAACAAGAATATTTGTTACTATTAGCACTTGTACTTCCTCGCTGACTTTCGATGACACCATTGACTTCAAGGCCCTAAAACCCCCAGAGTGTTAATGCCATAGAGAGGTTTACGGCATCTAATATTTTACTCCAAACCCTCTCCTTTGGTACTCCCGAAGAACCACACACTTGCATCCCAGTTGACTTTTTATGGCAGCATTGACCTCAAGATCCTAACACCCCACAGAGTGATAATGTTCTAGCGAGTTATTCGGCAACTAATATTTTACTCTAAAACCTCTCCTTTGGTACTCCCGAAGAACCACACACTTGCATCCCAGTTGACTTTTGATGGCAGCATTGACCTCAAGACCTTAAAAACCCCCAGAGTAATAATGTCATAGCAAGATTTACGGCATCTAATATTTTACTCCAAAACCTCTCCTTTGGTACTCCCGAAGAACCACACACTTGTATCCCAGTTGACTTTTGATGGCAGCATTGACCTCAAGACCCTAAAAACCCCCAGAGTGTTAATGCCATAGCGAGGTTTACGGCATCTAATATTTTACTCCAAAACCTCTCCTTTGGTACTCCCGAAGAACCACACACTTGCATACCAGTTGACTTTTGATGGCAGCATTGACCTCAAGACCTTAACACCCCACAGAGTGATAATGTTCTAGCGAGTTATTCGGCAACTAATATTTTACTCTAAAACCTCCCCTTTGGTACTCCGAAGAACCACACACGTGCATCCTAGTTGACTTTTAATGTGACATTCAACACCCGTGTGATCACATTGTAGCATTTTTTTTAGCTTCTATCTTATTTATTTAAAGCGATTAACCTTTTTGCTCTAGTAAGGTAAAACTCTAGTCAGGAAACTCCTAAACCTGGTAAGAGGGAAGGGGTTTATTTGACTAAATCAGGGAGGTAATATACCTTAAGGTAGCAGTGCTTCGGGCAATTCAAACCCGCTCCCAAGTTTAAAAAAAAAAAAAAAAAAAAAAAAAAAAAAAAAAAAAAAAAAAAAAACCTTTTTGCTAGTATTGAAGAGGCACACCCGTGCATCCCCGTTTGCTTTCGATCAAGGTACTGATATCAGCACGCTAAGAACACAGCAAGTGTTGATTTTCTATCAATTGTATACTTTTTTATTTTCACCCCATTCATCCCTTCGCTATTTCTGTAGAGCAACACACGTGTATGTTTTGATGACTGTATTGGACTACACACTTTCAAGTACCCCCGAAATCACTTTATGGCATTTTCTGACTTTTTACATTTTTATCCAAATTTTCCGTTTTTTTTTACTCTCGAAGGAACTTACCCGCGCATCTCTGATTGATTTCGATGACGCCATTGGACTCGCCATCCTCAGGAACACGCCAAGTGTTTATTTTCTATCTTCTTATGACTGCTGACCTATTTACCACAATCTACCGTTGCTGTTCACGATTAAATTCACCTTTTCATCCCCATCGTCATGGATTTTGGACTCAGCACCTTCAAAAATCCCCAAGTGATCTTTGGTTTCTGTATCCTTACCTTACCTCTTTGCTACTCGTGTAGCAGCTGAAACTTAATTATGCACTAACTTAGAGGTATGTATATATATATATGTCTATGTGTGTGTGTGTGTGTGAACCTATCTAAGGTTCTAGTCTATATAGACTAGAAAACATTGGGTTAATGTAAAAATACATTCAAACTGTAACGTTATGCGCTTTGCTGACGTAACTCAGTCACGTTGTATCTGTCCATGCATTACCCGAGCTGAATTGTAATTGCTTTCACATGCATGACGTAATTGCGTCAGTCGCAGCAACTCTGTAATTAGGGTTTGCCTTGTGTTCTAGTGATACATAAAAAGTGATACACGTCTGTTTTTTAAATTACTAAAACAAAGGCAAACAAACATTATTAAACTAACATACTTTGGTTTCCCTTTGATGTCCCGATAAAGACACCCTCGAGTTTAGGGTCTCGACCCCCTAGTTTAGCAAGGAAGGTAAATTTAATTATCTTGTGAATTTCCCGTGGTTACAGAACCTCAGCAACCGCGAGGTTATTGCTTTCTGTTTGTTGTTTTACTAAGCAAAATGAAAGTATAGACAAGTGTTATTACTACAGAAAATGTATTAGATGCAATGCAATTGTGGTTCTAAGATAAGGCTATGCTTAGATTGTTAATAAAACATTTTGCTGTTTTTAAGTCATTTGGTTTTAAAGTGCATTTGGTTTATTATGCATTTGGTAGTATTAGCAAGCTACTCAGTATGGTAATAAACTATAATAAAAATGACATATAGTAAACCGCCTTTAATCAAATTTATGTTTTTTTGTATGGATGCTTTTCCTGATTCTTATACTTTGTTTACCATACTTTTCATATGGACAATATTTGGGCAACTTGCCACAATTTAATACTTTACGTAAGATTCCTATAGTTAAATCATACAAGTCTCTTTAATACGTAATAGGTACACAAATTTATTACAATAGCTGTAAGGTTTAATATTTAAAATAATAATAATTCATTGAATGTATCCTGCAATTATTTTCATATCGAAAAGTAAAATAAATTAAATACATGGTTAGTAAGACAATTAAGTGTTGTTTTTACTATCTGTATCATGACTCGCTTTGCTGTGGCACATTGTGGCTTATTGGATGCGAAATGATAAAGAAAACGAGGCAGGTATTTCGTATAAGTTTAATTTTGGATTACGTCAGAGGCTAAGGTAATAAAAAGCTAAGCTTCTGTTATTTTTTGACAAAACGTTTGCTACAATCAATTTTATTGGAAACGTTTGGTTTCTCTGCAGTTTCTTCTGGGTCATTTAAGAAGTTCCCCAAAACGTCGTCATTTATCATTTGACCGATCATAAAGACCGTTATGTTATTGCTTTAATTTGGAAATGATTGATTGAACATGATTGGATATGACTGGAGTTCACCGGTATTTTAACTCTGTTTACGACGAAACTCCACACAAAATGCGGGAGTCGCAGGTCGAGTAGGTGTTGGAATTCACAAATAACCAGTACTTACGATATGGTATTTTCGCAGCTGTCTCACATCACACAAACGTATCTCGAATAAAATGAATATTTGGTTCAGATTGTATAATGATAAGAATGGGATGCAAGTTGATATGTTTTTTTTTTTTTTAATAAACCATGCAATTGGGAATAGGTAATGAATTTTCACATTTCACTGTGGTGTCATTAGCTAGTATAGTGTACAACTCATCGCGGACACTGGTTATCTTGCTGATACACAGCTGATAGGTAAACATCTCTTTTATCACTATCGTGCGTGAAAATCTTACATTGTACTATAGAGTCCCGATGTGGTTCTGCTAATAATATTTGTTACTCCTTGACTTTAGTTTGGTACTACTATAATAACAAACTCAACGGTTTGAAAAAATTTCCATTTGAAAATGTTTTAGAACATTATTCCATGCCTTGAATAATATCTTTTTTCTTATAAATAATTACCCAAATTTCATCCCATTTATCATCATAAACTAGTTTTCTACAGTAAATAACACCCTCTAAAATGTATTTCTCGCTGTGGCTCAAGGGCAATGCTAGATTGACATATATGAATTTGATTTAATATAAAAATGCCCTATGCTCTTTTGTAGTGGTAGAGAAGTTAAATATGAATGGTGTCTGTATACTACCTCTAGACACCCATTTTATCCAGGGCATTACAAGACGTACGTGACATTACTGAAGGAATATAGCCGTTATGTGTATATACATTGTGTAACTATTGCATTTGTATCAAAGGCTTTACTGTTTTGGTGGAAATGAAAAGATAGGGAGATTACAATTTTATTACAAACATATTGCCTAAGGGTGTTTTAAACTCCCTAAATCTTTTGCGCTTGAGGTAAAAGGTATTTGCATATGACTTATCTCGTGATAAATTAACAATGTTAATCTAACGCTCGTGATAAAATGAATAAAAGATTTGTAAAATTATTAAATTTTGATAATGCAATGTATATAAGATACTAAAAGGTAGAAAATTCAAATAACAATGATAAAAAACACTTGTACTTCATATTTGTTGATTCCATAATCTCGTTAGCTACTAGTTTTCACTAAACACTAGTAAATATTTACAAACTTGCCTATAGTAGCACTTACTTATATTTGTTGAGGAAGGCCGTTTCGGGAGATGTGTCCCATTGTCAACTCAGGCCGTAACCAGTTACGGTATGAGATGACAATGGGGCACATCTCCCGAAATGGACGTCCTCAACAAATACAAGTAAGTGTTACTATTGGCAGGTTTGTGAATATTTACAAATCTTTACTTATATATTTTTTTTCAAGACATTTATATGGAGAACTACAGCAAAAATTTCTATGATGTAAAATAACGGCTTTATAAAGCAAGAAATAATACTAATACAGAGTTATTTTATATACTATAATTTTATATCCTATTTTACTTAGGCTATATATATATATATACACTGAGCGGATCAGTTTTGAAACATAATAAACAAAGATATTGACATTTCTGTATAAACTATGCCAAACATTACTATGTAGGTCTATTTATAAATCGCAATAATGATTCCATACACTCAAATAACGTAATAGATGTGAAGTAGGTTGCTTTGAATTTATCAAATCGTATTTGTTTACTGTGATATCAAAAGAACAAATAAAGTCGGTTGATATTAAATAAAACCTATTATTTCCACCAAGGCAATGTAGCCGTTGTACGTTGAGTGCTATTTAGATAACGCTTTAGCTATAACAGTAACTGTGTCGGTAGTAACAATGATATCGACTGAATACTCGCATGGCGCTATTACGTCATTTCTTATCAACCACAGGGTGTAAATTGAAGTCGTCATAGATTTATTTTGCCTACTAAAATACGTTCTTATAATGTATAAAAATTGAAACGGTCTGATAAAATTCATTTACCTAAACGATTTAATATCTTGGACAATAAACTTAAATATAATGTAAATATTTTTACTTTCTGAAATATCCAGATTAGTGGAAATATTTAGTAGTACGAACAATATGTTTTAGGAAGTTCATTAAAAGATAAAAATATTTTATACATAGGAATTAATAAGGAAACAGGAATTATTATATTTTTCACTTTCTTTCACTATTATATTATTCTCCTTGGGATGAAGGAATTGGCTTAGTACATTGGTAACCTATAACGATTCCCTTACTGGCTGTAGGTATATCAACCGCTAACGCACGTGACACTGAGGCACCCCACAAGAGGATGTCTGCGACGAGAGTAACAAAACATTATGAACCGAGAAAAAACTGGTTATTATTAAATATTAATTTTCAGTAAATAACTCATTACTATTTGGTGTAAATATGGAAATAATTTACTTGCAAAACTTAAGCATTATTTGGCATTCAACTAACCTTTAGCTTATTGGGTAACCATACTTGGTAAAAGAAACTTTGAAATTATACTTTATAATTACCTACAATAAAATATAATATATGCAATATACATTCTTAACACATTTTGCAATATGTTTCAAGAATTTATGTTTCAAAAACCATTTCTTGGCGATAAAATAACTGAACGTCTTATTGAAACAATTAAATAAATATTTCTCATGAATTTATATTTGAACCAAAAGTTTTCTCTATATTTGATCAATTATGTTCATCGCTATTTTGTGGATTCTATATAATAAATTATATACCACTGCCATTTTGTAAATGCATTAATGAGTTATATAACTTGGTATAGTTTGATTTGACTGAGTTGATTTTCTATAAAGGTTATACTAACCTTTTTTATTGTTTCTAGTAATTGTGATATCTAATAATTCAGTTTATTGTTTGATTGAAATTTATGAATAAACCTTTTATTAATATGTTTAGTATACATAAAATGTAACATTTCCTAGATATTTAAACAATAACTATTTTATGTATGAAATCCATCATATACATATCGAAACCAGTGTCCATTTCGATCGTATGTTTTAATAGTTTCATCTATTTCAAAATCTATATATTTATAAACATATTTTCTATATTATGCGTGTCAATGGTATACAAAGAAAAAACAAAGATAAATTATAAGGATGATATTAAGAATAATTTATCCTCATAAAAAACCGAACATATGGAAATCAAATTTGGCTACTCATTGTATCAATAATGGACATGGATTTCCTGAATAGGAAATATTAAATGAATTAAGGAAATGAATAAAGAGATAAAAATGAATATATGTGACAAATGATAAATTGGTAAACATAGAGTTTAAAACAAATTAATTTATGAACAATGTCTAGTGAAAACAAAACGGCAAACTACTTTCAGGCTCATTGATGTCCTAACAACAATTATACATATGCCCTAAGTATAAATACGAATAAACATATGGTTAAATTGTAGTACATACGATTTAAATTTTGTAAAAATAATTGTATAATATCGTTTTTTCTGAAGGTGTTAATACTTATTTTATTGGCGAAAAACTTTAAATAATATATAAATTAAAACTATTGTTGTATTTGATAGGTTTTTCTTGATTATATATATATATATATATATATATATATACGTAGGTGCATGATAAGTAGTGTAGTGATTGGTATAGTTTACATTGTTAAATAATAAATTGTTGACTTGTAACCAGCCCCCACAACCAATAAACTCGCACCTGTGGAATACATACAACCGATGGAAAGAGCGCCCCGTCCTCCAGCATTAGTTCATATTAAATTTATTTTAAATATCTGAATAATTTCTATCTAATCTAAATTTTGGAAATGCTTAACTATTAATAGTTAAGCGTAAATTGACCTGAAACTAACCCTATGTTAATGGTGATTTTATTTGTGGAAAATGTTTTGCTAACTATACAATAGTATTTCGTAAGGGGAGAAATTAATTATTTTAGGTGAAATCTTATTTTATAAAACTGAATATATATTACTGGTCTGATTTGTAGAAAAAGATCTTTTTAAAAAAAGTTACAACTCACGTTATAATGCGACGCAATATATATACACATTAAAATCCCGTCTGTAGGCACTCTACAGTTAAAGATCTAAAAGAATAATCATTTTTGTTTTGCATACCAATAGTTTCGAGTAGTCCTAAAAATATCCATGTAAGTCGTAGTCATAAACCCTATTAGGGTAACTTTGTATGGATGCATGTTCTAACGGGGTGTTTCAGTGGCAAGGTTTCTTTCTTGCCGAGTTTCTTCATTTAGTTTTTCACGTCACACTTAAACTACTGTTTCTTTTCACTGCGTACTAGCCGCACCTACGAGGGATTTTGCGTCCCTCGCTGTACCCTAGCCTAACACAACACCACTCACAAAGCGAACACACACACACACACACACACATACACATAAACTAACATCTTCACTTAGGGAATTTGACTGGTCAGAACCGTTGCGCGTTAGAGTGCTGATAAGTCCAGAGAAAATGCCCAGATTTGTAAGTAAAGAACTCATATTTAGTATAAAATTTGTGTATTTTGACTGAAACATAAAGTTACATTTAAACAGAAAAGTTTTACGAATCATATAAGTGACATCACTTCACGTGCAACAATCACGTTCAGAGCACGTGACGTGTGCTGGTGCAGGATGTGCTCTGTCTGGATTTTAAACGCTGTATAACAGAAAACTTTGTTGTACTAGTACGGTTTTTTTAGTGGGGATAGGGATTTATTTTATTAAATGTTTGCTCTTTGAAACGTAACACTATAAGTTTATTTCATACTTAGGTCAAAAAAGTATGTATTCCGAAATTAACAAAGGAATGTCTGGTTTTACCGCGGACGGAACCAGTCACCTAGAGAGAACGAATTTCTGCAAAATCTCTTTAACTTTTTATAATAGTTATTGCAATAATATACTTTTAAATTATAAAGATATCCGTT
Organism: Prosapia bicincta; assembly: GCA_036971475.1. Lineage (NCBI taxonomy): Eukaryota > Metazoa > Arthropoda > Insecta > Hemiptera > Cercopidae > Prosapia > Prosapia bicincta. The sequence goes on from JBAIZL010000001.1 coordinate 291,336,128, forward strand.
ACATATAAACTTCGTACCTGTATGTTTGATATAATCGTCCTATTTGCTAAATCGAAGAGTCCTATAGTTACACACCGTAATCATAAGTACTATAGGCTTTAGGTCACTAGTTACAAGGTTGCTGCAACATGATCCGCGACTGTAATTATCGTGATTCAGCAGAGCATTTGGTTACAATGATCTAATTACAAAATGCATATGCACGCAATTACAATTAAGCTCGAGCACTATGTGACGTCAGCAGAAGTATAATGGTGCCGTATATTTACAGTGTATTCCTTGTAGCTCATTTAAACCTGTATAATGAAGCCATTACGTAAATTTATGATTCTATGTTCTATAGAATCACTTGATTAGGAATGTAAAGATATATGGGGACGATTGAATCAACACTCATAGTTTTAATTAAGCAGTACCATATTATTATTATTTTTATAGTTATATGTAATATATAGTATTGTATTACGGCATATATATTACAATTAAAGCGTTACAGGTTAATATAATAATAAGTTCAAATTCAAATCTTAATATTTCCTTTAATTAATTATTTAATAATTATTCCTTGCAGTTCTTTTTTATAGGGGAATTTTATTGATGTCACTTTGTTCACACATGTTTTCATTTACAAGCAGTACCCCCATGAATATCAGAATGCAATTTACTTAGAACATATGTAATGCATTGAGATCTAAGTATTCGAAGCCTTAGACAATAATCACAGGCCTATTAATAATATGTTATGTGTCTCTATCTGTAAAGTTTGGGGTAGATCATCAAGTTGACGACGTATCATACGCAAAATAATCCCTATAGGTGACTAAAAATAAATGTTCACCTAAGGGGTTTCCATGGCTAATCTGCCGATATTGCCTGTTATCCAGGATAACCAATTATCGGTAGCTTGAATGAAGGATAGGGATTCAACATGTCTCTCCTTTCTTCACGTATCTGGTTCATACTGGAAATCCTTCTCAGTCGTTATTTATTTTCTCTAGGTCGGTACCCTAATTATTTTAGTACCTTTTTAATCATTATATATAAAACGTACCCATTATCTTTCATTATAAATTACTTATTACTCTCCTAACTGTTAACAACTCTTCACTATTTTATCAATTGAAATAACTAAACCTCGCATTCATGATATTACGTCTTTGCACTTAGATACTAATTTATGCCCCTCGATCGATATATTTATTTCCAACTTAGTCCTCAAGGGCTTTACGATTCAATTTCTATAATAATTCAAATACGTTTTTAAAACATTTCTGGATAATTCCCAAGATTTACAAAATTTAAGAGGTCATCCTAAAATTGTTTAACTAACAAGTTGTATATAATGTCAATGTTACAGCCTAATAGTTAATAAAAAAATTTTATTTTATAAAATATCAGGCATAACATCCATTGAAACTGTTGATTTTCTATTCAAACCCCGGAAGTTCCTATCTCTGAACGAAATGCTTGAATACCAATGGTCCAACGAGTCTTTACACTAACGATACCTCTAAGTTTGACTTATTTATAATGTTATTGCATACATTTACTGGTTAAACTGCTGGCTACCCGCATTGCATTCACATGGCGCCACACTCTAAGCACATCTAGTTACTACATCGTAATAGATCGCAGTGAGCCACCCCTTGCAACTTTTCTCTCTTTGTAGCTTTGAGAGTTTACTTCAACCGATTAGGATTCGCCAAACTGTTTCAAAAAATAATCGAGAACAAAGGTGGAATAAATGTATAAATAATGGTAAAACTATCTCAGAATTATAAACACTTTATCACTCTGATTTAGATTACTTAAGTAACTATTATCAGTGGTTTGCTACAACTACAAAATAAAAACCATTTAGTTTCTGGTGTTAAGTACAATTAGTGATATTATAATAGTATCAATTATGACGATGGCGTAGGTAATCGAAACGATTATCATATGAAAGTATTGATAATTGTGTGTTCTACAAGTAATTATTTATTTAGCGCCCCAACATATAAATCACCTCAAATATTAGTTAGTAACCATAAAGGAATAGCTTGTGAACTGTGTTTCTAGAAATACAAATTATTAGCTGTCTTGACATGGTATTACATTTAAATCAAGTCATTAGTTTAGAGCCTAGAAAATTTAAGAAGTTCGTAAGAAACGAAAATTCATCATTATATCAAGTGCTATTGTATTTGAGTATACTTTGTAAACCTCAATCACTTACGTTTACATAATACCAGAACGGAAAATGTGACCAGAAATAAACATGTGGTTTACTTTTCAATGGTATTGCTTATTTTAGCCACAATGCAAACATATCTACAGTTACTGAACAATTTTTACATTGAGTGACTCTATATTGGTCATTTAAGTCTTTAAAAATTATGGATACAATGGTATCTACTATTTAGATATTTTGATAACGCAAGACCTACAGCACAAAACTATTTTGCATTTTATAGTTTGTGTTGGCTACACTGCAATAAAACGAGAAAGTTTTATACGCCAATATCATCACAAATTTAACTATTAGGAAAACAAAATTCTTCTTAATTAAAATGTAATTCGTTAGATTTAAAATCAATGACTGACATTCTTCTGATGGCGCAGTTTTGGTTTATCGCCAATGATACCTCCTAGAGAAAGATTCTGCTTCTAGTCACTGTTTACGTAAATCATGCTAATTTCCGTTAGATATGTATTTGTTTATAAATTGCATCGTCTATCCATAATAATCGAATCATCATTTACTTGTGATTTTATTTAATAATGAAAGGAATACTAGACAAGAAAACGCGTTGTTGTCAATGCAACGTCCTCATCTTCAGTGAATACATGGATACTCAAAGAATGTGTTCAAACAATATAAAGTGTGCACGCAGAGGAGGCCAACATTTTTATTGAAACAGGACTGTTTAAATAAACGTATCTACTTTGAATTTCGTTTAGTCTTGGTAATTATGTAACAGATATAAATATTACGTTACATGTAAAATGTATCAGATATATTACATAGTAAGAATATGTGTGTGCAATACTAAGGCGTGTATTGCCAAGACCAGAGAATATTTATTCCGTGTTATATTATGTAATGGGAATCTCACCTATAACCATAGGAATATCTGAGACCTGACACGTAGCTTTTAGAGGTGATGTTGAAGAGAATGAAGGGGTTCAACATTTATCAATGTCACAAGTTATAGATTCTCATCCTGAAAAGACATCATGTTGCCTCAATGATGTGTTTATTTGTTATATACCAACTTTTTGATTGGGGTAATACGTAACAATGAAACCTTTATCTCGTTGGAAACTAACACATGCGTTGTAATTGAAAGTACAGTCGGCGTCGCTTATTGTGATCACGGTTAATATTATCATTCGGTTATTGTTATCGTTTCATTGAAAAACAAACACGGACGTATATTAATACATTGTAATTAGGCCGCTTATTGTAATCATCTGTTCGCTTATTATTATCATTTAATTTGCCATTCAAAATCATATGAGTCCACGTATACTAGCATAGACCAAGTAAAAATGTCTACAAAGTAGTGTAAACAGCACGTGAAACACACAATGACGCCCAATTCATAAAATGTTTATTTTTAGAATGACAGAAATACTTTATCACTTAGCATAGTTCTCAGAATGTCTCCCTTACTCTTTGTTTACGCAAACACCCTAGCCTCGCTTGAGTCGACCTTAGTTGTTTGTTAACATTAGTTGATGTTACTACTGAACCATTTACAGTACAATCCTACTGTATTTTTCAACAGTGAATTTTTATGAACGTTTATTACAGTATTTCAGTTTGATTTTACATAACTTAATTTTTAAAGATCTTTTTCGTTTGTTTTTTAGAGTTTTGTGTCACTTGAAGTTTCAAAGGACAGAATAGCAAGATGTCCGAATCTCAAAAGAAACGACGCGATTTAAGTCTTAAACAAAAACTTGATATTCTAGATAGGTACAGTAAATTACCAAAAATGAGTCAAAGAAACGCTGCTTCTCAACTTGGCGTTTCTCAACCTCTCTTATGTAAAATATTGAACAACAAAGAAAAAACCTTGTCATTATCAAAGTGTAATGCAAATGTTGACAACAAAAGACATCGTTCTGGGAAGGATCCGCAAGTGGAATCAGCTTTGAAATTGTGGTTTAAAAATTTTCGCGAAAAAGATGCTCGAGTTGACGGCCCACTAATGCGTCTATAAGCTGAGGATCTTGCCAAAAAAAAGGAAAACAGGATTTTAAAGCCACATATTATGAATATGAACAACTTATAAACAATATTTTACGAGAAGACTACAGACAGTCACATATAGAGGAATTCTTCGAGAAAAAGTAAATGTAAATTTGAAGTGTAAATAAGATTTAAGTCTTTTATAATGAAGTTTTATGTGTTAAAATGTTTTGATCAAGTGTTTTACGTAGTTCTATATGCTGTATTTTTTTTTCAATTATGCTAGACTCAGTGTTTTAAAAAAATCTACAGTGGAATAAAATTAACTGACATGAAATATGCCCACTTATTTTAACAAGTAGAAAACTAAATTACAGAAATTCTACTACTGTACATAAAACTGTCCGGAATAGCATCAAAATTTGGTAAGTACAGTTTAATTATAGTGTGACAGAATTAGAATTACTTGATGTAATGATAGGCTTACATATCGTTCAGAACAAACAGTTGTGGCAATAATACAGTGAGTTCAATGCAGTACGCCTGTAGACTACATCGTGATTAAGCGTTCGGTTATTATTATCGTTCGGTTATTGTTATCAAATATGCTTCTGACAAATATGTATTTGAATTAAAAATATAAACAAGTCATGTTTTAACTTGAAAAGATTTATTATTATTATTTTCTCAGACATAAACATATTGCTCGATTAAAGATTTAATTTTATATATATTTTTTTTAATTGTATTACGAGGATAATTGATAATAAACGTATATTGTTAAATGTATGTTAATATAGTTGAATAAAATAAGCTAGGAAAACATATGCATAGAAATATAAAAATGACGAGTTTGTTCTGTTTTTAGACTTTTTTTATGGACATATTATTAAAATACCGTTGAAGTAGGAAGAAATGGATTTCGACCCGATGGGTAAGATTAAAAAAGTGTCACAAAACTGTATAAATATTGAACAACGAATACACTCACACACAAACACACACACAATGTATATACAGACACACAGCATGCTTGTTATAGATGTATTGCAATAACTTGTGATCTTGAGGGGGCGATAGATTTCAGGCTCTTCCGGTCACAGTTAATGTTCTGTCAATCATTTGTTTCTAATTTTTCACGAGTAGACTGACACATGTTTTTTAATAAATTGTTATTGTTTACAAATAACCCAACACAAATGGAAATAGTTCCTTTATTAATTATACAAGAACGGATTAAGGTACTGATTTCTCTTCTAATAAAGAGCAAAACGTGACCTAATAATGACGGGGGAAAATTAAAACTTTCTATGTATAATTTGTACCATTTGGTCTTGGGAACACAAGCAATAAACGTGTGTAATAATAGGCGCAACAAAACATTAAAAAAAACAGGAATATTTGTATTGAGAGTTGGTATTATTATTCAGTATAAATGTAGCAAGGTACCAGTTAAAACACATCAATGCAGACGACATTTATAGAGGTGAGAGCAAATGCTAATTTGTATTAGAAATATAATTGACTGAAGGAAGTTACGTTTTACTCAATACAAAATAAGCGGTTTTGACTCAATAGTTGACTTTCTTAGGTTTTGAGTCTGATATAACAGGTGGGTCAGGTAGATTTTAAATCATGGAGTATACAATATCATCCGGGCCTGGAGCTGTATCCTTCGTTGACGAGAGAGCTGACTCTAGTTCGTCGATAGAGAAATGGACATTCAAACAAGAATCTCCAGACAATCCAACGGTGAAAGGTAAGGCTTCCTGTTTACGTTTTTACACCTGGAAAGCGTCCTTGTATGCAGAAGATAAAGAATGTTTTGAGAACGATAACAGCACATTGGCAATTTCCTCACAGTCCGTGGTCAAAACACCATCCGAATGCCTTAGTTAAATTAAGTGGCATCGGAACGGAAATGCCACAGACTGATCGTAATTTCTTCCATACTGTGGATGGAGCTGTAGTACATGTAATTGTGCCAATATACTGCGACCATGATTGTCGTTTACATTGCCTAAATATTCTCCGTGTAAGGAACAGCTGTTTGAATTGCCACTGCTTGTAAGGGAGTTATTAAGCTCACAGGAACGGCGTCGACACAGTTACGGGCTAAAATAGTTACGCCACCTCTAGCTCGATTTTCTGTAATGAAGTCCGATCTGTAAACTGAATACTCCCTTAGATAGAAATTGTGCGATTCATGGAGATGTGTCTCTTGAATGCAGATGTACATAGGAGACACATCTCTTACAATTATTTTAAGATCCTCAATGTGACTTCTAACAAGTTAATGTTCCACTGAATCACGGTTCGTTTAGGTTTGGACATTGTATTTTAGTGAAATGGATTCACCTGGCTCTCACTGCCGTCATAGACAATTTGCTGATCTGGAATGTTGGACGTTCCAGGCAGAGAGTCATCAGATTCCATCACCACTATTGTAGTGGTGGAATCTGAGGAATTTTTTGACTCAGAAGGGGAGTTAGAAATGGTCCTCTTTTGAGTCGCTTGTAATTTTTTACCCACTTTCACAGGTGCAGCCTTGTTGTTATTTTTATTATTATTACTCATAGTTGGAGTAGGTTTTGCACTAGTCTCTAATAGTGTCTCGCTTCTTCTAACTTTCCCAGAGGTAACTGGCAATGGAGATTTCTTCGCACATTCAACATTATTTTTTGAGTTGGAAACAGAATTTTTTTTCACCAATGCTAATAACTGACTTGCTCAGTGAGAACTTCCATTTTCTTGTTTAGCTCAACGCAGTTGGAACACGACTTCTCAGTGGTGGTAGCTGAGGCATAGGATTTCGTTTCAAGTCTAGGTTGAGTTGTTTTGAACTTCTTTTTCGCTTCGTGGAAAGATGTTTTATCCTTTGCCATAATGCTGAGGATCGCTTTCTCCTCCTTGAACTTTTAAAGGAACAAGCAGGGTGATCACCAGCACAGTTTGGGCATTTCGGAGCACTTGTGCCAACCTTCTCAGTATGGCCTTCAGATCCACACTGTACGCATACCTCTGGCTTGGAGCAAGAAGAGCTGACGTGTCCAAAACTTTGGCATTTAAAAACACCTGCGTGGATTGGGAACGTACGGCCTAACAGAAAGCCGTCGATAGCCCGCATATAGATATTCTGGGATAGATGGTTTCGAGAATGTAAGAATTATTGATGTTGTTGGAACTCTCTGACCGTTTTCCATCCTCATAATTCCATCCTCACCTTCTGATACCAGTTCTGATTTTATTTCTTCTTCACGGACATACAAAAGATCCCTCCATGATATTACTCCCTTTGATGAGTTCAAGGATTTGTGGGGGCTACCGAAACTTTAACCTGATCAAAGAAGGAGGTCATTTTTAATAATAACTATGACTGATTCAAATTACTGGTTCCGTTCAGTAACTTCCTTATGGAAGAGACAGGTCCTGCTGCACATCCGGTTATAGCCTTTTGGATTACAAAAGGCGATACCTTTGAAAGATCTTTCCAGTCTGTGCAAGACACAGTTAAGAACATTGGTGATGCTAAATTCATTTCTTTCCTCATCGTATTTACTTCCCTAGGCATTTTCTAAGAAACTTCACGACGCTTCTTTACATTAAACTGGTTGGACATTTGTTGGTTTTACATAAGTGGGTTTTTAGGGCTGACCATCGTATCAGGAGTTACGTGCGAGTATATGAGAACGGGTACACCCACGGATCACTTTCGATCATTTCCAACCCCCGGAACTCTGGGGCCCATAGTTTCCTCCTTAGCTCGACTGGATGGGCATCAGTCGAGAACTCATAATACTGTGCACAGGCTCCGAAAACTGTGCACCGCTGACACTCCCTGACCAAGGGCGAAGTGGCTAGCGGACCAGCAACCGCGCATACGTCTTCGGCAGAGCAAGCTCACATCAGCGTCCCAGACCAGAGTTTGTCAAGCTCTGGACTTTTCAGCACTCCCAACGCGCAACGGTACTGACCAGTCAAATTCCCTAAGTGAAGATGTTAGTTTATGTGTGTGTGTGTTCGCTTTGTGAGTGGTGTAGTACTAGGCTAGGGTACCGCGAGGGACGCCAATTCCCTCATAGATGCGGCTAGTCCCCACCCCCTGCGGGGTTGTGATGTAATAGAAGAGTATGTGTATCTGTACCGTGTTTATTCATTTAAGATGCCATTTTTATGTGTGTTGCTATATCAATATATTTCATACTGTTCTAGTGTGTTTAACGTATGGCCTTTGTTGCATATTTGGAGGATGCTCATGTTATTTTCTATACTTTTGCATGAGGGTTTAGTGACCATGAGGTGATTTGCGAAGGTGGATTCAATAGTAGTGTGCAGTGCGCTTTTGTGTTCTTTACATCTTTCGCCGACAGATCTGCCTGTTTGTTCAATATAGAACTTATTGCAGTTGTTGCATTTTAGTTTGTATACTCCTGGGTTATTGTATGTGTTGGTATTGTTATTATTGTTATGTCTGATAGTAGTTTGGCTTTTATTTGTTGTTCTGTAAGCTACATTGTATCCTGCTTTTTTGAATTGGTGTGCTATTTTATTTGTGAGTTTGTTTATGTATGTGAGAGTGATGAATTTGTTTGTGTTCGTGTTTTTGTTATTTGTGTTGTTCTTACTGTTTGTGTTAAGTATTTTTCTGTGTAGTTTGTCTATTAATTATTTATTAGGACTACACACTCTCAAGAATTATGAAATGACTATATGACATTTTTTATTTTTTTACTCATATTCACTGTATTTTTACTCCCGAAGAAACACAACCGTGCATCCCTGGTGGATTTCGATGATGCCATTGGACTCACTAACCTCCGGAACACCCCAAGTGATTATTTTTATCTCTCTATGACTTTTGACATTTTTACCAAAATTTACCCTTACTGCTCACGAATAAATTCAACCTGTGCATCCCCGTTGCCATGGATTTTTATGACATTGGACTCAGCACCTTCAAAAATCGCCGAGTGATAGTTTTTTCCAGCTTCTTTGGCTACTGACATTTGTACCCTCATCTTACCTCTTTGTTAATTCTATAGCAGCAGTTTATCCTACCTATGCACAAACTTAGGTCTATGTAGACCTATGTTGTGTTTGTGTGTGAGAGCGCCTGCGTGCGTGTACGTGAGCGTATATGAGTGCGAGAACAACCATGTATGTATGTATGTGTGTGTGTGTGTGTGTGTGTTTGTGTGTGTGTGTGATTGTGTATGTGTGTGTGTGTGTGTATGTGTGTGTGTGTGTGTGTGTGTGTGTTTGTGGGTGTGTGTGTGTATGTGTGTGTGTGTGTTTGTGTGTGTGCGTGGGATGTGTGTGTGTGTGTGTGTGTGTTTGTGTGTGTGTGTGTGTGTTTGTATGTATGCGTGGGATGTGTGTGTGTGTGTGTGTGTGTGTGTGTGTGCGTGTGTGTGTTTGTGTATGAGCTAGACAACATTTACAATGGGCTACTGTAAAAATACGTTGGAACTGTAACTGTAGGCGCTCAGCTGACGTAACTCTGTCACGTTGTATCTGACCATGGATTACCTGAGCTTAATTGCAATTGCTTTCAGATGCATAATGTAATTGTGTCAGTTGCAGTAACTCTGTAATTAGAGTTTGCCTTGTGTTGTAGTGCTACATAAAAAGTAATATGCATCTGTTTGTTTTAAATTTCTAAAACAAAGGCAAACCAAAATTATTTTTAAATAAGGTGCTTTGGTTTCCCTTTGATGTCCCGATAAAGATGCATTATATAGGGACTGAGCGGTTTAGCAAGGAAGGTAAATTTAATTTTGTTGTGAATTTGCCTTGGATACAGAACCTCAGCGTCCGAGACGTTATTGCTCTCTGTTTGTTGTTTTACTACGCAAATTGAGAGTATAGACAAGTGATATTGATACAGAAAACGTATTAGATGCAATGCAGTGTTTTTTTGTAAGGATACTTTTCCTGCCGATTTATTTTTATACTTTGTTTACCATACGTTTTATGAATAAAATTTGGGCAACTTGAAAAATTTTAATACTTTACAAATATTCCTAAAAAAATATTACACGTCTCTTTAATACTTAATAGGTACAAACGTTTATTCAACGATTGCTGTAAGGTTCGTTTTTAAAATAATAATACCCCTGTTCATTGAACGTATCTTCCAATTATTTGCCTAATCGAGAATTAAAATAAATTGGATACATGGGAGAAGTAAGTAGGGCATTTATATTAATTTTTTATTAGCTGCCACATGTCTCGCTTCGCTGTGCCACATGTTGGTTTATTGGATGCGAAATGAAAAAGAAAACGAAGCATTTGGAGATGATTGGTTGTACATGATTGGATATGAATGGAGATCGCCGGCGTTGTAACTGTGTTTACGACGAAACTCCACACGAAATGAATGAGTCACAAGTCGGGTGGGTGTTGGCATTCCCAAATAACCTGTACTTACAATCTGGCGAACGTCGCACCTCTCTCACATCACAATCTCGATTAATATGAATTATAAGTTCAAACTGTATAATAAAATGAATGGGATATAAGTTGATATGATTTTTTGGTAGTTAGCCATGTAAGTGGGAATAGGCTATGAATGTTTCTCATTTGACTCTGGTTGCCATTAGCTAGTGTAGTGTTCAACTCATCGCTTGCGGTAACTGGTACACAGCTGAAAGGTAAAAATCTCTTTTATCATTGTGGTGTTGTGATACGAACGCAAAAAAGATATCACATCATTTTCAGAAGTGGTTTGCATGTTGCGTAAAAATTTGAGCTATGTCGATCCAGGCCGTATCAGGTTTTTGAAGCGTACACAAAACAACATAACATTATTATATATAAAGATGTAACAACAAACTCATTAAATATTTGGCAATGACTTGAGATTGAAGTATTCTATAATTTTTAATATTTAAATATAACAAAACATTATTTCCATATTGTATTATAGTTAAATTATTATATGAATTCAGTTGTGCATATACGCTATATACCGAAAATATATATTACAAAGTTACGTATTATATAACTGATTAAATCAACAAAGGTCAAAATTTCGATGTAATACAGTTCTCTACATCGTTTCATATACACATATATATATATGTGTGTGTATGTATAATCAATTTACCATTGTAACTTTATTAAGTCTGCATGGTTGGGGACTCTGAAGGGCGTAGTCATTCATACAAGAGTTTATCCAAGGCTAAAATAACACTTGGCCTAGCAATTAGTATAATTTTAATATTTGGAACTAATAAAAAAAAGAAATAACCCTTATATTTCTTATTATAAGAATCTCAATGCCCAATTTAATCTTGAATTATTAATAATAATCTGTTTTGGGAAACTTGATTCCTCTTTTTCCTAGAGAAATGACATTATTTTCTCCAATATTATTACATAACTACTGATTTAAAATAATTTACTATTTCAGCGGGTTAAAACGGATAAGGACTCGAGTATTTAAATATTGCTCACAAGCGCTAAAAAGTAACAAATGTTGCTTTAATGATCAAATAATTATTTTCATTATAGTTATGATGAGAATATGAAGCATGACGTTTAAGATGGAAATAATAGGATAACGTCTGCAAACACGTTTGTTATGTTATTATTTCTCATATCCAAGCTATGTATGTTTTAGTTTTTGGTTTGGTATTTATAGGGGTATTAGAGAGCTGTATATATGTATATATATATATATATATATATATATATATATATATATATATATATAGATACACACACACACACATATATATATAATATTTAATGTATTATAAAAGTATTGGTTCGTTAGAAATTATTGGTCTAATTTGGACATCAAGTTTACCGTTAGACGGGATCCACTGACATACAATTTGATTGGTATAGATTTTGAGTTTACTACTGCTCTACGTTATGATACGAAACAATTCTATCTCACTTCATGACCATGGTATAGCAGCCACTTGATTATCAAATATTCTGGCTTCCAATATCAATCTTTCCGCACTTATCAAAGATTCAACTATATATTAAATTATTGTTATATTTGAAGAGTTCTTTGGAGCTTAAGACATTAAATATAGCCGTATAAAATCGGAGATGGGTTACAGTTTGAGAATATACGGCTAAAGTCACTCTGATCTTGGTTTTAAAAAGAAAAACAAAAGCCTGAATTTGAAAGTTTATGTTTAATTATATACTATACTTGATGAAAAAATAACAGCCCTTTTGTTAAGTTTAATAAAATTAACAATAAACTTTATTGTTAGGTAAAAAAAATAAATAATGCGTTCAATTGAGACTCAAATTTAATTAACTACAGAATAGATTAAACAAATCCTTTTTAATGAAAATCGTTATTGTGAAAGTAAGAGATAAATTTATGTTAAATGGTATCGAACACCCTTGTCGCATATAGATTGTGGAAATGGCATGAAATCATATTTCATTGACTTTAGACATAGTAGAAAATCATTTTAAATTTGTGCCTATCATAAACCTTTATCTCTAGCATAATTCAGATATCTCGTCACGTTCATGAAATATATACACATCACTAACAAACAACCACGGATTCTTTTAATAAATTCATCTTTCTTTATAAACAAGCAAGTACACACCATATACGAGTCCTGTAGTTCCAGATCCGGTCAAACCTAAGTATAGTTCCAAACCTGGCCGCCTCCAATATTGTTTTAGCAATATAAACATAATGTTATAATATAGTATAACTTACAGGAAGTCAATATTTACATCACAATAAAAGAACAATTAAGCATTTCACTCAACTAAAACAACTAACAAAAACATTTTTAAATGGTTAAATCGTTATTTTTTCAGCAACATTTTAGTATTTATATTAGTGTTTACATTTTAGTAAAAAATGTTTAAAATTAGAGATGCCCAGATTTGGAAGGACAGAACTCATATTTAGTATAAAATTTGTGTATTTTGAATAAAAAATTAAGCTGCATTGAAAGAGAAAAGTTTTACGAATTATATAAGTGACATCACATCACGTGCAACAATTACGTACAGAGCACGTAACGTGTGCTGGTGGCAGGAAATGCTCTGTCTGGAATTTTAAACCCTGGAACAAAGACCCTGTGTAACAGAAAACTTTGTTATACAAGTAGGGCTTTACGTGTGGATAGGGATTTATTTTATTAAATGTTTGCTCTTTAAAACGTAACAATATAAGTTGATGTCATACTTAGAGATGTATTCCAAAATTAATTAAGGAATATCTGATTTTGCCGCGGACGGAACCAGTCCACTAGAGAGAAGCGAGTATATACAAAATCCTTTCTTTTTATTGAAGTTATCCAAATATATTAATTTCAAATTTCCAAGTAATCCGTTTTATATATACTACGTACCTGTATATTTGATACATTTCTATATAATAATATCTTCACATTTCACAGTAAAATTCCACTCCATCACCGATATTTTAAATGTTAAAATTAAAATATATATATAAATCGAGAAATCAGGTAGGTATAAATTTTAAAATCTCTCCATTAGTTCCTAAATGGTGAAAAGAGTGATTAACATAGTCAATCAGGTCTCAGTACCAAAGGAGTAAAATTCTAAAATTAATCTAATTATACTGATTAAAAATATATTGTACGCACTTAATAAAGAAGAGTACTGTATTTAGGTCCATACTATGATGTATTAATTTAATAATTTTACTTATATTATGTATAATATGTAATCCATAAAAAGTATTATCTATCAGAAAACCACTATCCATGATCAAAACTATGTAACTGTAAACATGAAGTTTATTTATACATACACTGCAGATTCAAGCTAACGCAGGGAAGACAAAGGTAGCTTTAGTTTCAAATGTGAGAGCCATAACCGATAACGCAAATGAGCTAAATACAGATCCATCTAAACCCACCCTTTCGATCCATCTAAACCCTAAGAAACATTCGATATGTGGAATCGAATGTAATCCACATGATCAAATATACGATATTTAGGGGTATATCGAATATATATATATATATATATATATATATATATATATATATGTATATATGTGACATAACTGTAAGTTCTTAATAATAATTATTCTTGTAAAAATCTCAAGGTAAAAAGGTAAAATTTGTAATTGCATATGCATTTTGTAATTAGATCATTGCAACCCCATGCTCTGCTGACTCACCATAATTACAGTCGCGGTTCCTGTTACAGCAACCTTATTGTACTTGTGATTACGGCGAGTAACCAAAGGACACTTTGCTCTAAATTTGTAAAATAACAACAAACTCGAAATTATCTTACTTAAATGTATTTATCTTAAGACAAAACTTGATGTAGAATATATGTATATTTGCCAGAATAATCATAATGTGTGATTTGGTATTTTGTGACCCTCTCTAACAACAAAATTGAATTATTTATTTTTAAGGTAATAAATATTAGCTTTTAAAAAAAAGGTAATATTAAGTTTAGTTCCAGTTCAATTTACGCTTAACTATTATTAGTTAAGCATTTCCAAAATTTACCAAACCATAAATAATTGCATATATTTAAAATAAATTTAATATGATCTAATGCTGAAGGATGGAGCGCTCTTTCCATCGGTTGTATGGATTCTACGGGAGCGAGTTTATTGGTTGTGCGGGCTGGTTACAAGTCAACCGTTTATTATTTAGCAATGTGAACCATACCAATCACTACTTGTCTTGCACTTACATATGTTTTGTACAGTACTATAAAATTGTTGCCTTCTGGTCGTCCAGCAGTTAGATATTTATTCTTTAAATTGAAATGATTATTATTTTTAAAATAAATCGAATCTATTGAGTCGTAACTCAGATAATATAAATATTTGGTTCTATGATTCGGAATAACCTAACTAAATGAAGAGATGGCGAAAAACATTTATTTTTTATAAATAAATAAATATATATACAAGTTACGTTTTATATTAAGCAAGAAAGGTTTTTAAAAATGATTTTTATTTTTTAACAAACCTTTGAATTTAATAAACAATTAATTTAGAAAACTGTTACATAAATTTTTACTTAATAAAACAATACAATTGATATGCACTCAATCGGAGTGGAAAACGTCTGTGCGATACAGAGGCGACTTACACACTGCCGGGGCTCTGTTCTCACACCTATATAATACTAAAGCTGCGTAAGCAGGAATTTTCCTAGCACGCATTTAATTATGAAATGTTCACATAAAATGTTTATATAACTCCTCCATCCCTAAAGAAAACTTCGGGGGTTGGCGAAGTTTCGGCGTTGGTTGAAGTCTTCTTCTTCTTCCTGATGAGGGCGAAGTATATAAGCTGCTGAATAGGCCTCCGTAAAGGGCAATTTTTCGGCATGGGTTGAAGTCCTCTTCACTGGAGAAAGTCACCAGGCAAAGGTTGATTTCCAAGATCCAGTTAAATGGGTTGTCTGCGATTTCCAACGCAGTATTCTCGTAGTTTGTAGGCGTTATTGTTTTTGATGATGGGCATTTTACAGTCTAATTTTCTGTTCATTATAATTCAACTGAGCAAAAGTATTTGGAATTGATTAATACAATTTATAATGAGTCTTTTCTATCATAGGATAGATACAAAATGTTTATAACATATACAATTGTTATCAGAATCTAATTTTTGTTCTACAAAATTTACATTGATTACAATAAAAGTTTTATATAATTTTCCATAATTTTTACCATCATTTACATTCAACTTGCCTGTTATAGATTTGATAAGGATTCTAGTCAGTTTATAAGAATTCTTTTTGTTTTGTTATCTCTTTAAGAGTATAGTTTCTAATTTTCTTCAATTACATTTCTTTTTGTGATTAACATATTTCAAATAATTAGCAATATTTATTACCATAATTAGTTACATATCATTTAATTAATTACAAAAGTTTGTAACACATACAATTGATAAAAACAATGTTGTTTAAAAGTTTAATAAAGTTTCTTGCATAGAACTAGTGGACAAAGGTATGGTGGGGATTTTAATTTGATTGTGTCGAATATGAACAAGAAGGATTTTGGTCATTAATTACATTTTTTATCTTCTTAGGCCTTTTAATTTTCGACAAATGTATTTTGTCTTTTGTGTTATGATGTCTAGGCTTTATTTTTCCAGTTTTTCTTTCTTTATCTATCGAAGCTATTTCTTCCTTGCTATATCTGTTTTTAGTTTTGCTTTGCTTCTGAACTGATTTTATATAAACTTCAGATGGTATTTCTGGAAGTGGTTCTTTGTTTACATTCCTTTTTTCTAAAACTTTTTCTTTAATTCTTTGATTGCTATCCCTAATGTTTTCGTAAAGTATTTTTGTTTTTTCTTTATGGTTTAAAACGTAGTCATTTACAATTTGTTTTTCTAAATCTATATCTAATAAAGAGTTTGAATTTATGTGTCCAAATAAGACTTCGCACGGCGTTAATTTTGTGACTGAATGAATGCTATTGTTATAGGCTATTATAGCATATTTGACTTTCTTAATTATACTGTCTTTTTTAAATTCGATTTGATTATTTAACAGCCTTATGTGTTCTATTAAGGTGGAATGAAATCTTTCACATAATCCGTTTGATTGGGGGTTTTGTGTACTGATAACATGGATTTTGATTTTATGCAGGTCTAATATCTCCTTCACAATCCTGTTATTAAACTCCGTTCCATTGTCTGAGATAATAACTGTTGGTAAGCAGAACTGCGCAAAGTAATCTAATAGCTTGTCTGCAATCTCTGTAGCTTGAGAGCTTCCCAAGCGATAAGCTTGAGCATACTTTGTGAAACTGTCGACAATGCTGATAAACGCATTCTTTTCTAAAGAGATAGTGTCGATGTGAATTATCTGGAAAGGCCTTGAAGCTGTAGGCGTCAAGTTCATCTCTAATTGTAAGGGCATTCTGTCATATTTGGTTCTTTGACATATGTCACACTGATTTATGAAATTTTGGATTAGTGATTTTAAATTAGGCCAATAATATCTTCGCTTAATTTGTTCGTATGTTTCTTGTATCCCTCGGTGATTGGTTTTGCTGACATGATAATTACTTATCGTTTCTAAGGTATCTTCTTCCGAAGTTAGGTCTAAGAGTTTGTTATTACACTTAACCAAATTTAGTTCAGTTTGTTTGAAATTTTTGGCTACGCATGATGCAAATTTCTCGTAAAAATCGTCTTCAAAATATAGATTATATTTTATTTTGGGTACCAAATATGATTTTACGAAGTTAACTATGTCTTCTTTAAAGTTATTTTCTGATATTTCGACCATTAAACGAATTTTTGAAGTTCCGAATAGTTCTATAATTTTTACTTTCTTTGGTTCGTATTTTACTAATGACAAAAATATTTGATTTCTCCCAAAGTTTACAGGTTCGTCGGAAATTGGTATTTCAATTTGGGTGTTCCCTTCGAAGTTGGAATGCACGGTTTGACTGTCACTTTCTTGATCGTACTCTAAGTTGGCATTATCTGTTGCGTCGAGTTGTACGACCATAGACTCGTTATCTTCATTTAATTCCGGGAAGAAACGTTGGATTAATCCAGCTGGAGATAAATCAAGGTCTGGTTCTACAGTGTGTTGGGTGTTTGTTGACCTTTTATTAGTAATGTTCAATTGTATTCTAGATAAGGCATCGGCGTTTTGGTTTAATTTGCCCTTTTTGTATCTTATGTCATAATCATATTCCTCTAATTTTAATCTCCATCTTAAAAGCTTGGAATTTGGTTCTTTAACTGAAAATAACCATTGTAAAGGTTTATGGTTTGTATAAATTTTAAACTTTCTTCCAAATAAATAAGGCCTAAAGTGTTTAGTGGCCCATACGATTGCTAGTAATTCCTTTTCAATCGCGGAGTAATTAGTTTCGCTGTCATTTAAAGTTCTGCTGGCATACGCTATAGGAAGGTCCTTCCCATTATTGTCCTGGCCTAATATTGCTCCTAGTGCAAAATTACTAGCGTCTGTTGTTAGAGTAAACTCCTTTTCAAAATCTGGGTATTGTAGAAGGGGCTCATTAGTCAGTATATTTTTACATGTTTCAAAACATTCAATGAAGTCTGGATTTTCTATGTTTATTTTTGCATTTTTCTTTAAACAGTTAGTAAAGGGTTTTGTTATCTTGGCGAAGTTTTTAATAAATTTTCGATAATAGCCTATTAGTCCTAAAAATCCTTTAATTTGTTTGGTGGTTTTGGGTATTGGATAGTTTTTGATTGCCAAAATCTTTGCTGGGTTAGGTTTTACGCCTTCCGGTGTAACAACATGCCCTAGATACGCTACTTCTTTTCTTAAAAATTCTGTTTTATCCAGCTGTACTTTAAAGTTGGCTTTGCGTAATCTGTCGAATACTTCTTTAAGTCTTTGTATATGTTCTTGGAGGCTAGTGGAGTAAATTATAATATCGTCTAAATAAACTAAACATGTTTCATTTTGGATTCCTCTCAGAATGTTATTCATAATTCTTTGAAATGTAGGGGGGCTATTCTTTAGTCCAAATGGCATTCTTAAAAATTCATAGTGTCCCGTTTCTGTTGAAAACGCTGTTTTTTCTATGCTATTTTTATCCATTTCTACTTGGTGAAATCCTGAGGCTAAATCTAAAGTTGTAAAATACTGAGATCGTCCTAATTTATCTAATATGTCGGTAATGTTTGGCAAGGGAAATTTATCGTCAATTGTTTTCTTGTTTAATCCTCTAAAATCTATTACTAATCGAAATTTTCTTTTGCCAGAAGCGTCTTGTTTTTTGGGTACAATCCAGACAGGAGAGTTCCATGGAGAATTTGAAGGTCTAATAATTCCTTGTTCAAGCATGTCCTCAGTTTGTTTATTAATTTCGTTCTTGTAAATCTCTGGATATCTATAATTTCTGGAGTATACGGGAATTTCATCAGTAGTCCTAATAACATGTTTTATTTGGTTGGTAAAAGTTAAATCGTTTCCCTCAATATGGAATAAATCTGCATAATCTTTTATTAAACTTGTTATAGCGGATTTTTCTTCCGAGTTCATATGTTCCATTCTAAATTTTGATAAATCTAAATTTTTTCTTCTCGAACTTTTTTGTTTATAATCTAATAAATTGAAATTAGCGTTCATTTGCATTGCATCAGGTCTAAGGATATTGTATTCTTCTAAAGATTTTAATTCTAATGGTTCATTTACTGTTAATTCTACATTTACTTCTGTGTTGTTTATTATAGGGCAGTAGGCTTCTCCCTTGTGTACTGAGACTATACACTGCGGAATTTCTAATCCATTTAAGTTTTTGTATGGCAAGAGTCCTTCTCCATCTTGAATATTTTGTATTCTAAATTTAATCGTTTGGCTAGCGCGGGCTTGTATAACATAACTTGTTCCCTTTTTTGCTTTCTGTTCCTGACATTCGCTTATATTATTATTATTATTGTTATTATTATTATTTTGTTCTTCTGTGTTAAAATATTTGATCGGCATTTGCTTATTGCGAAATATTAATTTATCATTCACAAAATTTAAATTAATTTTTAATTCTTTTATGTTATCTAATCCAAGGAGTAAGTCAAAATCTTTATGGAAATCAAATAAATAGAATTTGGTTATTTCTTTTCCTAAAAGGGGTAGCGTACAACTGTATTTTTCTTTTGATACTCCATGAGCTGTACTCACTTCAAATGGCTCTTGTTTTAGAGTGTTTTTGAAAAATTGGAAAGCTATTGATTTTTTAATAAATGATCTCGTACTTCCAGTGTCAATCAGCATCTTTAAATTGGTCTTGGGATCGTGGATGTACGGTAGTTTGTTTGTGTCGTCTTCTATATGCATTATGGAAAATGTCTTTTTAATGTGGTTAGTCCTAAAAAATGATTTTGGGTATGATTGTCCTCTTGAGTGAATCCGCATGCGTTTTCCTCTTGCGGGGAATCATCAAAGTCTATGTAGCTGTCAGGGTCCTCTTGCGGTTCATAATCTGTTTGTTCGGTCAGATAAGAGTTAGTCATTTGTTCAGTCAATCGATTCATAGTTTGATCGTAATTTTCCTCCTCTATTGGTTTCCCTGTCATCTGATAAAGTCTATTTTGTCTAATTGTGTTCCCTGTTTGACGTGTGGAAATGCTCATTGGTTCTGGTTCAAATTTTTGATGAACTTTTAATGGTGTGTAGTTGTTAGACTGTCTCGGTTGTTGATTTTGCTGCACGTATGAGTTAGGTTTAGTAAATTGGTTAGGATTATTTTGGTAGTTGGGCCTATAGTTTTGGAAGGTTTGTTTGTTAGGAAGGGGTTTGCGAATAGGCGGGTATTGTGGGGCCCTAGGTGGAATGTTCTGTTTAACATTTTGAAATAATTTGTTATTTTTAAATTGAAAATCGTTAGTAAGCATATTAAGTGCTTCGCTAAGAGAATCTGGATTTTTGGTGCGCATTAGCGATCCTACAGGTTCATGTAAACCTCTAAGGAGAACTCTTAAAGCTAGTTTCTGAACATATTCTATTAAAACATCTTTGGCCAATTGTCTTTGTGGCTCTTTATTAACAAAAAATGAAATTTGTAAATTTAATAGTTTTTGAATTCTTTCATAAAATTTAAAAGGTGATTCGTTATGCTCTTGTTTTAACTCAGCCATTTCTAAATTTAAGGTAAAACAATCTCTTTTGTCTGAATAGCTGGTTAATAATACTTTTTTAATCTCATACCAGTTATATGAGTTTGAGTTTACTACCATTTCTAATGCTTGGCCTTTTAGTTTAGCTAGTATAGAAGAAAATAAATATTCATTTTGAAAATCCTCTGGATTTTCGCTTACATAAAACTTATTTACTACTTTGTCACATATAGAAACAAATCTGTGGAGCATAGTGGGCTCTCCACTATACTCAGGAATCATATCTAGATATTCTTTCTTTAATGTTGGCGTTGCCATTTTAAAATATTATTTTCTTTAAAATAATAAAATTAAAAATCAATTATATAAAATTAAAAAGTATTTACTCTACTTTTTCTTAATTCTATATCTTAAGATCTACTTACAAGTTGATCCAAAATACTTTGCTCATTTGAACAACTTTCACTTTTCACTTTTCACCTACACGATATTCGCTCGTGTTCGTAATAGATATGCGCTCTATTAAGTGGTTGTAGATATTCACTCTACTTAAGGTTTCCTCAATTAACGGTTAAAACCGACGGACGTTATATTCGTTAACTTCCTTGAGGTGTCCTACCGTTTTCTTGATGTCGTTACAGATATGCACTCTGTAACGAATCGCGTTTTTTGCAGTATCTCGGTTAATCGATTGAAATCGAAAAAAAATTATATGCACTAATTTTCCCGAGATGTCCTACCGACTGCGCCAGTTACGTTTTATATTAAGCAAGAAAGGTTTTTAAAAATGATTTTTATTTTTTAACAAACCTTTGAATTTAATAAACAATTAATTTAGAAAACTGTTACATAAATTTTTACTTAATAAAACAATACAATTGATATGCACTCAATCGGAGTGGAAAACGTCTGTGCGATACAGAGGCGACTTACACACTGCCGGGGCTCTGTTCTCACACCTATATAATACTAAAGCTGCGTAAGCAGGAATTTTCCTAGCACGCATTTAATTATGAAATGTTCACATAAAATGTTTATATAACTTACATATATCGCTATTTTTTGTTTTTATTTTTGTGTGGTAATGTTGTCTGGAGATATCACAGAGTTTATCGCAAAGTTAGTTTATTGTTTTCTCAAACTTAGCCTCATCAGTTAATCGTTAAGTAGCTTACAGATCTCACGCTACCGGTCGTAACCTTTCTTCACAGTCTTTCCCTCAATGAATACTTAAATTGTTTGATGTAACTACGGATTTAACTAAAAAACAATATTTTCTAAACATAAAAAATAATCATTATCATAGGGTTTAGTTCCAGATCAATTTACGCTTAACTATTAATAGTTAGGCATTTCCAAAATTTTAATAAATGAAAAGCAACTATTAATATTAAAAAATATTTAATATGAACTGATGCTGGAGGACGAAGGGCTCTTTCTTTCGGTTGTATGGATTCCACAGGTGCGAGTTTATTTGGTTGTGCGGGCTGGTTACAGACAACAGTTTATTATTTAACAATGCAAACAATACCAATCAATACACTACTCATCATTGCCTACATCTATATATATATATATATATATATATATATATATATATATATATATATATATATATATATATATATATATATTATATAATAGATAAAATAATTTCGAATTCAAGAATAGTTATTTATATAATATTCAAAGTTTTTCGCTAATAAAATAAGTATTAACACCCTCAGAAAATACAATAATTAAACAATTTATTTTACAAATTTTAAATCGTATATAGGACAATTCAACCATATATTTATTCGTATTTACACTTAGGGCCTATGTATAATTTGTGCAATGACATCTATGACCTTGTAAATAGTGTGGTGTTTTAATTTTACTTAAATTCTTTCATAAATTAATTTACCTTCAATTTTATGTTTACAAATTTCTAATGTTTCATATGTATTCATTTTTAACTCCTAATTCATTTCTTTTAATAAAATTATATTTCCTATTCAGGATATTCGTGTCCATTATTGACACAATGAGCAGCCAAATTTGATTTCATTATGTTCAGTTTCATATAAGAAATAAAGGTTGGTATACTACAGCCAGTAAGGGAATCGGGATAGGTACTAAGCCAATTCCTTCATCCCATGCATAATCGAATAATAGTGAAAGAAAGAGAATGGCAAGTGTAGCGCAAGAGCGGGATGAAAAACCTTGGCTAGAATGAAACCCGGTCAGGAAAAACCCCTCTATACAGCATGCTTCGGCGCTGGGGGCCTAAAACTTGGTTCACCTTATTCTCAGTTATAAGGAAGGATATTACCATACAAATTCCAGGTTAGTGAGCCTATGGTAAGAGTGACATGCACTTCTTCTTCTGATGCTTTTTCGAAACTGGAATAGAATACAAAACCAAATTAGTAATTCCGTTGTTGATAACTATGTCCCTCGGAATGTGCGCATGCGTCATCTGTTACAAAACTAAGAGGAAGTTGTTTGGTCAGTGTTATTGACATATTTAAATAATTATATTTTAAAGATTCTCTGCTTTTCGTGTGAAGTGTCGTATCTACCCAGTAATGATCGTTGGATATATATACGCATGAAACTGTTTGTTCGTTGATTGTGTGTAAATCCCTATGTTTTACGAGATACACTTGACCGTAAGATAAGCCTTTACAAAAAACTAAATATTGGACAACTTTCTATTACTTCAAGGTAGACACGAGATAAATAAATATAAAGACGTCCGAAATGGCAAACCATAAACCGTTGCATTGTGGGGATTAAAAAAGGCAGCAGACACGGCTTACTATGATAAAATATAACCTTTTTTCCTTTTTTTCAGGTGAAAAACCTATTACGGTTATCGCCTAACTAAAGGTAAATTTTAAAATAATGTTACATAAATAAAACTAATCAAAATAAAACAAAATAAAATAAAATAATTGTTTAAAACTGTGTATCTTTTATATGTTTGTATCTTTTATTGAACCTCCTCAAACCTATTGTTCATACTACTACATTCTTTCCACTAATCTGGATATTTCAAAACGTAAAAATATTTACACTACATTACAGCTTATTGTCCAAGATATTACTTCGTTTAGGTAAATATTTTTTATAAATCGTTTGAATTTGTTGTATATTATAAGAACCTATTTTAATAGGCAAATTAAATCAATGATGGCTTTAATTTTCACCCTGTGGTTAATAAAAAATGACGCATTAGCGCAATGCGATAGCATCGGTATTCAATGCTATCGGTATTCAGCCGATAGCATTGTTACTACCAACACAGTTACTGTTATAGCTAAAGGGCTATCTAAATAGCACTCAACGTACAATGGCTCCATTGCCTTTGTGGAAATAACAGGTTTTATTTAATATCAACCGACTTTATTTGTTTCTTTGATATCACAGTAAACAAATACGATTTGATATATTCAAAGCAACAAACTTCACATCTATTACGTTATTTGAGTGTATGAAATCATTTACATTATTGGGCTTTGTAAATAGAAATTAATATTTGGTTTAGCTAATATAGAGAATACTTGTTTCGATACCTTTGTTTATTATATTTCAAAGCTGATTCCCTTGTATATATAATGCCTAAGTGAAATAGGATATAAAATTTTAGTATATATACAACAATTCTATATTAGTTATTTTTGCTTTTTAAAGACGTTATTTTGCCTCATAGAA
Source organism: Prosapia bicincta (assembly GCA_036971475.1). Classification (NCBI taxonomy): domain Eukaryota; kingdom Metazoa; phylum Arthropoda; class Insecta; order Hemiptera; family Cercopidae; genus Prosapia; species Prosapia bicincta. The sequence continues at coordinate 291,360,562 of JBAIZL010000001.1, forward strand.
AATCTGACTTGTATTTCACTATATAAAGGTCTTGAAAAAAAAATTATAAGTGTTTATTTTTTTGGTTCCTTTTTATTTAAAATTCGTGCCTTTTTTAGTATCACTTATACGTATACAATGCATATTCAAATTTAATAATTTTACAAACCTTTTATTCATTTTATCACAAGCGTTAGATTAACATTGCTAATTTAATACGAGATAAGTAATATGTAAAGACCTTTTATCTGAAGCACAAAAGATTTAGGGAGTTTAAACCACCCTCAGGCAACTAGTTTGTAATAAAATTGTAAGCTTCCTATCTTTTCATTTCGACCAAAACAGTAAAGCCTTTGCTACAAATGCAATAGTTACACAATGTGTATACATATAACGGCTATATTCCTTCAGTAATGCCCTGGATAAAATGTGTGTATAAAAGAAGTATACAGACACCATCCGTATTTAACTTCTCTACCACTACAAAAGAGCATAGGGCATATTTATATTAAATCAAACCCATATATGTCAATCTAGCATTGCCATTGGGCCACAGCGAGAAAAACATTTCAGACTGTGTGATTTACTCCAAAGAAAAAGTGCAATGGAATTTGGGTAATTCTTCATATTAAAAATTACTACTTCTTATAACAAATGCTTTTAGCCACAGCAACACCAAACGAAATGTTATTCAAGGCATGGAATATTATACTAAAACATTTTCACATGGAACTTTTTGGGAACCGTTGAGTAAGTTATTATAATAATACCAAACTAATGTCAAGCCGTAAAATATATTATTAGCCGAATAACATCGGGACTTAATAGTATAATATAAGATGTTTGTAACATAGAAAGATTCCCTTTTATATAGGTATGTTTTAACGCCAGATGTATTAAGATCACCTGAAACATGCTATAATTTTACATTTTCGGCTACATACTAAATTTCCATATTTATTATACGTTTATTAGACTTTTATATGTTTATTGTATTTCTTTGGAGTCAAGGTTTTGAATAATTGGATGAAGTTACAACGATGGATTATGTGGCACAGTAAATCATTAGGCACAAGTTATCATGCACAATAATTGTAGGATTTTCTTACAGCTAACTAAGACTCTGTGAAACTCAATGTAAGACAACACCTATTACTTGTAAATTTGGATAGCTATTATTTTTAAACAAGTGGAAAAATTGGGTGATATAAAAAACAACAGTAGTTTGTAAATGATCAAGCTACAATGAGCTTATTCATTTTCGTCATATTGGAAGTACTATTGCAAACGCCCTGCATAACATATGTGTGAAACAAGTGCCACAATTGATTGAGTGTAGTGTTTTAATCACACGCGAGGCCATCTCTTTATGATTGCAATTACAAAATCATATTATATTCAATTCCCTTCCTCTGTCATTACTAACCATGGGGTGGAAAATTACAGTAATTATTCTACTTTGTAATTAAACTTTTATTTCAGAAAATAGAACGTATTTTTAGGCTAATTAATAGAGTGTAATTAGAAGATATAATTATATGAAATACAATAAAGGAAATTGAATTTGTAATTATATTTAATGATGGCATTGAATTGGTATGTTTATTTTAGCTGGTTGTTTCATACTAAAATCTAAAGAATTAAATTTCAGAAGGTGTGGATATCAATCAAGTCTGTGTAGGTTTTCTTCCGGAGAACAGCATTAAATTTATTATTCAGCTTTAGTCTATAAACAATGTGTGTAATAAATCCTATTATATATATTTTTTTTATTTTGAGATTATATTATTATCGTAATTTTGGCAACACTTATTTTCATTATTAGGAATACTTTTTGCAAAAAGCATTTGGTGAACCGGCTTTCGGAGATATATTAGTGAATAATTCACTCCTTTTAAACATAGGTTATGCCTTCCGATTGGTTTAAGTGGAAAATGGAGTAACGACAATATATCATCCAAGTTTGTTTCTCCAAAAATCAATTAAATGTAATATTTATTAATAGAAAATGCAATATATATATATATATATATATATATATGTGTGTGTGTGTGTGTGTGTGTGTGTGTGTATATATATATTTGTGTGTGTGTGTGTGTGTGTTTGTGTGTGTGTGTGTTGTGGCGGCCCTCAGTTCGGGCGACATAAAGCCCTTAGTCTCAGATGATGCTGAAAATGAGGGTTTTCAATCTTTACGCGTTTCATAAAATCCTCATCGATAAGAAATGTATAAGTACTCCATAGAAATTTGGAATAAATAGATATTTCTTAAGTGCATATTTACATAGTCTTCGCTCTCATCAGATCGACAGTGAATATTTTGTAATCATGAATTTAACTAATAACCAATGATTAATTTCTCAACTAGCTGAATTGCAAATATTAAACAGATACGTAGTACAGCGTCTATTGATTGCGCTTTAAATAAAACGAACAGGTAACAACTTGAAGCAACTGTGGCGTAAATGTTTATATTAATTAAAACAACCACTCACCACAAATTCAACAAATTTTATTTGACCGAATTTGACCTTTATGAACCTTATGACCTTTATGTACACTACGATTACAAAATAACTGAGTTATTTGTGAAAATACCTCTGAAGATGATTACTTTGTAATCGAAATGTACATAAGGTCAAATAAAATTTGTTGAATTTATGGTGAGAGGTTGTTTTAATTAATATGAACGGGTAACAGTTAAATCCATTTGTCAACGGCGTTGTTAAACAATTACTTTTCATTCAAATATCCATATGCGCGATACTATATAGGAAATATTTATAGTTGAATTCTATTAGTACCACTAAAAGTAGCAAAAAGATATTTTTAATCTGTTCACATCTGTAAATGGACAGAAGATAATTATTAGACCGATATAGTAGTCGGAAATGGGTCATGTGAAAACCCTATTAAGATGAAGAACCCGACACTGTCAAGTATTTTTAATTGTACTGTGAGTAATTCATTTACAGAGAAATTCAGACACATTTGTTTTGGATATCAATGGCATTAATATTATTAACTTTACTTAATAATTTCTCGCAAATAGAAATATATGTTTGCATCGTATGTGAATTTATTATTTACTATCAGTGATAGTGCCTGCTCTTTTACATACATAACAGGATTAACCCTTTAAAAACAATACTATTCTACTAAACAATACTAAACATATATACATGAGAGCGCGCGTAAATGTCAGATAAGATGTAAGGGTTGCTGAGTTATTGATTCAATCCCGATAGTAAACAGCAATTGCATATTGAAATTGGAATTAAATCACAAAAACAAAACAATCATATTTTACTACTTATTTGTATAGTAATTTTTTAGGTTAATTCGACCACACTGTACAAGGAATTTAATTTTTACAAAGAACGTATGCCTATCGTTTTATTATATTCATCCAGATAAGAGACAATAGTTTATGAACCAAAACATACCAGTGTGTGTTAGCAAAATTTTCTTATTTGAGGTTTTGAACTGTTGCATGTGTTTTCGCTTACGTTGGGTCGTAAATTTAAATTTAAGGCAAGTTATGAAACAAACATATTAAAAAAGATGTACATGTTTTAAATACTTTTCTTGCAGTAAAATTTCATCTTATTAATGGTGTACCATTTGTTTTATTGTACAAGTGATATATATTTTTCAAGTACTATCTAGTAGGTTTGGCTTTTTAGAATTGTCGCACTGTCAAGTATAAAATTATTAATAAATTATTTTGTTTATATTAATTAAATGTACATTATATTTAATTTACATATATTTAAAAATTTAATATTGTTCTACTTATTAAATGTAGTATTTTATTATGTAAAGAATTTCTAGGTAAGGTTTCTCACATTAATTCAAATGTGACCTGTTTGTAATACCTGCTTGGACATAATAAGTATAGCCATGAAGAGTAAAATATGAGTAGTTATGTTTTTCAATTGATGCGTTTTATCAGTGAGTAAGAGTGAAATAGTTTTGTGTTTGGTAGGTTTTTCATAAACTGAGTGAACTTACAAGTTCAGTAGTAGATACATAACATTAACATTTGACCATTGATGATAAGATCCGTGATTGTAAGACTTTGTTGTATTTTAAATTCATATGTTAAGCTACATAAACATTGGTACGCATGGTATATGTGTTATAAACTGAATAGTCAGCAGATTCTACATGGCTATCATACAAAACAGATTATGGCTGTATTTATATCCCTCCGCAGTAACTATATAGCTTCATAGATATAGAGTCGACCAATCCTCACACATTTACCACTTGAGTACTTTCTCTATGATTTCTGTAGACAATTTAGGGACACTTTATATACTGATCCTAACCCCATAAACGAGTGTCATTACATCCCAAAAATGTATCAAAGCTGGGGTAAGGGATCAATTGTTTTTGTTATATATATATAGGTTTGTGTGTTTATGGTGTGTGTGTGTGTGTGTGTGTGTGTGTGTGTGTGTGTGTGTGTGTGTGTGTGTGTGTGTGTGGGCGTGTGTGTGTGTGCGTGTGTGTGTGTGTGTGTGTGTGTGTGTGTTTTAGAGGTGTGTATGTGTCTGGGGGTATGTGTGTGTATGTCTCTGTGTGAAAAAAACATAAATTTACAATTTATAAATAAATTTTAATATTTTGAAGCGAGCAATTTAATGTAACGTGGTTTATTACTGAAAACACTGCGTTTACCCAGGAATATCCCATGGAGTCATAATAAAACCAAGAGCGGCACGCCTGAAGGAATTTAATAAAGGGTGGCAGCAGATCAACCCCATCTTAAACTTTGAAGTTCGTTACGTTGTATTACCTACTCCAGATAATTTGGCGCCAAAAACAAGTAACTAACAGCACTCATTGATTACGCTTCTTCTTGGCTTGTTTATTAAACAATTTATACTGGATTTGAAAACATTTCTGTGCAAACTTAATAAAGCTCTGCTTTCTGTTATCCAATGATATGCACAGAGACATTCGTTATCCTCAGGAGGAGGGTGTAACTATTGCATTCGTTTCACGTTTATAATTTATTACATTGTAAAAATTCCGAATTAAAAAAAAGTCCGAATCGCGGAAGTTTGAAGATAGGGCATCTCCATTTTCATCTTGGGCTAGATTTTGGACTTCATCCTGGATCCCATACGGGGATAATCCCGTAGGGGTTTGCCGACCTCTAAATTTTTTTCCGATTCCTCAAGTTATATAGCCCTAAATGTTATTATCTAATAAAATAATTTAGTTAACATCTTGGTCATATGGTAAAGCTTTTACGAGGTTAAGTCGTAATCGCCTAAGGAAGATAGCAAAGGTTTGTGAATATAGGTAATTTAAGATTTAGTCATAACTTCCCCTGGTATATTAAAGGGAAAATAATAGTTGCGAACATGAAGTAGACTATAAATAGGTGTTCACCCGTTACATCACTATCAAATAATAATGAGGAAATACTAAAATATGAAGATAAATATTATGTTAAATACCTATTGTTAAAATGAACAAATAAATACTCAAATATAGATAAATAAAATATAACGAAAATGTAAAATTAAGATAGAGATTTTGTATGTCAAATAATATTAATATTTTATTAATTTTATAAATGTTAAATAATGTTGTTTAGAACGTTTGAGCGTCTCTTGTACATTTTAATAAGAAAAAAGCGAGAGCAAGGAAAAGGATGAGTAATAACAAAATCGACCCTTGAATAAAACATGCAAGACGAAGGAAATGAAAACTTTGTTTTGACTATAATATTTATAATATGCAAATCATAAACCTATCTAACTATTTTCCTAGTTACGAATTCACCCCATATAGTTCATAAATATTTATTTATATATCCTATTGCTCCAATGCAGTATTAGCCAAGCACTGAGGAAGGCGACATCGACACAGAAACTAGTTTTTGTTGTGTGTTTGTTTATTAAAAACTAATTTTTGGTGAGATTTTGAGTTCACGATTCTGACCTTTACCTATGTGTTCGAAGAAAATTTTATTTTAGTTTCTTTTTATTGTATAATTACAATTAATGTATATATATATATATATATATATATATATATATATATATATATATATATATATATATATATATATAGAAGGAACTAAGTCAAAATACAAATACAAGAATTATAATTGAATTTTCAATTCTTGTATTTCTATTTTGACTTAGATCTTTATTAATACACAAGAATACATATTGCGATATATATATATATATATATATATATATATATTTATATATATATATATATATATATATATATATATATATATTTATATATATATATATATATATATATATATATACATATGCCACAATATGAATAATAGGTATAATAAAAAGAGCGTTTCCTTAGAATTTTACATTTTCCTTTTTATGGTGTTGGACCATTATTTTTCGTGTTTACTATTTATGCACATCGTTTTATTCGTCGCTTGGATTGTGTTATAGTTTTTTTTCTATAACGATAATCCACTTTTTTGTTTATTTTATCCTTTTCAATAATTTTTTAAACCAGAGGATTATATATGATATTGTGTAGGGGAAAACGTTTCGGTTATACAATGGAGGTTTTTATATACATCTTTGAGATGTTTATGTCTAGTAATGGAAAGTTTGCTCAGTGCCGAAAGCAGTAGACTTCGAACATGAAGATACTCAGTTCGAATCCGACCTGGACCCCCAATTTTTTATAAATTAATTATTTTATAAATATTTGAAAGAATCCAACTAAGTTTATTTGTCATCCAATGTATGTTTAAAAAAATTTCATTGATCTTGACTGAGTTAATAAAAAAGGATTTTGTTAACAATTGCAAATTTGTACAAGATATATATAAGCGTGTGTGAGCTAATAGTTGGAGTTTCATTAAAAAAAAGTCCAAAAGAGAATACATTTACATATGTTCGGTCTGATATTAAACATAAAGATTAGGTTAAAAACATAACTTAAGAACTTTCCGACAGCCTTTAAAGCAAGTAACATAAATATAAATAGCAAACCAAATTAACCCAAGTAGCCAAAGTATAATTTATACATTATTATATTCATCAATTGTAAAATAAGTGATGTCTATGTGCTACAAAACAAAAGAAAAAAAAATACAACAACTGCTACAATGCATTAGAAAAGGCAACATATACAAAATAATAAAACCCCATATGAAAGAAACATCAGACATTGCCAACATTAATAGCATATAACTAACTATACAAATACAGAAAGGAATTAAAAAAGCACCTAAATGTATTTCTACAGGTATGAAGATATGGGTGTAGGACAGTGAGCCAGTCACACCTTGGTTTGGCGAGGATATCCAGGTAGTTTCCTGATCTGTGGACTCAGAGCAGGCCAGCCCCCCTGTCTCCCTCATTCTCATAGAAAGGGAGAGTGAGATAAAGAGACGGACGAAACTTCCCACACAAGTGAGTACACCAAGAGTCTAAGAGGCTACTCAACCATCTAACTCCTTCGACGGGTTGGTCTTTGATACTACTTCGCCCTATGTTATTAAATGTCGAACAGGTCTAGGACTAACTTATTTATTAATAATAAAACTATGCCAGAAAGAAATCTTGACACGGTCCAATTGTCGAATAAAAGACTCACCAATTACACTGAAGGATAAAAAATCAAATCCATTGTTTTAAAATTTTATAAGGGAGAAATAAAGTAGAGAGATAAGTATCAAAATATTAAATAAATATAAAATAAGATAACTACAAAGAAAGCCTGCTATTTTAAGAAATTTCATTTTCAACATTGAAAATATATGTAATTTTAATTTTGGTAATATCAAATTCTCTTACAAAGTACACGCAAAATTATACATTAAATAAACAAACAATTAATTCCTTAAGTTTTTAACTAGAGGAAATATTTCATCTTGTATGATATGATTTTCTATAAAATGTATTTCTTTGTAGAGTTGACGCTGTAATAAACAAATTACCAAGTAAATATTTTAATAAGTTTTTAGAAAACAGGTTATACTTTCATTGAACTTGTTCATTACATTTTTATAAACTACACACTTGTATAAACATAGTAGTATATCTACAAATAAAATTGTGTAGTATGAGAACTTCTTCCATTAAGAGTTACCAGGAAGTAAAAATAAAGCCATTCATATAAATATAAATGTAATAATGCATTTAACTAACTCCTGTTTTGATCAGTTCTAAAATATTTAAAAACAAATATGCAAGGTAATGAAACAAAACGAAATTACAACGTTATATACAGAATAGTAACTGCTTTTGAAATTTAAACAAAAAGGTACTAAAAGTAGAACGACACAAAATATACGCCTAATATGAAACACATGTTTACAATTACCAAAATAAACAAAAATTGATTATTATTCACATCAGCAATAATTATGTATGTAGAGAAAGTTTTTAATTCATGGTAAAATTTCAAATAAAAGGATACAATACTATAAAAAGGAAATTAACTTTGCAGAAGCAAAAAGTTTAGTTTTAGGAAATATATATTAAATATATCAATTTATAGGTAAAGCAATTAAATTAGTTTATGCTCTTTATAAGAAAATTATCTGTTTAAAATAGTATGGCTAAATTGTTGCGTGAGGTTTCAAATTGAGATGATCATTTTAAGTATATGGACGTGTTTTTTTGCATTGTTATTTAACGTCCATGGCTAAATTCAGTTTTACTTGTATTCCATTTAATAAAAAACATGGATTAGTTTTAAAATTAAATTGTATATGAAGTATAGTAAAGTAGTATATACTAAAGTAATAAAATTAAGCCCATAGTAATGTTTCCTTAATTGTTCTTTGTAACTGCAATATTTGTATTTTTTTTTTAAATTAATGAAAACGATCAAAATGGTATTTAAAATTGAAATGTCGATATAGGTTGGATAATAAAATATTAAAATAGTTAAAATGATAAAGCAAATAGCGTTACATATGCAAATTCATCCGGTCCTGCAAGATAATAGTATTTTAAGAATGGTTTCTTCATGGGTCATTTACAACCACACTTGCACGGAAGTTTATAGAATCACTAACCTCCTCCTTTATCTCTTCTTCTCTCGCATCCCCCTCCTCACATGCACTGCAACCCCCACATTGTACCTGCGGCTGGCTCGGTAGACTATCATTTTTTTCTATGACATCTCTAAACTACCTAATCAATCGGAATTTGGACGTTGTACATGCATGTAACACTTCAGATTTGAGCTATATATACTGTCAACCACACGTTTCATACCGTAATACATTGTATATATATTCTTTACATATAGTTTCTATATATTTATAATAAGATCTTTGGATTTTTTTTGTTAGAGATTTCCTTGTAACCTAAAGGGTGAATAGTTTGGTTTATTACAAATAATTATTCAAACAGAAAATATGAATGCTACGGCTCACTACAAAATGGCAATATCTTGTTTTAAAATGCTATAAATATGTAAAATATTGTTATTTTAAAGAACATTTGCTTGAGAAGAAAGCAAACTGTATTAAATATCTAGGGTTATTTTCCGATTAAATATTCATAGCGTTCTAAATTATTCATCAGTTCAAAACGTCAAAGATTTTCCTTTGCTAAATTTCGCTTCTTCTTGTAAAATATCAAAAGAAGAAAACTTTAGATAGGTTTAATATTTAAAATTCAGTTTTAAAAACTTTATTTGTTTTGTTTGGGAAAATATCTACGGTAAATTGATAATTTAATATTTCATTTTAGTTTTTAAAATATTTTTTTTAACTTTTAAATTTTACAAGCACAGTGTAATAAAATTTATTTCTTTTTCGAAAGCTTAGAAATGTAGACTTGGTCTAGTATTTTTCTTATTAGTTTTATCTAATTTTATTTCTTATAATGTTATAATAACCTATTACATTTTCTAATAATCTGTTAAGTATCGTGGTTTATTTAGAATATCCCGTTTATGTGGTATTTACCAGTTGTTTCCAATATGTGTTTTTCATATGCAGTTTTGATGGCAATATAGTAAGTTTTTATGTGAAACTACTCTTTTTAGACCATCAACAACTTTAATTTTAAAAGTGCTCTGGGGAACGTTTTTGTTTGACATGTTATTTCACCTCGTAATACTAATGTATCGCTTTAATTTGTGAATCTTCAAAGTTTTACTGGTTTCTAAATTGTGTTCGTAGCCACAGGAGACTTATTTGTGCAACGAACGGCTATTTTACTTTTCGCATTACGTAGGTTTATTTTTTAATATGTGATTCCGTTGTTAGAGCTTATCTGACTACAGAATGAGTATTTACCTACTCGATAACTTTGCCTATAATACAACTAGGCGAGCATGTTTTTATCAGGGAGTATTGATTTCTTTATTAAATATATATTTGCAGAGGATCGTGTGATCTTTTACATTTCTAAATAATTTTCGATTCTTTCAAAATTCTGCTACATTATTGAACACTTCGGACAGTATTCAGACAAGTATATTGTTTCTAATATTTATTTTAACTTTTGTCTAAAGCTATAACTGGTGCCAATGCGCAAAGCTTTGCAAGGACCTGATAACAAACTGATAAATGTAATTAGTGTGTGTGTGTGTGTTTGTGTGTGTGAGTGTGTGTGAGTGTGTGTTTGTGTGTGTGTGTGTATGTGAGTGTGTGTGTGTGTGTGTGTGTGTGTGTGTGTATGTGTGATAGAGAGGAAGAGAGGAAAGAAATAGGAGAAGAGACCGAGATAATGTATTTGAGTCTTGGGGTATTAGGTCTGAAGTATTGTATTAGATCAAAACCTTAATTTATTCTACACGAAACCTTTCGAACCTTAATTGCGAGCACAGCTAAAACTTAAATAGTAACAAACACTAAAGTGAAATCAATAACTTATTTCTCACGTTTGTCATAATGACAAAGTCATCATCATCAGTGAAGATTTATAATGCATTTAAACCTGTAATTCTATTATAAATCGAGCATAAACTCCCGCACCAATGGAATTTTCCTGCTTTCTCTATTTCTCTTGCTTTTAAGGTTGGTAAATTATTTTGAACTATATTTGACAGTTTTTATTCACTTTTAATAGGAAAAATTTAATTTGTGAGATAGTGATCGATTATTCGATGTGTTGCAAAGTATAGAGGTTATAATAAAATGCAAATAATTTATATATATGCCTAATTGTTTATTCATTTATTTATTTATGTATTTGTGTTATTGTGTAAAAGGAAGAAGGAGAGAGAGAGAGAGAGAGAGAGAGAGATGTTGGGGGAGATCGATTATAATCTATACATGGTTTTTTATTCTCTCTTTATATTTTTACGTAAACTTTGAGTCTTTCAGAAATTTACATCTGGTATCGCCTATTATATCTATGTTAGTACCTCCTAGAAATTCGCTGGTATTAAATAGTAAGTAAGGCTTAACTACTATCGCAAACAACGTTTCCAAAATTTGTTTAAGAGAGGTTTGAAAGTCAAGTTTTGTCTAAGACGAGACTGATGTTTCTCGCAGAATTAATATTTAATTTTTATTATTATAAATTTATGAATTCAGATTTAACAGTATTTAACTGTAATTCAAAAACCATTTAACTGAAGCTAAAATATTTTCTTGAAGACATTTCAAACTACTCGAGTACTCGAGTAAGCAACTTAATGTGACGAAAGTGAAAATAATTTGCAGGTTCATGAGATAGGATTACTGCTGTTATATATCGTCATGAAGTATTTATTTCTCTAGGGTTGGTAATCTGATTAAAAATTTTAAAAGTTTTTTTAAAAATAAAATCTAATGTTATATCTCAAAAAAAAATCATATTTCCTGTTTTCTGCAGACTCTTAAAAACAGATTAATTTATTTCGTTATAGATTTCCTGAAAATAAACGAATATGGAAAATTGATTTTAATATGCCTTTTTTAAACATATTTTTTTTTTAAATCCAAGCAAATTTTATCCACTCTTAGAAATGCAATATCTAGCTCACATCCTTGGTAATATGATACAGCATGACGTCCAGCTTTGAATAGCTTTGGCAGAGTAAAGGGCCAGTTTACGATAAAAGCACTCCCGTTTTGACACGTCGTTATACAACCGACCCACCTTTCGCTGACAGGTTACATCCGATGACATGCTGAGGGCAACTTCAATCACTTTGGAAAACAAGTTCTGAATAACCGAGCCCTATTTACATTACGAGATTGTTACTTGTATTAGATAACGCTGTCACATCCAGAACACTTGTCTTCAAATTTGTCCTGAAATCAAATTGCTATTACTAACCTACACCCTCCCCTTTGTGTATTTTTCACTCCTTTTGTAAATTTTATAAGTATGACCCCTTGAAAAAACCTAATTTGAGACTGGATTTTCTAAAGTGTTTTACACAAACGAAAGGCGGAACACATTCACTTGAGGGGAATTCCTTCCATACTGCTATCAGTGTTTGGATTAATTGTTACATCAACTGCTTCAACCCTGTTTTAAGCCGTGTTGATGATTCTGAGGAGCGCTTACAAGGTGTCAAGGTATGTAGTTATACCAACCTAAGATCCAATATCCGATTGAACTACTTGTGCTTAAATATACAGACGCTGTATTGATGTATGGGAATCTGTCCGTTCTGGAGGTTCTACTGGCCCCGAGTAGTTCTGATCAACCCGTAGAGTCTGGTTGAAACTCGTCTAATCCAAAGACATTTTGAAAAGGGACTTCGGTCAATAGTACTGGGCTTATAGTGAGGTAGAAAGGCTCTTTCAGACTGTTAAAAAGCCCCCCCCCCATTATGCCTTGACGCTAGTGACCCAGGTGAGAGTCTCGAGTTGGATGTTGCAGTAGGAGCGTGGATACAATGTACTTGGTAATAGATTTCTAAATGCGTATCTATCTATGTGTTGCTTTAGGGCTTGGAGGTTAAAGACCAAGTACTCCAAGTCCCAAATCTTCTTATTTTTCCATATTTTGTTCTTTTAACATTTTTACATTAAACACACGATTCATGTCTATGACTTTTAAACATCGAGTTCATGGATCAGGCTTGACCATGCGACGACAAATAAGAAGCCTAAGCTTATCCATATTTATTTAGCTTATTATTACAGAGTTTCGGTTTCAGTTTACTGTCGATTATTGACCTTAACATTGCACGTTCAGCGTTGCAAGTTATTCATGGTTGCTTACAACATTTACTGTAAGTGAAATTTAATATCATTTGCACAAATTGTCCATATGTAAACAAAACTTCTTTTAAAAATTCTCAACACTTTTCCAAATCAATAGTTCATGTACAGCGCTGATTCTAAATAAGAAAAATGTAGTTCCTTAATAATGTAAATGTTTTATACTAAAAGTTAATTTTAAAATTTTCTGATTTAATTGTGTCTTGAAATTAGTTAGACTAAAAAATTGAAAAAAGAAAAGTATTTTTCTAATATTTTTGTCCTAATAATACGAGAAGGTTTATTAATAGTTGTTTTGTTACTTTTATAAATTTACGGGGCTGGAATTGCCAGTTTTTTTGTTTGTTTCCACTGTGAAAGATTTTTCAAAATGGGTGAATTCGCCTTAAGTATATTTAGGAATTATTTGTAGTAAGTTATTACCTAAAACAACATTTCCTTTCGTAGAATGTACTTCTGAAAAAAAATTGTTTCTTCTGTGCTTGTTTTTTGTCTATAGCTCTAGAATTATGTTTTGAACATTTGATAAATTTTAGGGAAGAAACAGTTAAAAATATTCAATTGGTATAATTTTATAAATTGTAATAATTTAGATGAAAATAAACAAACAATGGAACTTTGTGTTTCATTATTTACAAATAAAAATACAATTATATTTAATTAAGTAAATATATGCTCAATGAAAATAAACGTTAATTTAAACATTTTTTTTGTAAAACAGCCACAAATCCAATACGATAAAAAGCTACTGTTGGTCAGAACGAGGTTAATAGATATTTAATCAACCATTCTGTATTCAGGACGTGTTTTCCACATTAAAGTCGAGTCCAAAACATGCAAATCAGTTGAACCGCAAACACTTGACAGTACTCGTCAATCAGTATTGTAGCCTGTTGTTCTCTTTCTCTGTGATGGATATGGCTTGAAATTAAATTTTCCTTCCAACATTCACTCGGTAATTGTTTATTAGCAAGAATTAGGTTTCTATAAATATAAACAGAATTTTTTTTGCAAGTAATCTTTACACAATTACTCAAAAAACTAATTACAGTAGTATTACTTTCGTACAAAAGTCACCAAATCTATAAAATATGTGCGGCGTAATAAGGTGGGCGATATAAAAGGCTGCAATTTCTTTGATGAATGAGAACTAAAATTAAAAAAAAGTACTCAAATAATTATTGGTTGCTTTTCTAAATTTTATAATACATCCTACTTGAGAGACGGAGTTTCATTACATTGGTTTATAAATGATATAATTTTATAAAAATTTCACTTTGCAATTTTTCATTCACAATGTACTATTTCCTAAACTTGCTGTTCTGTTATAAATGTAGAAACAAATGTATTTTTAAATAGTTCTAGTCATTTAAAATACGGCGAACAACAATAAAATCTATCTTCAAACACAAAATCCTACAATTATTTATGAAAATAAATTGTTTTTATAAAACATCAAATCATTTTCGAAAAAATTGCTGAGATTCTTTCCGTTGTCTTTGAGTATCGTCGCTAAAAAAACTCAACAAAAGTAAGCTATAATAAAAATATAGTTAATCGTCAGCCTAGATATACTATGCTCAAGGTTTTATTGCAAATGCATATATAGAGCAATATTAGTTCAGCAGCGTTTATTTTCTGAACAACAATGACTAAACATTATAATGACTAAGAAAATGATAAAAGTTTTAAAACCCTTTGACCAGTTATGGTTAATAACTAAAAGATATTTTTAAACAAAGTTAGTTGGATGTACTTGATTTTAAAAAATAAACTAGAATAATTATGCTGAACGTATTTTATTGTACTTGTATATTTAATAAGGTTTTTTTAAAGTAAATTAGTAAATAACACAACCAAAAAGGGATTTGAATAAAATATAAACGGATGTGAATACCTACACCAATTATTTAAACACATTTTTGTTTCATGATTGTAAAATGTTTGCAAATATGTGAAAACACACATCACGTGATACACAGCTCGAGGAAAACATTCGGCAAAGTCATCACAGTTGAGAAACCAAGGCATTTGCGACTCTATAAGTCTATTTGTTCGCTAGTTCTATCTAATCCAACACGAGTTCACGAAGATCCCATTAACTCTGACACCAAAACACTAATTACATTTACCCTTAGTGAAGCTAGTTTACGTCACGTTACCTGCTAGTGTTAACTATATTATAAAGTGGTAACGAACTGTTTACTCTACTTCTATTTACAGCTCAATCTTTATCAACGTGCTTTTACACTGTAGCAACATGTTACTAACATTAACATCAGAATATCTTTACTATACCACTATATAAATCTCAAAAAAAGGGATTCTTAAATGCTGTAAATACCAGTTCATTATAAAACGGAATAAGAGATTTTTTAAAACTTTCATTCTATCTTAAACAAAACCCCCCAAAGTCACATTTTTTGTATTCTAAATTTCCAACAATTATTGTTATAATTTATCTATAACCTATAACTAGCTCTCTTCCCAATATAATTGTAACACCCCTGAATTCTTATTATTGAAATTTATTTGGCTATCTATTTTCAAAATATTTAACGAAAATATTCCTTCTATTTAGCATACAGGTTGTTGAACTTATGTAGTCAGGTATAATTAATATATAACAATAAGTTATACTATTTGCATATATAGTAACATTTTATATATTTGGCTTTTTAAATACAAATTTAGCATGATGCATACAAATTTGTTTGTTTTAGGTAACGTAAAGTTTGTCGAAATTTAAAAGAAAAGTTTTGGATATCAATAATGTTGTTGTAAAGCGATTGGGAGGAATTTATACTAAATACTCGTAACCAAATAGAGACCGCTCTATTTTGCATTTGTAAGGGGGGGGGGGGTTTAAAGCAAGCGTGACACACTTGAGTGTCAATCTGTTCTGATCTAGCTTTCACAGAAGACAGCCGTTGGTTGCGATCTTGGCCTTAATTGGCTTATTTAGAACTTTATAACTAATAATAACCAAAATTTTTATAACAACAAGTAAAACGATGTTTTGTCAAAATATTTTGTAGCTTGTGTTTAAGTTTTCAAAATTTAATAGTGTTTAAAGTGCGAACCCGTTTAATGTTTTGATTTTGTAAATAGGGAAAAGTTCAAAATATTTATGAAATACATTCACTTAGATGAAGAATTAAAGGCGTTTTATAAAAAGATTTTTGATTTCCCCGCTAAAGTTTTGACCTATTTTATAACTTTTTATTTTACTTGTAATGGTTTTCACTTATTATTTTATTAACATTTTCTTCTTATTTATTTGAAAGTTGTTTTTAGTTTTGAACACCTATATATATATATATATATATATATATATATATATATATATATATATATATATATATATATATATATATATACATATTTATTTATTTATTTATATATTGTATACTGTATAGACGTTTATTCAGGAATGTTTTTGAAAAATAAAGGAATTCGAAGTTTTTTAAGAGGACATATATTATTCTATGACATTTTTGTAACAGAATAGCTTAGAATTTAAAGCCACTATTTGCATAGCCTGTTTCCATGGAAATCTAAACCAACAACAATCACCTGGTAACAATTGATAGAATCAAAATTAAAAATACGTGTAAATTAAAAAAAAAAACTTCGACGCTGTGAACAAGTGAATAGTTTCTTTTATTTACCGAAAATGTCGTCGAGTGTATTTAGTCTCTTTAAGTTTTAAGCATTTCTTTAAATAAAGTTCACACACACACACACACACACAAATATGGCTTTACACCCCCCTTGTTTGAGCTTTTGCAAAAATCTACATTTTGGCGTTATTAAGTGCCCGCTAACCTGTTGAATGTAAAAACAAAAATAACACTAAAATAATAATTACATTATGTCTACAAGATTTTCAATGTTAACAGATTAATCAAAGCTTTACATATTACCGTTATCCAATACATAATAGAAAAAGTCAATGCAAATTTTACTAAAAGAATAAATTTCATTGTAGATATCGTTTCCTTTTGCTCCTTTACAGATGTAATGTATCCAAAGGTTAAATGTCCATGACCTTGAAAATACAAATGCCATGTGACTTAACAAGGAACTATTGACAGTTCATAAATGAGTCTTTTTGTTGACCTTTGGTTATAAATATAATTATTACTCCAGTATGCGTTGGTTTAGAGATATGTTTCTTTTATATCAAATGAAGAACTAGAGTGTGAATATATCCTTGCTGTTTACTAAACAAACTCTTTACTGTGTCATAGCTTTGAGGATTTGCCTCAACTCTGGAAATGAAAATAACTTTTTCTTCAGGGAACATTTATGTTAACTATGTCATACATGTGTTAACACGTTAGGTGCGGCAATGTTTTATAGTTGCACAAAATTGCTGAAAAAATATTATTGATTACTTGCATTGATAAGATTATTTATGGACCCAAGATGTCATCTGAAGTTTTCTAGGCATTCGTTTTCGCCAGTTTTTGAGATGCCATTTCTGGTACGTTCATGTACGTACACCGCCGTTGGTCTCGGTTCTCCTATCTCAGGCGATGGTTGTGGACTATCTAACTGTTGGGTTTCCATCTCCCAATAGTATCTAACTGTCTCTCCCAATTGTTGCTGGATACCGACAAACCTATTTTCCAGTCACAACAGTTAGTTGTAGTTATAGAAAAAGTACCCCAAAAATATTTAAGTATCTACAACCCTTCCTGCCACCATTTACAATGTTTTTCAACGATAAAAAAATTTACACACAATGTTAATAATTAATTCATGTTTAATTAGATCTAACACAATGTTTATAGTAATTTCTAAAAAATACTAAAATAAATACTATATACAACCCAACCCCAGTTTTTATACTCAGTTTTTATACTCAACTTTTAATACTCAGTTTTAGTCAACCATGTCCTCATGAAACATGTCGAAACATCGAAGTACACACAGTCCTGCTTCATCCGGACACACAACACAATGTAGGTGGTCAATTTTCTTTTGCCTTTTTTGCACAAACTCGGCATTTTTTTTTAACTCGGTGTCCATTTGTTTGTCTTTTGTTATTCTTTGAGAGCATGTTTAAGCTGTTTCGTGTAGGAGTTACCATAATGAGAGCCTGTTTGGGGGTAGAAGTTCTTCAATGACTTTGATACGGAAATAATATAGGCTCAGTTTATTTTTGTGTGAAGCAATGGTCCCAAAACAATTCTAATTGCGACAAAGTCATGTCTTTCCTATTTGTGAGTACTGGTTTGGCAGTGTTTTGTGGACCACAAAAATTTCCATGGCATATTTGTTTGTCTCAGCAACAATTGTCTCTAAGTAAATAACGTCTACCAATAAGTTAAACCAATCAGATGGAGTATTGTTATTGGGACTTGGCACTCTAACTCCAAAATCTCCTGTCCGTCTATCATGCCAGTGGCGCCAAATGTCGGCCGCCAAGTTGGAGACAACTCAACGAGCAGTCAGAGCTATCCTCGGAAACATTTACGTTGTCAGAGTAGACATTCTCCAATATTTCCACCTCATTATAGATATTCATTGTACAAAACCTATTAAACACAACTATAACACACTTCAAGTAACACTAATACGATAACACAGTCCTTAATCGGACAGCAACGGTGGAACAAAATTTGAAACTCACCGAAATGTTCCAAAAAAACTGGCACAAGAACCGGTAGGTGATACGATGTTTTCCCGTAAAGGCTAACATCACACTGAACCTATTAATTGAGAGTATACGTGGGACGTACATAGACGCCTATCGGCACACGCACTAGTGAAGCAGGGGCATCCATGCACGCCCACCACACTTAATGTTTGTTAATGTACTAAGAATTTGTTTGTTTTATCTTAGTACTAATTCTGATATGTTTGTAATATTCTACCTTGGCGAAATAATAACTAATCGCATCATGAATCAGACTTCTCAATATTCCAATCAACGTTCTTGTTCAATATTTATTGTAAACTCTTTGATATGACAAGAGTCATTAGTATTCTTCATAGATATTTCTAAGCTTCAAAACTTTTAACAACAAACATTTTGACAAACTGTGAGCTAGAACTTCACATAATGCATACTTCATCCAACACATTCGGTTGAGAGATGCGCATGGGGGACAACTGTAACGGTATGATGGCAACCCTGTCTCCATCGAATTGTTCGGCTTTGATTAAAGAAGCACTTGAGGGTATTTTCTCCATTTATTTTGGGACTTCCTTAGTCAGAGGTAGAATAAAAAAAAAAAAAAAACTTTTTGCAAGGTACATAAAACTGTTCCGGATCGTTACGTAAATCACAATCCATCAACATCACCAAGACTGACGGAAGTGGTCAGATATTTAAATTTTTATAAATATAAGACAAACACGTCTATATAAAATCTTTTTATAAACATTATTTTAAATTTATTTCATTTTTTTAAAATAACTAATAATTAATGTCCAGTTCACCTTAACTTTACCTTAATTTTGAAATATAAATAATTTATAAAGAATTGAAAACTTAGGTCATGTAAAGCTTTTATCGCAATATTGGAAAATAGTTTTCTGTCCACATGGCACAGTGACACATGGCACAGTGATACATGGCAGGTTAGACAAAGGTGAAACGCCAATATTCCCATCTTTCTAAATAATTTATTATAGAACAATCTAAATGTTGCTGACAAGGTAAATCCGATTTCATGATGACACTACAGCAATTAAATCACTTACATGCGAACTCTAGTTGGGATAATAGTTGCATCACCTAATCGTGTCATATCCAGAGTGTCGCTCTACAAATTTGTCATGAAAGCGTCACGCATTAATTTACAAACTCACTCCTTAACTATCTCGGTGGGGAAATTCTCTACAAGTTAGTGTCACTCTTACAAGCATTGCACATTCTCCTGTATAACAAGAATAACAGGATGTAGCTGACATTCTGTTTTGCAAATGTAAATTGTGATTATGAATATTTGGGTTCAGATTTGCTACCTTGGGAAACGCTTAATCGTTTGTGACAGGTGTTTAAATCTTTTGCAGAGAGAGAGTACTTTACATGTCGTATGTAAACAATTCCACTTGATTATTGATAACATTAAATTATACATAATATTTTTATGTAAGGATCATTGATTGAATGATTACTCACAGAGAATAAACCTAAAGACGAAATTATACGACATAAGAACTTCAAGTTTGAAATATTCCTGAGATATGTTGTAAAAGCTCGAATAAAGAGAGGAACGTACAAAAGGTTTTCTTGTTCTATAATAGCTGTAATTAATAACCCATGCAACCGATCAGTTCTCTCAAATTAGGTGTATATTAAAGTGTCTGTAGCTTTCGGATAACGTAAACGATGAGCTGTTTCTTTGGTATATTAAGTAAACTGATCAATAAAATGTTATTATTTGGGATTAATGAATAGAATTATTTGAAATAGAGGAATTGTTTTAATTTATGTATTTCTCAAAGCTTTTCGAAAATTAAATAAGTAATAACATCTTTAGAAAACATTATGATATTACATATGACATATGATATAACATATGACATCTTATATCATTGTTTTTCCATAAGATGCTAATTTTGAAAAAATATATAGCTTAAAACAGTTGTTGTATTGGGAGAAAGTTTTATTCGTCAACTATATTACAACCAAACAAATTCCATATTTAATATATTGTATTGTCTTACTAGGCTATTGATGTTGTAAATATGTGTTTTACAGAGGTTAGTTCTATTAGTATTTCATCTTTAACAAAATATTTAAATTTATCTAAAAAATGTAAAATTAAATTATTGAACACAAATCGTATTAGCCTATTCTTTTTAGCAAACAGTATATTATTAATAATATTATTCGTGAAAAAAGTGATGTCATTGTTTTTTCTGAAGATACTAATAATTGTTTTATTGGCATTAAGCTTGGAAAATATATAATTTAAGACGATTCTCGTATTTTAAATATTTTTGTTCAATAACTTTTTATAAGAAATAAATAAATATATAAATCTATATATATATATATATATATTATTACAATTTCTTCCGTGCCGCGATACAACGGGGTTTTATTATTAAATGAAAATAATTAAATTCTCTAGTTACAAAACACAAACTCCTGACTAATTTATTCTTTATTATTATTTTTCTAATAATCGTACCCCACGTTGGTGTGCCAAATGTAAAGTATTTATAAAACGCAATACAACTATGTTTATTATTATTATTTTTATTATTAAATATTTATTTGAATGATGATATCTATTTCTAGTTAAAACACCAACAACTCAGGAACAATTCATAATTCTTTATTATAACATTCCTTATTTCAACATTTAAAACAATACACACAAAACAAAATTTTATAACTTAACAAGTTTTACCAAACTCGGTTTAACTCTTATTTCTTTTGATTTTATAGTTACACAATTTTAATACCCTTGGCTAATTTTACGATCTCTTACTATCTCGGGGTTTATAGCATGGGCTATATTTTTACTTCTTTTGTTAATTAAATAAATTTTGAAAAACAATATTAAATTTTGAAATTTGTTTTAATAAATATTTTTCTGATGGAAAAACTTTAATTTGGAATGAGCAAAAAGGCGAAACTATTTGAACTGGATTATGATCTTATTTCTATTAATCACAAGATATTCTAATGTACAAAATTAAACTTCCCTATTATCCTAAGAGTCCACTAAAGTTTATTTTTTTATATAGCGCTAGGTACTTAACTTATCAAATAACGGCGAATGGCTGCTTGCTCAGACGTAGAATTCCGTTCTCTTTAATTTTCACTTTTTACACACTTAAATTCGTTTTAGTTCCTTTAAATTATATTTACACTTTATTAACTCTTTCAATTCACTTATCCCTGTTCAATCTTGTAAAGTTTCTCCACAAATCTGTATAATTTTGACGAAGTTTCTAATAAGTAGAATTTTGACTGGTCCTGGCAGATTCGCTACCTTACTCGGCGTCCCACGCCAGACTCTAACTACGCGTCCTTAGATTTTAAACAATTGTTTGTTTTTCTAATATGGCGGCTTCCTTCTTCTTAAAAAAAAATTATATGCTCTAATTGAACGAAGTTCCGTTCCTTCCCACTAGAGTCGACTGCAACTTGACCTATTTCTTTACTTTCACATCTGTTAATGTCAACGAACTATTTTCACCAGTTTTATTTTTGTTAACATACTGTTTCAATTTTCCGATCCTTAACCAACCTTCCAGTGTTTATTTAATTACTATTATTAGTGTGTGAAGTGTCTTTGTGTTTTACTTTTGTAATATTTTGAATTGTGTGTGTTTTGACTGGACTTTTCCAAACATAACCTTTCATTGTTTACAATCGTTTTTCACTTTTTCCTTCAAGTAATTACTTATGCCCTATGTTACTAGTATTTACAATTTTGTTTGACATATAACTATTATTAGATTATCTTGTTTTAAATTTTATTTGATACAACAAATTTCTTTATGTATTTACAGTTCAAATATCTTATTTATATGTTACAACCGTTTTATAACCTTTCTAGGCTTTTACCTAAATTTCGTTTCAATTTAATCTAACCAATCTTTTAATGAATTTCTTTTTTTAAATTTTGTGTGAGTTATTTCTAATACATTCTTCCAATTCTTAAATAATATTATATAGCCCATTCTATAAATGTTACAATATATATATATATATATATATATATATATATATATATATATATATATATATATAGCCTATATATATATATATATATATATATATATATATATATATATATACAAATGTACATATTTATTTACTTAATATGTATAACATATGATAGTGACAGACTATGTTTCATGAAACTTGTACTAACTTCGATTGTTTATCAGGAAATCGACTTCAACATTTCTACGGCAAACATCCCGTCCAAAAATTAAATACACCACGTTATTTATTTAAAACTTCTTGTTTTCTGAATTACAATTTAAAAACCAATTATCTGTAGCGTCAGTCTCTCGATTCTCTGCTCTAACGGTTACGCTATTATGTCTATAATCATTGGCATCATTTCTACAATTAAAAGGTAGTCTTTGCCCGAGAGAGAGAGAGGGAGAGAGATTGTGTACCTTAATAAGAGCTGTTTTTGTTACAATTGTATTATCAGCTCCTAATTATATTTTAGGTTTTATTTGTATCATTTATGTTTTTAATTAGTAAATATTTGTTTCTTTTATATTGGAAGTTACTATTTCCTAATATTCTTATAATTTAAAGTTAATTTAAGTTAATTCTTAATGATATCATTCGTAATTCTATGTCACCTGTCCTTCCTTTCACACAAGTGTGAGTAAAGGATGAATACTTCCTTGAATCCCTATATTTAGCAGGTCAAATCTTAACTACATATCTCATGCGATACCATCTGTCCCTATGTTCTATGGGCGTAGACACTGGGCTGCATCTATTATTCCTAATACTCGTATATTGGTATATTGTGGCATGTATATTTCTAATAAAGAAATACTAATGAACGTTCTTTATTAACCTAAACCTTAGAAAGCCTTTTTATTTCACTTACTTGATTTAACATCCGTAATAACCCATTAAATTATTTTTTCGTGGAAGTAAATTATTAATATGCAATCATCTTAACAAAACAGGGGAAAGAGAGATCATAAATTTTAAATTCTATCATTAAACTTTATACAGACGTTTTCCCTTCGAACGTTCTAAGTTTACTCTTGATGGATCTCGTTTACGTTGAAAAAAAAGTAAATGTAAGAAACAAAAGAGGGGAAACGCGGCAGTTGTTAAATCGTTTTAACTGATCCAGAAAAGTAAATATACTACCTCCTTTTTAATTTTATTTACTTTGTAACTCCGTTAAAGTTAATGACAGTGAATCTAAAACTTTCAACGCAAATTTATAACGTTCTGTAACGTAATTACCATTTTATGTAATATTAGAGACTCAATTTATTTCTAATCACTTGTTTTAGGTTTTACTCAGATTATTGACTTTATTGTGTTTTGTTAGGAATAACATTGACTAATATATTAACTACGTAGTTTATTTTATTTAATTCATATATATTTTAATTCTTTTAAAGGTTCACCGAATATTAGCAGCAACAATCTCTTGAGTTTTATATTCTTCACTATTTTTCCTAATTTCTTCCACTCCACTCTGACTAATATAAACTATTATATAGGTAAATCTATACTGAATATATAATTCCTATACAATCGAAGGCTTCTGCTAGAAAGTGGAAAAATATATCTAGGCCAAAAAAATACAAGAATCGTACACGAATTTAGGTACATTACAATGTATCTAAAACTTCATTCAAATTGAATTCTGTTAATGGAGACGTTTAGTCATATTACAGTAATGCTACATTTACAAGCAAAACGACTCATGAATATTGAGGGTTACATTCTCTGGGATAAATTGAAATTCAATTATGAACACAGCTAGATAAAAATATTTAAAATGAATTTAGAATTATTTAGGTTTGTAGTTGGACAAATATAAAAGAATTGAGATCAACAAGATTGTATTGGATTTCTTTATTCGTAGAGTGAAGTAGAAAACTTGTTGGGATTGTGTTTCTCAGAAACTAGGAGTATTTGGGGAAAAGAACGGAAATTAATATATGGGCGGAAGTTAGTTGGAAAGTGCAGAGAGGAATAAAAATATTCTGACGTCAGACAGGAAGATGAAAATATACAGGATGGTAAAACATTTTTTCACAAACATATATTGAGATTTTGGTTACTGAATAAGTCATTAATACTGCCATGAATATAGTTCTCTTGTATAATCAACAAATAAAATAACAATGATTTTTTTGCCTTATTAAAAAAAAAAACAATATAAATCATTATTCTAAAAGCTCGCAAATCAAGATTTTTGCTCAAATAGAATGTATTAACTAATTACACAGAGCAATAATATCACTGCCAACCATTCTAGTCTATAATAACGTTAACCCACAATATTTAGGCAAGTACGACTTTATTTTGGATGCGTGATAAAACTGTTTTAGGAATAACACGAATAAAGGCAAACCTCTTAATTACCAATAAACTAATTCTATCCCCTATAAATAATTATTCAATAAGCATTAAATCAGAATATCAAGTATTAACTTTAATTTACGCCAATTTTTTTAATATACTTATTACAATAATTACAATAATATATTACCTCAAATACTTACTATACTAATACAAAATAAATGTATCTGATACACATAACTTTAGCACATATAATTTTTTTGTTGTTTTTATCAAGAAAATATACTGGCATTATATCTTCATGACCTCCTTCAATATTGCATAAAATATAAAAACAAACATTTTAAAAAATATTCGTGTTTGTATGTGTCCGTGCGAATATGTATAGGTTAAATATATATATATATATATATATATATATATATATATATATATATATAACAAAAACAATTTATTGAATTATACAATTCAAAGGTTTTCTGTGGAAAGAAGTACTAAAACTTTCAATATTTTAAATTTATAGATATAACCTCTATTATAACTACTCGCACGAGGACAGCTATTGGAGAATTTTATTTTGTGCGGTGGAACTTTCTAAATTTTATTTATTTAAATGTTATTTACCTATCCTTACGGCGGTGTGACAACAATAATTACTTTTTAACTATTTAATTTATTGGTGTGAAAATAGAAACAATATTAGCTTCATTGATTCTCAAAAAAGATTCAGTCTCCTATGTTTATGACACTTGAGTCCGTATTTTACAATTTACGAGATAGCACACAAATAAAATGTTGTTAGATCTGATAACCCAATTTTTCCTTAAAGCATGTTGCTAAATTTGCGGAAAGGGCAAACCCAAATATCTTGTATAATATGATTCTACATAATGATAGGTATTTTTCAGTGATAAAATTGCAAATATTTATAAAATTGTTTAAGAATTACTGAATAATTAAATTGAACTGTTCTAAATACTTTTGATTGTTTATTCTTTAAGATTTTAAAAGTAGCCACACAAATGAAACTTTCATTACAAAAAAAATAATTTTATATTGAGTAAAAGTATGAATTTTAGTGATATGATCACTGAAAATAATTAAGTGAGAATTAGGAATGGAAGTGGTTGTAATGAATTCAGTACGAAATAAGTCCTTCCCATTTTGTTTAGTAAAAGGACTTAGTAAACGTGTTGGAGACAAAAGAATGAATGTAATCGTCAGAGTGGGTACTCACATCTGGCTCTTGGTAGCTCAAAAACCCTTCAGTAAGAGTCGGAGTCTACAAGTGAGAGAAATTGCATGTAATTTAAAACAGTTGAATAAGTGGTAGAAATATCCGTGTCTAACCCAAACGTGTATTGTATATAAAAGTAAAATAAAGATAATTTAACAGCGTACTCGGGTTTAACCTTGATGTCAAAATAAGATCATTAGCCTTAAGTTTGGAGCAGAAAGATTATTTAACAAAACCTTCTACGGCACCATTAGGTCTTAAAGTTTGTACGAACACTACTAAAGCACTGGACATATTAAATTTGTGTAATACTAGTTTTAATTGCTTTACGTATCAACATTATATTACATAAATAATTTGTTCAGTAAATAAACCCAATGGAATATTTACTTAAACTTGATGTCCTGTTGAAGTTGTAACTACAAGTGTACATGTTTATAGTCGCGAGCATTTTCAATACAGCGAATAACTTGAGTATACTAAAAACGATCTGTGGGAAATTCAAAAACTAATTCCTGCAATACATCCAAATTATCACATATATAAAAGCAAATATCAGGATACCGAACTATTACGGAAATATTATGTTTCACGTATACCAAGAATTATTTGAGAAGTTTAAGCTACCATTCTTTTATTACTAGAGAATGGCGCATATAGCAAACTGTGCATAAAAACGGAGGTTATTAAGTCGATAACAAGATTATCAAAAGTTTGCTTCGGTGACTTATGGATTGTCATGGCAAATGCTGGTCTAACTGAGAATTGATGTATTTGCATATTACATCCTAAAGAAAATTTTCACTTAGCTCATTGAATTGTAGAGATTGACAACTTCCTATGGCCTACTACCTATTGTTGTGAAAATCCTTGAAGTATTTTTAATAATAAACAATCTTCTAAAATTTTATGACGATTTTTCAGAAAATTTTCAATTAGCTCATTAGTATGGTGAGGTTAAAAATTCCATATATACCAATTTTTGTGAAAATCCCTATATTAGTTTCTGACAAATAGTTTTAAATATATATATATATATATATATATATATATATATATATATATATATATATGTGTGTGTGTGTGTGTGTGTGTGTGTGTGATTTTTCATTGTAAAACTGATGATGCAAATTTTTCATTGACTTATTACATTGGATTCCTGAGGTCAAAATACCTGTCTATGCCGATTTAGGTGCAAATTCCTAGAATCGTTTCCAAGAAATAATTTACAAATATATATACATACAACTTTTTGAAAACTGATGATGATTTGTCAGATAATTTTGATTTATGCCGTTTTATTCCTGACGTGCACACACGTAATGCCTCTTCTGCGGTACCAAACGATAACCATCGTAGCTTTAATCCACCAGCACTTTTGCTGCATTTACTGTAATACAACCGCTCCACAAATGACCCTCAGCCTGCAACATGGACTCCGAAGGCCATAGTGATTCTACCGTGCTGTGTAGAAACCTACTCAAATTAAAAGCCTCTCGCGGTACTATATTTCTAGCACTATTGTACTCCAGAAGTAGCTTTATAAGCGTAAGGGAACCGTACCTCTTGGGAGGCCCATACTCCAAAGCCCAAGTTAGGGCTTCCGGAATTTCAACAGTTACCACGATAACACGAGGGTCAATGCAAGTTGATATCAAAACGCTAATTTTCGCACGGTCGCCATTACCGAATCTTTGTATGTCCTTGACCAAACAGCTACAGAGATGCCCCAAAAAGTAAGTGGCACTCTCCGTTCGAACAACTCGTTTTGGCCGACCCAGCATTTGACAGGGATGGACCTGACCAACGATCGTTAGGTCCGAATCTTCCGGTGAACATGTGTACTCACAATTTTTGCTCAAGGGACCGATCAAAGATTATTAATTATTCATAGGTAAAAAAAACTTAAGTTAAAATGTAATTCAATTATTATACTTTCTTCGACAATAAGTAACAACAATATAACATTTACCAAAATCCATAGAAACGTCTATTTCTGTTGTTGTATTCGATTTATTGTCTGTTGTGAATAGCTATCTGTGGAGCCAACATTGCTTAGTTTTATTTAATAGATGCGGGCCGTCCTAAGTACGCCATGAGTAATCCTCCTTTAAGGAGCCGACACGGGTAGGCGCGGTGACTCCAACTGTAACCTGATTGAAATTGTCTGTGGGTCCTTCAGTTATATGTTGAAGATCCAATTTATTCAATCTGCATTATGATTGTACTATAGAATACTTTTTTTCTCTGCTACAATCATTTTACTATTTTTATTAAAATGTTTTAATGCAACGAAATAAACGTTTCGTTGTCTTTTAATATTTGGTGTTTGCCAGAGGGTGATTACGTCATCGCTATCTGGGATTCCCCTTTATAATGTCATCTTCCTCCCCATGAACATTTTTCATGTTCTGGACGAACTATAAAAAATCGAAGACTTTTAATCGACTAAGAATTAGTCAAAACATATTTTAGTTATTCTCATACCACATAAACAATTTAATAATTTTTGGAAATCAAAAAATATTGTTTCAACAGTTTACTTATATGTAAACCTGAACTATTTGTTTAGTTTTAAAAATGTTTCATGTAAAACATTCTAACAAGAATTCTTTACTTCATATCAACAAATGATTCTGTTTATTTCAAATTTATTTTAACTTTTTTAAGTATTTGTTGGTTACACATGAATAACTGAAATATTGAAAATTGTAAATGTTTCAGTTTCAAAGTACTAATAAAGTACTTGCCTTCATATACAGTATGAACTAGTTCCGTATGTATATTTTGTAATCTGACCGGCAACATTATTTAACTCGAATCTGTGTTGAAGAAATTAATAATGAACGTTGTCAGAATTACAAATGTTTATCAGAGTAATTGTAACAGTATTACAACGTCGTACACGGAAACGATTTCTTGCTACCTTGGTCGAAATCTCAGCATGAAAAATGGATCTCAGGACGGTTTATGATTATTAACCCACGTCACAATGCTTTACAAACAAGTTCACAACCTCTAATCGTACAACCTGCTTACCTGTGCTTTCAAACTGTGCTTGTATATCATTGTTATACTCTTTTCTAAATTATTATTATTTTGTATTTTCATTTATTTTAATTAATAATAAATACCATCAAGTTTTCATATAGAAATACTTACTTGCTTCATTTTAAAACTTTTAAACAACGATATCTATAAACCTGGGGCAATTTTAATAATATAGCTGAAATAATATAGGTTCTTAAAAAGTTCTGACTGATGGAGGTCCTCTGAAACGCGTCAACGAGTAGTGTAGAAATGCTGGGAATGGCAGGTAATTATGATACTCTAAATTAGAATATCAATTCTACTGGAAAAGTAGAAAATTATCAAAAGAATATAGCTGAAGTTCAATACAGCATATATAGGTATGCATTATTCTTTTTTCCATGTTATCATTAAAAAGTAAAACACGATCACAATTAGGGATTCTCAAACTTAGGGGCCTAGAAAATTTTAAGAGGGTCGTGGATATTTTCACTGAAATTCCCCTTAGACGATACGTGTGCATCCTCGATTATCTATACCAGCGAGCGGGTAGACTGAAAAGACACGTGCAAACTGAACTACGTCATTGTTTTTTGTAAAATCTTAAGTATTAGTAGATCCTTGTTTTTGCATTGTGTTCTCTACACTTAAGAATAACACAGGTGGAGTAACACCTTAAGAATAAGATCTATGGAGGTGGGAGTCCTACTCCTATACATATTTGTATATATATATATATATATATATATATATATATATATATATATATATATATATATATATATATCAAATTGATTAAATGCTACAAATCTTTACAGTTGCGATAGTCATTTTGAAACATCCTGTACTAGACATTTTACTAACAGACTGTATTTAGTCATGCCATTTGCTTCTGCTCTTCCTTTTTCATACAAATAGGACGAAACCACAACTCAACTAAACTTTAATGGTATTTTAATTCACATTAATAAGTGAGAAAAACTTTCTAAGGCAAGCATTATTTGAATTGGTTGAGAATCTTACCCAAACTTATTCTATTTTCTCCCATAAATATTTCACTTTAGACTATGCAAATACGGTAGTAGTTAGCAATAAATGTCTCCATGGTTTGAATTTACTATTGTTTATGAGAATATTTGGCCAAAATACTAAGGTTGTAATTTAGACAATTCAGAAGTATATACTCACCGTTTATTAATATATATATATATATATATATATATATATATATATATATATATAAAACTAAAAGTTACTTTAAAAAAATGTTTGATTCTATCTTGCAATACTTTAAACTCTAAGCTATTTTTTTTTTTTTTTTGTCTGTAGAGAATACTTTGTTTATTTAAGGGCTAATTGAATAAAATTATATTATTACATGTGAATAAAAATTAATCTACTGTTTAAAAAATGTAGCTTTTCCAACACCTTTAGTGTGGAAAAACACCTATACACATCTTTTAAATTGGAAAATATCTTCGCAAACCGCAGGATATTACGGGGGCTACATTCAATATGCATTCCTTTCTACGTCATCATGAAGGCGCACATTCTAATAAACTCCCGTAAATCAAGTCCCAAGTGTTTTTTCCCCTTTCTCGCTAAATCTCGCTTGAATAAGGACACATAATGTGGTATTAGATATTAAACTATAAGTCCCAACTATGATATGTTCCTACAAAGTGTAATAAACGTTCTTTTTATAAACTGCAAACAGCAGAAAAACAAACAATGATTTTCTTTTAAAAATACTTCAAACTCATACATGTTTCTACAGCCTTGCTGTCCTCATTAGTGGTTACCGTAATGAGCGTTAACACGTCACTGAATAGGTCGAAACATGTAGACATTAAAGTCATTTTTTGAGACTATATTGTGAAAGTTGTGTAGCATGTTCTTTGCTTGTGTTATTCTTGAAAGTTTCGCTCAAATCTGAGATATTTTGTTTATATATATGTGTAAGGGTCGGATACGATGCCTCAGTACTGAAAACACGGGCATAACAATGAAATTGAGTTAATACAACGCTTACCTTAAGCACAACAGCTCTCAAACGAGGGTCTGCTATTTATCATCTATTTAATTTTTTTTAATAGCTAACATTATGACCACTAAAATGTTTCTGAAGTATTCTATGCATAAATAGCATTCAAATAGTTTCTATACTTAGAAATAAAAGACTTATAGATAGTGAAATTTCTTACTTAAATGATTTTTGGCTATTTTTACGTAATCCATTTATGTTTAATTTTTAGTTCCATGATAAGGATGTTTTATTTATTTATTTGTTTTTTATTTATAACTAATATAAACCCTTATTACCGGCGACTGTTGTTTTCACTTAGGCTGAAAATAGAATAAAATATGTTTACTACTAGCTATAAGACTGTACAACGTATTTTAATAATTATTAAAGTGTTCTCATAGAGTATTTTTGTTATTTAAATTGAAGTATTTTAGATGGTTTCAATTTTATTGACAAAAACTCTCTAAGAAAAGAAAGAATAAAAAGGGGAAAGAGAAATAGTATGTTACTAAATCCTTTATATGAATGTTTTTATTCTACGAATGTATGGGTTTACCTTTTCCTAAATTTAATAACTCAACCGATTGATAGTTCAAAAACTTAACCGATCAAAATTTATGAGTGGAATATGCTAAATGAAATTTGTACCTTACTCCCGGTTGACACTTTAACTGTGCCTGGAAAGATATTGATTAGGTTATTTACTAATTTATTTAAAATTATTGTAAAAGATCATAAATTAATTTATTTTCTCAAAAATCTGTACATTATTAATTCTAATACAGAATATACAATGTATTTTCGTTTACGTTTGGTAAAATGGGTTATATTATTGGAATAGTACTAGGCTATTATATGGAGTGTATTAATAAAAAAACTTTTTTTGCAATATTTGCCTTCTAAATTTTAGTTCATATTTGGAAATTTCAGTCCATTTGGAACAGTGTGATTATAGTTTACTTTTATTGACGGTCATTGTACCATTAGCTGGCTACATATCGCCTTTTCACTTTATTCTTAAATACAATTGGGCCCCGTTATGTGAATAATAAAATAAAAGCTTGGAATGGGATATTTTAGTGTATTGTGGTAAATTACGTTTTTTTATTTGTAGTATCTCAATACGCAATACCATCATAAAATATATATTTCGATATTATGTCCGGGAATGATTTCTTTTTATTAATTATAACAAGAACACAATGGGCAGTTTTATATTAAAAATATTATAAATAATTGTAATATAAATTTTGCCTGTTAAAATATTTGATGTGACATCTTTATACTAAAGTATTGTATTTTATTTATGTACAACTTTCTAATAACTCTAAATTCGTTTATTATTAAAGTTTGTTACAGTGGTCTAGTTTCAGTTTAAGTAACAATAGTTTATAATATATATAAATTTAATGTATACAAATAAGTAAAAATGTAATTCCAAAAAGGTATTTAGATGGTTTATACAGAAACGTTTTTAGCAAAGTTTCTAAAGCTTCTAAAATTATATTACTATTTGGAAAACGTTCATTTGTTTACTCTTGACGTTATTAAGTGATATTAGTACGATGATAATAGAATAAGTCATATGTCTATGAATTTGTATTTAAAAACGAATTTGATAACATTTAACGATTTTATAGAAGCCTAAAGTATAAACGAAAAACTCACGTAAGTAATCAAACCTAAGACTTAAAAATAATATTAGTAATAAACTAATCATTTTACTTATACTTAAACTTTAAAATGTTTTAAAGAAAGTTTAAGGTATCTGTTTGAAATTAATTAAATATATAACGAGTGCATGGTGCCTTTCCTGTCTGGAATGCCAATGCCAGTGGCACTCTTCAAAGTGCTTACGCTTTGCATTTAAAATTCTGGAAAAACAAAAATTAGTAAAATATACGAAGGAAATGATTTTTATTTAAAACAGTGATCAACAAAATAAATCATATTTTTATAAAATAAACAAATCCCCTTAATCCCAAATAAATATTTAAAATATTTAAAGTTTATTAAATTTAAGAGGTGTTATTTGTTTCACAAGAAACATAATTTTCTCTTTAATAAAGTCACGTAAACAAATATTAAATTAAAACGCATAAAAGTATTTAATATATACAAATAAAATATATAAACGTAAACAACGCATTTAAAACCGACTAAAGGGTATAAAATATTATTTCTTGACCCTTCTACAATTTTGAGGGAGAATTGTTAGTGGCTATGGATACATTTGTATTATTTGGAGAGAAAAACTAGGGGCTCAGTCAGTAAATGACACAATTAGA
Organism: Prosapia bicincta; assembly: GCA_036971475.1. Classification (NCBI taxonomy): domain Eukaryota; kingdom Metazoa; phylum Arthropoda; class Insecta; order Hemiptera; family Cercopidae; genus Prosapia; species Prosapia bicincta. The sequence continues at coordinate 291,394,261 of JBAIZL010000001.1, forward strand.
CAGTCCGGATGAATTCACAGCTGATTTCAGTGAATTGGAAATGCGATTCACTGTAATTTATTACATTTACTCCGCCCCATTTTTTTTTCTCCAAGTATTACAACAATATCCATAGCCAATAAAAAAATTCTCTCTCAAGTTTGTAGAAGAACTGTGAGAAATTATTTTCTGAATATTTCTTTATATAAATAAATGGGTTACACCAAAAAATAATGATTTCAAAATATATTTGTGCAAATATTAGGTAACAAAACTTGAATAAAAAGTCATAACAAGCCTATTCTGTTTATGGGTTTCTATGATGTCACAAAACTGTCTAAGGTTTAATATTAAAATTATTTGAATGAATCAGTACTTTTTTCCATTTTACAAGTATATTCCACTACTTGTATATTTATTTTACCTTGACCTACGGCAATATTTCATGAGATCAAAGCAATTAGTCAATATATTTTGAACGATCAATTGCAATATTTATTTGAATATGATTGAATTGTTTCATCTACGCCAATAATATCACAACATTGGGATTGCTTGCGTGAATCGATTGGGTAGTTATACACCTTTTTTATTTGTATTTAACCAACGCTAATTAGCCTATGATCTACTTGATTTCCGAGCAGACTAGGTCAGGCACTTACAGAAGGTACTAGAACTTACTTCTAGTGCATATCAAATAAAATCTATTCTGGTGAAATTTAACTAAAAATAAAAAAAGTTACAGGGTAATAAATTTTGGTACCTCATAGAATTGTAAAGAAATTTATTTTACAAGGCAAGTTTTATTGCAATATATATATATATATATATATATATAGAAATAGATAATTAAGACATGTAATATATTCCCATGTAACAATAATGATCACAGATACATTTTTTCGTTTCTAAAGTACGTAGGCTATATGACGTAAAATAAACGTTGAAGGATATCTCATAAATGCAACGTCACCCACATAGCTACAGGAGTCGTTTAGTTACAAGCATTTCGAAAACAGTACACTACAGTTTTAACCCTTTATAACCATATTATACGACAGTAATACATTGTAATTAAAGCATACTCTAGGACTAATGGTTTTCAAAATGAAAGTACAACATAATTATATATATATATATATATATATATATATATATATATATATATATATATATATATATATTTAATATACAGCCTATACGCGGTTTTTTTGAAATTTGGAAATGAGAACTAAATGGAATTTCTTAATGAAAACTCTGTATTTAAAGACAAAAGAACTGGAAATGCCTTCTTGTAATATAAATTCAAAGAAGATCTGTTAATAAACCGTGTTTTAACAAACGCCTAACAAACACAAAGAAAATATTCCATTACTTTTAAACCTTAAGAATAGAAAATGTGTCTGAAATTAATTTTTAAAATTAGCTTTATTCAGCTTGTATGTTAACCTGACCTAAATAAGAAAATCGTATCCAAGCGATGAAAATTAAAGCCGGCCCTTTCCTACAGTATATCTTCTGTTCCATTCACTACATAGTGCAGTATCGTAATTTTGATTTATAAGGAACTATGTCATATGGAACACAATTGAGTTGAATGCCAGATGGTGCACAGAAACTAACGCCAACGAGTCGCTCGTCAGATATATGGATTAGTTGGGGTAGTTAATTATAACATTTTTATTCTGATTTTTACAGCAGTAATGGTGCATACATTTATGAACAATGAACTGTTTTAAATAAAATTGTTACATAAGATAACACACATGAGTTTTTAATAACTATTTTATCACAAAGCACATCTTGATATATTTCTAACATTGTAGCTTATAAAAACCTCTTTATACATGGAACTACTAGAAAGTTGTGATTGGACATGTTTCAATAGAGACATAAAATGTAACTCGCATTTCATAATGACTAAGGGTTTTATTTTAACTAATATTTAAACGAAAGAAGCCAATTTTAGTTCGATACTCTTACCTTATAAAAACCTCTAAGAGTAATCACACACAATTTACCTTCAACCTAATTTATTCAGGTACATTAAACACTTCTCGTTGCTAGGCTTACTTAAGGCACTCTCTACTTTATCGCATTTAATATTTACAAACAATATTTCATTAACAAAATTCAAAAAACTAAACCGATTTTCAAGAAGCTATATATATTTTAGTAAATAGTGTGATTGTACCACAATATTCTATAATGAGCAAATATTTTTGCCTGTCCTTTTTATTCTCCAGCTTGACTCAACCTTACGATTTAGTGCCTAACCGAGGGCAGTTGAAGCGAAGCGCTGTCCAGGATACCGTCCATATTATAGCCCAAGTAATGCATCTGTTCACTGCCTCTTCTTAGCCAACATCATGACATAGAAAAAATCACTGTAAATATATATTATAGAAAATGTCTAAGTAGCTAATTTACAGAAGTTAAAGTAAACTAAAAGTAATAATTACTCTTGTATGAAACCATAACACATTCGCTACCGAGCGGCACATATATGCGCTGTCTGTTTTCTCTTGACAAATTGGCGGTAAGAATTCCATCTTTCCACACAGACCGCGTTATGTCGGTCCGACTCTCGTTACAAACCAGAAGTGTAATTTTGTTGTAATAAGTTTTTATACTACATAAAAACCCTAGAATTATGTTTGTTGATTGTATATTTTTGTGTTTGTTGTTTTCAGTGATTTGGGGGAAGGGGCAAAAATGAGCTGGTCGGTCTATAGTACGAAAATCCTATCGTAGATCGAGCATCCCCAGCAAGATCCACTACAAAAGCTTGTATCAACAAACGCCCAACTAACTCGTCTGCTGGGATAGTCACGCTAGACAGATTGGCTATATAGAATATTTTGCATATCGAAAAAATATAGACAATATAAACATTATTGTAACAGAGACCAAATACGTTTGCATTTGAGTGCCATATACACCACAGCTACAATGAAACTGAGCGACGAGCGGAAGTTTAAAACTTCTAATTGGTAACAAGGTTCACCCACGCAGTAAGATGTGGATATCCCATTCGCCGAGACGGTGGTAACCCCTACGCTGGCTGATTTCACTAGCGTAGAATCATATTCTGTTTTAAAACAAACTATAGCCGTCAGTCATTTAAACTACCCCGTGCGGCGCATATGTAGGACGTTGGTCCAGGAATAGAGACCGTACAACGCATATCTGCGTCGGCTGGTGTATACTAAAAGTTATTTTGTTACCATTACGATAGCAATTGTAATAAATTAATTCTGAGTGTACAATTGTATTTAAAAAAAACATACATCGATAAGACTGCAAACAAATATCTTAATATAGCTGTCTCATATCACATATTTACTCAAGAAAACCTTATAGTGTGACAAAAGAGAATTATAAACTAAAATATAGCATTGTTGTACAAAGTTCACATATGTTTGCATTTGTTAACGTGGTTTTCCGACGGATACCACCTCTTATATTCCCAGTGTGTCTAACTATTCGTTTTATATTATAATTTGTTATATTTATTTTCCTTGAATATTTGTCTTGTGCAAATAGTACTTAATTATCCTAAATCTTAAGGCAATCAATGTTATATTCAAGCCAGCATTGTTTTTAAACTGAATATTATCTTCCCTTCATTGTTCATAATTTCACGAACATATTACCTCATTTTCTTAATATTCACTTATATTTCTTTTTTTAACATACTTCGGATGGTTACTAAATCATGCACACTTATGTTCTATATTTTATACGGAAATATATCAACAAAGCAAGCAAAATTTAACTTTTATCGTCGTGTTTTCCCATAATTTAAATTAGAACAAAAGATAGTTGAATATACTAGTGTATTCATCCATCTATATATATACACACACACAGTATATATATATATATATATATATATATATATATATATATATATATATATATATATATATATATATATATATATATAATTGTGTGTGTGTGTGTGTGTGTGTGTGTGTGTGTGTGTGTGTGTGTGTGTGTGTGTGTGTGTGTGTGTGTGTGTATTACTTTTGCGCTTCATTTAGCAGAAATACATTATATTTCAAGTAACATGAAATAAACGTATTTTATAGATTTGCCCTGTGGAGACTAAGGAAGGCTAATGGATTCACCCCCGCAGAGAAGTGGATTATTTCCTACACAAAATGGCTGATTATGAAAGCTGTAAACAGCATGTGGGACCGCGAAATGGGTCTTAATAATGAATAATAATTCTTCTGCTTTGTGTACCTAGACCTTATGTTATATTCAGAAAATAATATTAAAATTTTTATAGTTGCATCATTTGCTTATATTTGTTACGCAATTACCAGCAATAATTCATAACACATAAAGGTTTCTCGCTATAATTGAAATATATAATTTATATAAAGTGCTACGAAATGTTTAAATATCTAGCGATAAATCTTTCACTACGTGGTGAATATATCGTATAAATGAGGAGAGTGAATCAGCAAGTTTCATCGCATACATTTGAAATGTTTTTTTATCTTAAATGTAAATAATGTTTACCTTTTTATTTTAAAGGTTTTTAATAACTGTTTGCATTAAAAAAAGTAATAAAATTAAACATAATAAAAATATTAGTAAAGTTCCAGTCAGTGTCAACCTCGTTTCTGCTGTACAATCAATTAAACTATTTCTCTCCAATCTCTTCAGCATTGTCTAAGCCAAAACGTTTTCCCTCTACCTCCTGGTTTTACTAAACCTCTAAACTATCGGGGAATTCTACCTTTACATTGTCATAGAGACATTTTTATATCACAGTAAGATAAATAAAGCAAATTGTAAGAAATAAACACTACACGATATATTGCTTGTTGAAAAAAGTACATCTTGCTCAATGTTTCAACTCTACCTGGTTGACTTTGTCAAGAGAGACGGGTGATGATTAAACGATAGCAGAAATGTTGACAAAGGAATAGATCTTGGTACCCAGGCCCAGAACAGAATAAAAGCAAGATAACTTATAATTTATGGCTGTTGTATATTTCATAACTCAATTGTTATCTAAATTCTAACGAAATTTTAAATACATTTATTTACTGATAGGCAATTAGCACAAATCTAGGCTATCTGCCTTGTTTGTATTTTATATAAACTTTTCAATTTAAACGCAAATAGAACAATTAAAACATTGGCAGAAGATATGCAACCGTCACTAATATTAGCTGCATTATGGCATACAACCACGTGCTTAAACAGTTATTTATTCTTCTGAAACCAAGGATATGATATTAAGACTGACTTTTACGACTGATGTAATTTATTTACAGATTTTATGTACTCACGTTCTATTTTTAGATTTTGTTTCAAGCACAAGTAGATTATTCAAAAAATAGAAAAACCTTGTTTTTTCGCCATTTTAAGAAAAAACAACCAACTTTTAAATTTCTTGAACTAAAAGTTCTATATTGTATTAAGTAAATTCTTTTACCGATTCTAAAACCCAAAGAACGAGGCCTGAGACATTATAAGAGCCGCATAAATATGAGTCTTTACATTTTCTAAATGAATTAAGTCTATAATTTCTAAGTAAATAAAATAGTACTTGTACATGTGACCTGGCTAAACCAAAAACAGGTCAAAGTTTAAAAATAGAATTCCTAAATCGCGAGTGGATCACTCAACATGCATTTATTTTTTATTTCTATAAAGTCTAATCATATGTTATAATGTAATGTAGCACAATGTACGTCCAAAATATTTTTACTAATACAAAAAATATCTAGTTTGTAAAAATATAAATAGAAAAATGTATAATATAAATATACAATCGCGTTAATTTACAAAGTAAAATAAACTTCCTCAGAAAGCGACAAAAAACATTTATCAAAATTAATTTCTATTAAGAAGTTTCGTATTCGTGTTTAAATAAGATAGCAACATAACGAACCAGTGACATTTTGAGTTCGGCAGCAAGACGATCGATTTCTATATAGACTAAACATATATTATAACGTAATGTAGCACAATGTACGTCCAAAATATTTTTACTAATACAAAAAATATCTAGTTTGTAAAAATATAAATAGACAAATGTATAATATAAATATACAATCGCGTTGATTTACAAAGTAAAATAAACTTCCTAAGAAAGCGACAAAAAACATTTATCACAATTAATTTCCATTAAGAAGTTTCGTATTCGTGTTTAAATAAGAAATCGACATAACGAACCAGTGACATTTTGAGTTCGGCAGCAAGACGCTCGATTTCTATATAGACTAATCATATATTATAATATAATGTATTACAATGTTCTTTCAAAGTATATTTACGATCACAGAAAATATCTAGTTTGTAAAAATATAAATAGAAAAATATATAATGTACAAACATACAATCGCGTTGATTTAAAACCCGTGATGCTGATTTGCTTTTCATATCTAGTTTCTTTGACGTCATTGCAGTAAGATAATTTCGTTCAATTCACTCCTTGGCTTTATCCACACGCGCAATCAATATAATGAGATATACACTTATTTAACTTCGTCAAGTCGGCTTCCTTATTGGTTTATCCTAGAACTGCTCTTGACCATCGCTAATTAATGTATTCAATTACTTAACGTATTCAAAAGTAAGGTCAAGTTGGAGCAATAATATATGTTAATATGGAAACATGAAATAACATGATATAAAATTGATTAAAATAAAATTTGTTCATTAAACTAAATATTAGGTTTTAACAAATATTCTATAAGATTTTTAAATACATTGTTACAATCCATACTAAAAGATGTCTTGTTTATTTAATGATTTCCTGTCTAAATTATACAATTTAATTATTTTTGTACTGTTATAATTTAATTTAAACGATTTGTTTCTTAGACTAAATTGATTTGTTACCTTTCATTTAATTTCCCTTCAAAACGGAGTAACACTGTTTTATCAGTTTATTCTTCAATCCCAAACGTTTATTTAAGAGTCTTGTTGAAAACTTTTTTTAATTTCAATGAAATATTATGTTTTGATGTAAAATAAAAATGATGTTTCTAGTTAAAATGTTCGTCACTTATTTCTACTTAAAATGTTTTTCTTTATATTTTTATAACCTAAATTTTTTTATTGGGTCTTGGGAATCAAAACGAACAGTTTGTAAAAGCTAATTGAAAATACATGTTCTACTTAAGAATATTAGCAAATGATGATTATATTACTAATAATAATAATAATAATAAATATATTTGCATTAGTTTTTGTAAAAGCTAGACGTTTTTACAAGCTAAGAGTAAAATTCCTCTAGCCATTTCTAATAGCCATACAATTCCAATTTTAAGAGGCATTGTTCTGCATAGATTTTAGAACGCGCCTCTTATTGTCTTAATTTTACTCCACGATGTATTTTACGATTAGAGCTTTGTTTTCAAATTTCATTACTCTTGCCAATCAATCCCTCATTTCTAGAGTGTATTGTATTGGTAACATAGCTCGGCTTTCTATATAATTACCGATTCATTAAATCAAATAAATTTGCCATTCAAAAAAACTAAAGGGAAAAGGAGGAATATTTAGAAACGCTGATCATTTAATTTAGGTGGCATTGATGAATGAAACATTTTATTATGAATATAAAATAATTATTTAAAGTAGTAAAAATGTGTGTGCAACCCTTATTACCAGGAATAGTCTATGCTTAGACGAAGTAGATAGAGAGAGGTTTCCAGTCAAACAAAAAAAAACTTAAAATATATATCTTTTAACATTTAATCTTGAATTAACTTATTTTCATTTAAAACATGAAAATACGAATTATTTAAATTCACCTTAAACTATTGAATTATATTTTAAATTTAATTATAATTGCATTTATTGTATAAGAAACATAAATTATTGATAAGAAAAAACAAATCATGTAATAAATATGTTGGAAAAATGTAATACTTTGTTATTAAAACGTTTTTATTCTATTTCCGATAAAAACAAGGATTCAATAACAATCAGTGCAATTCAAAATAAAAATGAGGTACAACAAAATCAACAGCTTAGAGTTGGTGGGATATCTCTTGATATTCGTGCTGAATTGTTAGAAGAGGACAAGGAAATTGGCGAAGGTAACCAGAAAAAGGAGCCATGTCCTATAATTGAGTGTGAAGTAGAAGGGAACGCTATAGAGGTAGAGATCGACACGGGTGCGGATGTGTCAGTCATTCAAGAAAAGGCTTACAACAACCAAAAGTTGCATGGGTTCAAGTTCTTAGAGCTACCCATCAACAATGTGGAAGTTGTAACAGCCACTAAGGCTACACAATTAAAGGTTACCCGGCAATGCTTGATTCCATTGTCAATTCAGGGCATAAAAGTGGACTGCATTTTCATAGTGGTCGCCAAACTTCGGTCGGAGGTGATTATGGGGTGCAACACACTGTATACAGTGTGTGTATACAGTTATAACCTAAAGGCACGAATTAACATGGATAGACGCTTTGTGACCTTCGAGATAGAAGGGAGAATGGTGTACAAAAACTTCATAAACAAAACAAATATAAATATCGAAAAAAATAAATAAGTCAATAACATAAAACAAATAACCCTAGTCAAAGACGATGCATTAACAATAGGGCATCAAAGCAAAAAGAAGGGGGCAGTGCGAGAAACAGGGTCTCTGCCGAACGAGTGAAGGAGGTAATGGACCAGAAACAAGTAAAAGGGAAATATTGAATATAAAAAATGAACATCAAGGAAAAATAAAAAATGAAACAGAGGAAAAATTAAGTAAAAACAAAAAATTAAAAAACATAAAAGAAAATATAATAAATAAAGAAACTAATTTAAGACCTGAGGGAGTCAATACAGGAGATAAAGAAACGAAGGACATGGAAAGAATGGCTGCAGCTGAGATTAACAGCAAAACAAAATATGGACAAAATAATCCCGAAATAGAGCCAAATAGGGGAAATAATGTAAATGAAAAAATAATAAATAAGAAAACAAATACAAATAAAAGTATGAATGTCGCGTCGAAAAAAATAAAAGGGGGGAACAACGAGGTTAACATAAATAACCAGCAGGTATCTCGTAAGCCCATGACCAAGACTTTAGATTCTGCAGAGATAACCAAAAGGAAAGAAATAGAAATTACAAAGACGAAAAAGAAAAACCCATTTACTGGTTCAGGAGTTCAAAAGGTAATGAAGGTTGGAACCAAGGCATATACCAGAAGAACCTTTATTTCATTAACATTTAAAAGAAGAAACATAAATTGTAAATTAAAGAAAAATAAGGGATAAGTAATATATTGGAAAAGCAGAAAGAAAAAAGGGAAAGATAAAGCTGGAAGGATGATAAGAAAATATTTTAAAATCAACCATTTAGGAATTGAAGAAAAGGAAACAAAAAATAAATGTATATTAGACGAAGAACAGCAAATTCAATTAAACCAGCTAATATCGGAATATGACGATATACTTAGCGATATACCGGGAAGATCAAATAAATATAAGCATCAATTGAAACTAATAGAGAACAAAACTTTTGTACGCAGGAATTATCCAATTCCAATCAATTACCGTAAACAGGTCCAAGAAGATATTGAAAGATTCTCAGATATGACATCATCGAACGCTCAAGAACTCCTTACATCAAACCAATGGTGGCAGTAATAAAACCAGACAAGACCATCCGTCTGTGCCTAGGCGCTAGGAAGTTGAATTAGATAACTGTACCGGATTATGAAAGTGTACCTATTATTGACGACATACTAAGGAAAGGCCGCAGCAGGCGATATATTTCAAAAATAGATTTAACGTCAAGTTTCTGGCAAATACCGTTAACCAATGAGTCCAAAAAATGGACAGGATTTTTATTTAATTATAAGGTACATAATTTCAAAATGGTGCCTTTCGGACTCCAAAAGTCCCTAGCGGTTCTAGTGAGAACTGTAGATATCACTTTGGGTAAGGAGTTAGAGGAAAATATTTTAGTGTATGTCGATGACCTGTTGTGTCTATCTGAGACATTCGATGAGCACCTCAGTCACCTGAGGATAATTTTCACCAGATTCACAGAGGGGAATTTAACCATCAACCCGAAGAAGACCTTGTTCTGCCAACAAGAGGTGAAGTTCTCAGGATATATCTTCAAACAAGAAGGGGTCACCGCCGACCCAGAGGAGCTACAGGCGATACATGATTTCCCAGAACAAAAAACAACTACAATCGTTTCTAGGTTTTGTAAATTACTACGCACGGTTTACAAGGAAACATGCTGAAGAGACTTCACCCTTGTTGATATTACTAAACAAAGAACAGCCCTGGATCTGGAATGAATACATGAGTAAAGCCTTCAAAAGGGTAAAAGACTTGTTTACGGAATCAGTCACTCTGATGCATCCGATAGAAAGGCAACGCGCGTTCCTATAGACAGATGCATGCGATAATGCAATCGCCAGTCAGCTTTTTCAAAGAGACGAACAAGGACAAATGCAAGTAATAGACTTCGTAAACCGAACACTTTGGAGTTGTAAGAAGTCATACACTATATGCGAGAAAGAGTTATTATCTATAGTGCATGGTTTGAAAAAAAAATTCGGCCATTAATAGTGGGAGCGCCACCAACTATTATAACGGATAACAGGGCATTGAAATTTATGAACACGTGCAATTTCACCAATTCACGAGTCACTAGGTGGATATTGGCGATTCATGAGTATCAACCTACAGTGATACATTGCCCGGGAAAAGAAAACATCCCGTGCGACGTCGTGAGTCGGATGTATAAGAATGATGTGGATGATAAGTTATTAAGTCTTGGGAATCAAAACGAACAGTTTGTAAAAACTAATTGAAAATACATGTTCTGGTTAAGATTATTACAAAATTATGATTATATTACTACTACTACTACTAATAAAAATAATAATAAATATATTTGCATTATTTTCTGTTAGAGCTAGACGTTTTCACAAGCTATGAGTAAAATCCTCCCTTACCATTTCTAATAGGTTTTAAGAAGGATTGGAACGTACCTCTTATTAACTTTATTTAACTTCTCGATGTGTTTTAGGATTTGAACTTTGTTTTCAAATGTCATTACTCTTGCCATTTAATCCCTCATTTCTAGAGTGTATTGTATTGGGGACAGAGCATGGCTTTCAATATAATTACCGATTCATTAAATCAAATAAATTTGACATTCAAAAAAACTAAAGGAAAAAGGAGGAATATTTAGAAACGCTGATCATTTAATTTAGGTGGCACTGATGACAGAAACATTTCATTAGGAATATAAAATAAGTAATTAAAATAGTAAAAATGTGTGTGCAACCTTTATTACCAGGAATAGTATACGTTTAGACGAAGTAAATAAAGAGAGAGGTTTCGAGTAAAACAAAACTCAAAATATGTATCTTTTAACATTTAATTTTGAATTAACTTATTTTCATCTAAAAAATGAAAATACCAGTGATTTAAATTCACCTTAAACTATGGAATTATATTATAAATTTAATTTTAATTGCTTGATACACAATATCAAGAGCACAGTGGTACAATATATTACAATAAAAATATTGAAAAGAACCCCAATACCACAAAAATAATCAAAAATAACAAATAAAACAAGTTACTTAAGAATAAACCCTTATGTACATTTCGATGACCATGTCATCATCATCAGAGGGTCTTGTTACAAAACACAACTAGCACATAAGAAGTTACAAACTAGAATGATACCAATCGTTCTCCGCGGTCGCTATATATAGGCGTGAGGTGAGCTCCGCCCCCTCTCCGCCCTCGACCGACAAATAACGATCGGCCATCAGGAACCCAATAGGTTATGTCAAAAATTACATTATAATAATACATGGGGGGGTGTGCGTGTGCGTGCGTGCGTGTGTGTGTGTGTGTGTGTGTGTGTGTGTGTGTGTGTGTGTGTGTGTGTGTGTGTGTGTGGGTGGGTGGTTGTGTGGGTGTGGGTGTGTATGTGGGTGTGTGTGTGGGTGTGTGTGTGTGTGTGAGTGTGTGTGTGTGTGTGTGTGTGTGTGGGTGGGTGTGTGTGTGGGTGTGTGTGTGTGTGTGTGGGTGTGTGAGTGTGTGTGTGTGTGTGTGTGTGGGTGTGTGTGTGTGTATGGGTGGGTGGGTGTGGGTGTTTGTCTGTATGCGTGTGCGTGTGTGTGTGTGTGTGTGTGTGTGTGTGGATGTGTGTCTGTGTGTGTGGGTGTGTGTGTGTGTTTGTGTGTGTGTGTGTGTGTTGCAACGTCCCTCCCAAACTTTGCAGAATAATATATTTATTGTATATTTATATATCTGCTGCTCACACAGTTTTGTGTACCGTGTTTAATATCCTTAAATTTTGTTTTATGTTCCCGCGTAATGTACCACGCCCAAATGCAAGTTTATTCCCGCTGACATCTACCTTAACGCTTGTATGGCCTCCCCTAAGTTGGTTAGCAGGTTTGTTAGGTCTGTATTTAGTCACACATGTCAGTAAAATAGTCAGCTGGAAAGAAACAACATTTATATGAACACACAAAATTTTCAAATAATCTTACCCCTTCATGAGATCTGCAGGCACAGCAAGGGGACGTGCAAAATATGATCATGTTTAAGATACCTATTTTAAAAGGCTCCTGTGTTCTTTAAACATGATCTGCCAGTAGATATCGTCTCTGGGCTTCAATACAAAAAGCCAACTAATTTTTAGAATAGCTCAATAAAATTGTTCTCAGGAGAGAACTCGTTTGATAAAACATTAGTTTCTGAATTTTATATATTTATTAATTAATGAAATTTATTTAAAACTGTACTCTGATTTCATAATCATTATTTATGAGTTGGAAAAAACTAAAAGGTTTTATTGGTTGCTCAACACAGGATAAATTCAAATACTGTAAGTTTTTATAATGCATTTAATTAATGACTTAAACTAAACTAATTTTCTTTTCAAATAAAAACATATTTTGCTCTCTCTTTATCTTCAGAAATTATTAATTAAAAGCTCGTTAATTTTCACATATTTAAAACCTACATTTCATATACAATTCATTAATTACATTTGCACATTTTTTTAAAAAACAATTAGTTCCAAATTTAACATAATAAAATATTTTATCTTCTAATTTCAAGATTGAATTGGTAAATTCACATTTTATTATAAATAATTTTAAATTTTATATGATTCAATAAATCTGGTCTTCTTGAATATGATTGGATTATGGTCAAAACCACTTTGTAAATTTAATATTTATTATTCATTATTTCAACAATTTTGTCACACTAATTAATTTTATGACTTTTAAGATTTATTTAATTTTTAAACATAGAATGAAGTCATTGTTTGAGTTTAATTGGTAATTTGAAATTAATAAATTTAACTGACTAAATTTGACGTTAATTCGTATATAATAGAGAAAATGACTTGCCAAGGATTTCCCTGCCGGCCGTGAAGTCCTCTAGTCTGGTCCCTGGACATCAGAAGTTGCCATCCCTCGTCAGTCTATGGAAGTCTTTCTCCATTTCCGCGTCCTGGAGGCTGAGTCTGGAGCCCTCGTCCATGGATGGAAGTAGACGGCAGGAACGTAGCTGTTTTGGTCCCATCTGGCCTGGTGATGATTGTCCTAGGCGTATTAAAAAATTTTTTCAGACTGCCTTACATGTCCTTAAGTTCCTGTATTTATTGCTACTGTGTCACCCTTCCCCTCCACTCTCAGCTCGTCGCTATCTCCGTGCTTGTTTCTTGTACGGGCGGGTTGGACAACGTATTAGTTTTAACCTGCATAATTTTGTTATCTTTTTTAGAACACTGAAAAATGTCTATTATTTTTAAATGGCAGTAACTTTTTTGTTATTTTAGTTTTTTAAATTCTGTTTTCACTACTATTTATTATGGATTTTTCTGGTCAATTTCATGCTATCATAATTTTTAATTTGTCTTAATAATACTTATTCAAAATTTTACTGACTTCTTGACTCTTTACTATGTTTATTATATCATAACTTAAAACCTTATTATTTAAATATTAAAATTGTTATTTAAAAAATAAGAAATTATTAATTTCCTAATTAAAACGTTAATTAAGACCGTTTCAGTGTGTGTGTGTGTGTGTGTGTGTGTGTGTGTGTGTGTGTGTGTGTGTGTGTGTGTGTGTGTGTGTGTGTGTGTGAGAATATTCTGCTTTTAAACCTTTCACACACAAAAATAAAAGTATTCCTTTTGAAACTATTTTTTATCGAAATTCCAATGTTATAACCTCACAGAATTACACAAATCTAACAAAATTGTTATCAACTAAAATACAGTTTGAATATTTACGTGTCAAAAACCTTTTGATAAATAAAAAAGTAAAATAATTTCGATTTAGATAATAGTTAAATTTAAAATTTAATGATCTTATAAAAATCCCTTTAAAATATAAATGGTGAAAATTAATCACAGAATCTACTGTAGATGATGTTTGTTTGGTTACTAACGTAAGCAACATTTTACAAACAATCGCTTTTTAATTGAAATTATATTTGAAGAGCTAGTGTAAGAAGAGGATATATTTTGATTGAATATAGTGTCCGATTTTTAATTAGGGACCAATGGATTTTTCTAAAGAAATAATTAGCCATCTTAAATTATTTTTAAAAAAAGGTAGGTTTAATTTAACTATCACTTACCGGAAGTAAGTAAATATTCACCTTAATAAAATTTTTCATATCCTTTTATTATTATATCAAAAAGTTGTATTGAAAACGATTTTACAACAATTTACTGACAGTTTTATTTTTATGTAAAATACGGATGTTTAATTAAATTTCAATTGTATCCGTATGTTTCTATTTACTTAGCTTCACCCACCACCCGCTTGTGTAAGCCCACGACAGGCTGCACAAAATGTTTGATGGGAATTATTTTGTATTTCTGTATTTTGTATATAAATTTTAAAATAATGTATTAGAGATTTCCATTCTATGACAATTTATTCATAAGAACACACACACACATACAAATAACACTGAGAGAGAAGTTCAGGAGATGTGGACAAAGAGGAAGGAAAGTAATTAAAAAGTGAAAAGGAGGGAAAGTGGAGGGAAAAGAAGGAGTAAGAGAAAGAATCTTAATATATTTGTATTTTATTAAAGTTTTCCAGTGTTAAACCTAATCTCAAAAAATATGTTTTGCAAAAATAATAACAAATAATAAAACTAAAACCAAATAACAAAAATTGAATTATGAAGAATTAAAAACATGTAGCTTAAGGAATTCCAGTAATTTCTAATGCTTTTCGTGTTCAAGGAGTGTTTCTGGAATCTACCTGGAAGATGTACAGTCATCTACGAGAGAATCTTCATGCAGGTTTAATGATCACTGGAACAAGCCCTTAGATCAGTTATAATAATGACTTTTCCCTCTTGCTACAGCAACCCCGAGGCATAATTTTAATTATAGTATAAACTACATAAAATACTTAAAATATAGGCTTGGAATAATGCCTGAGTAGTTATATTTTTCATAGGGCATCTAAAGGTAATTATATAGGTTCACAAACTTAGCTAAAGTACGACTTTAAACATGATGGTTGGTTCTTAAAACACTAAATTATTGAAATTCTTATATACTAATCATATATAATATACTCATTTCGGTTTGAAATATTTGTAAATATTGAAGTACATAATTCTCCCTTTTCCAAAACTATGATATTTTACGTTGTTTATTTTTAAAACTTAAATAGAACTCTCTAAAGAAATACTGCTTAGATAGTAAGTTTTGAAAATGGAGTCATTCCTAAACACTGAAAATTATTGTAACGTTAGGAAAAACAGAAGGATGTACTAAAATATAGGTTATACTAAATGATTGTTTAGAATACGTATGTACTTTTTTTAATAACAAAATACGTTTGTAATAGCTTTTATGGATCCTATCGATTTGCGAATCTTGAACATGATGTTTAAACCTGATGAATTGATGATTTCACGAACCAAAATCTTGGTGAATGTATAAAAATGTACTGAGGCGTAGTTACTGAGACCTAAGCCACTGGAAAGAGAGGGGTGACTCGCAAAAAGATGAAAAGCATACGAAAAAGGTTGTAGAGCACAACTTATCGATCAGCAGGTAAAAGCTTTGGAACATCACAGGAGGCATAAAAAAATTTGAAAGTTGAATCCCTGTGTTTCTATAATGCATCTGCTACTCTGATGAGTAGTTTTAAATAATAATTTTTAAAATAAATTTACACGCAATAATTAAATTAGAGGTCGAATATTAAATAGAGGTAGAATAAATAATGCAATAAAGTACGAGTATATCTGATGTTTAAATCATTCTATTTATTCACCCTTAGGTTTTAAACCTTCAGCTGATATAAAATTTGTATTTACACTTTGGAAGATTGAACCTTTGGTTATTGTAAAGTATTCATGTTTCCTAATCATAAATGAATAGTCTAAAAGCCCGAGATTCGATCCCACGTAAAGGTTTTTCAGCATCTTAATTTAAAACAAATCTTGTAAAATTAATACTCTACTTTGAGTTAAACTTATTTTCATTTATAGCTCAGTTGACAATGATAGTACGTCAGCATACTAGCCTTTCTACTTACATTGTCTGCATGTCCACGACTTAATCTTTAAATAAATATCACTTGATTTATTTCGTCAAAGAGTGATATAACACAACTTTAAAAACAAAAGTATATTTTTAATTAGAGAAAATATCAATTTTTATCAAGATAATTGTTTTAAAAGTCAATTAATTATATTCGTAACCGTTTTCAGCCCCTTTAATATTTAAAACTAAGTAAAACTAAACCTGAGTTTTTTTTAATACACAAAGGGTTCCATTAAAATTTACTCCTAACTATGACCTAATCATTAAAACATTTGATAGTATTTCCCCAAAGAGAATGTTTTCAACTTGATTCATTTTTTTTTATTCTTGTGTCTCTATTCATTACATTTTATCTTTGTAATTTAAAAATTACCTATATTATAACAATATCTGGATAGCTAAATTTTCTCTTAAAAACCAGATATTTTCTGTTCATATAGTAGTGAAAGAACCTCTAAACTTCTCACTGCCAATTGAAATTTAACTAAACTCTAGTAGGCCTTAAATAATTAGCGGGTGAAACGAAGTGTTAACCGCATTACCTTCACTGAATACCATATGTTACGAGTAAGGCCTGCTCATCATATTATGCTTCCTTGTATTTTATTAACCCTTAAAAATGCAATAAACCCTGCAGTGAAGAAGAAGTTACTTTGTAAAATAAACATATCTGACACATGTGTACGTATCCAATCATTTGAGTCACGCAGATTAACGCTGATGTATGTAAATATATATTTTGTATTACTTCAAGGATTAATTCAAGGTTGCCAAGTAATCAAATAATATTTCAAACATTTCTAATGTTCGTGTTAATAGTGATACTCACTCTTGTTAAATTATCCACACATTGTTTTCCTAGTGTTTGAAAAAACGATTTGCTAACATGAAAGAAATGTTCAAAGATTTTTTCCTTCTGTATAAAGGTGTGAAAATCTAAAATATCTAAAATATCCGATATTATTGAATCGTGTATGTGAAGCTTGTTCAATCATACTTTTAAGGGTTATTAAAGAAGCTCCCTTTTCGACATTTTTCTAATGTACTCCAACCGCTGCAATCGAACGCGCCAGAATTAAACAAACATTCAATAAAGTTCTGTAAAACTTTACGACCATTATAATATTCATATGGAAATTTATTCTAAATTCAATTCAGAAACTATTATCTTCATTATTATTATTATTCCACAACATTCAAATTTAACAATCAAAACCTTTATTTCTCTTTCTACTTCTGTATATTTACGGCGCCAAGTAAGTTCAAATTTAATTAAAGAAAACTCAACTATATATCTATTTAAAATTTATACCAGTATAAAGAGAAAATAATTATTTATCGTAAATAATGTTCTAAAACAGGGAAACCTGATCAGTCGTATCCTTTTTGGGAGCAGAGTTTTGAATGAACAAAGATTTAACACTGAAAATTATTATGTACATTCATATAGTCAATAGGTACACTGGTATAAAAAAATTCAATAGCACAATCAATATGTACACTGGCATAATCAATTATTACTACACTTTATTAATCAATAAGTACAATGACATAAACAATACGTACAAAGGCATATTCAACATGTACACTGGAATTATCATTAAGTACAGCTTTATAATCAATAATTACACTGGCATAACACAATAGGTTCAATGGCACAATCAATATGAACACTGGCATAATCAATTATTACTACACTTTAATAATCAATAAGTACAATGACGTAAACAATACGTACAATGGCATAATCAACATATACACTGGAATGATCAATAAGTACACTGGCATAACACAATAGGTTCAATAGCACAATCAATATGTACACTGGCAGAATCAATTATTACTACACTTTAATAATCAATAAGTACAATGACTTAAACAATAGGTACAATGGCATAATCAACATATACACTGACATGGTAAATAAGTATACCGTTATAATCAATAGGTACACTGGTATAACACAATAAGTTCAATGGCACAATCAATATGTATACTGGCATAATCAATTATTCCTACAATTTAATAATCAATAGGTAAAATTACATTAACAATAACTACAATGAAATAATCAATACGTACACTGGAATGATCAATAAGTACACCTTTATAATCAATAAGTACACTGGCATAAACAATAAGTTCAATGGCACAATCAATATGTAAACTGGCATAATCAATTATTACTTCACTTGAATAATCTACATGTACAGTGACATAAATAATAGGTACAATGGCATAATCAACATATACACTGGAATGATCAATAAGTACTCCTTTATAATCAATAAGTACACTGGCATAACACAATAAGTTCAATGGCACAATCAATATGTACACTGGCATAATCAATTATTACTACATTTTATTAATCAATAAGTACAATGTCATAAACAATAGCTACAATGGCATAATCAACATATACACTGGAATGATCAATAAGTACTCCTTTATAATCAATAAGTACAATGACATAAACAATAGGTACGATGGCATAATCAACATATACACTGGAATGATCAATAAGTACACTTTTATAATCAATAAGTACAATGACATAAACAATAGGTACGATGGCATAATCAACATATACATTGGAATGATCAATAAGTACACCTTTATAATCAATAAGTACAATGACATAAACAATAGGTACGATGGCATAATCAACATATACACTGGAATGATCAATAAGTACTCCTTTATATTCAATATGTACACTGGCATAACACAATAAGTTCAATAGCACAATCAATATGTACACTGACATAATCAATTATAACTGCATTTTAATAATCAATACGTTCAGTGGCATAATCAATATATTCATTGGAATGGTTAATAAGTACACTATAATAATTAGTTTTTACACTAATTACTTAATTTATATGTGCACTAACTTAATCAATACGTACACTGGCATAATCAATTAGTACACAGCCATTATGATTAGGAACAAGGCAAAATCTATATCCAAAGTGAAGTAAACTATAAGTAAACTGGTTTAATCTAAAGGTACCCTCGAGTAATCTATAAGTACACAGACATAATCTATAAGTCTGCTTTCATAAATAATTATTTCACTAACATAATAAATAAGTAAACTGACATAATCAAACATTTCCCAACTATAATCAATATGTATACTGGCAAAATCAATAAGTACAGGGACATAACGAAACTAAAGCTCACATAGGCTTGTAATAAAGTAAAGCCCTAGTTATGATCCTTTCTTTAATTAAAACTTTCGATAAAGCTAGGTAAATTAGTAATGATTTTTTTAAAATGATTTAAGTTTTTATTCTGTGTCATAAGCTAATATAGCGAAGACTTTTGAATTGGTCGTATATGTCTTCAGACACTCCAGATTCTAATAGACGTTTTCAAGCATACTGTAACATTGTATATATAGTCTATTTTATTATTAAATATAGGTTTATATCTTTTTTTAAATAATTTAAAATGTTTATTTTAAGATTAAAGAATATATATATAAAACTTCAATTATAATTCTTGTATTTGTATTTTGACTTAGTTCTTCATTAATACACAAGAATACATATTGCAATATATACACATATATATATATATATATATATATATATATATATTTTTTTTTTTTTTTTTCTGCATATGTTTTTAACATCCACTGTGCCATATTTAGAACCATATTTATTTTCACATTTTTAAAGACGCCACTACCTGAGACATGAAGTAGAGAGAAATAGAAAGAAGCTGTTACAGCTATAAAAAATAGGAAAGCAGCTTTTAAAGCGTAGAAAACAACTAATGTTCTGTGGTCAACTTTAAAGGAGTGTTAAAAAGCCTTTGACAGAAGTTATAACCTAGTTGATGTTCTGTTAGGTCGAAATTCAATATTGCCCTCAAAACTGGAACATGGAGTATTGTAATACTGTTTGATGATGGACAAATCGTATTACGGTATAATTTCAAGAATGCTAAAGAGGATGGCTTGTTTTTTGTGAATATATATAACTATAAATAGAAGTAGACAACATGGTGTATATAGTTTTGAATACGCAAGCTTCAGACAATAAGTGAGATTAGTGAATCTTTCT
This sequence comes from Prosapia bicincta, assembly GCA_036971475.1. Classification (NCBI taxonomy): domain Eukaryota; kingdom Metazoa; phylum Arthropoda; class Insecta; order Hemiptera; family Cercopidae; genus Prosapia; species Prosapia bicincta. The sequence goes on from JBAIZL010000001.1 coordinate 291,414,879, forward strand.
TGACGATACATGCGGGTGCTTAGTGTTCAGGGAGGATATGTTATTTTAAACACAAAATATATTTCTATTACATGAATTTCTTTATAAAGGTTGCATCTTCAACTGGCTTTATAAAATCGGCAAATCATTGTTCCACTTTAATCACAATAAGATAACGGGGAAATAATAATTTTTTAGAATTCCTGTAATTTGTCAACAATGGAAAAAGATAAATATTTGGGTGCTGATATTACAACAGGTTTTGTTATTGTCATTGTTGCTAACACCAAAGTAAATATTTTGTAATATAATATAATTACACTTAAATTACAATAATGTATATTAATTAATAAATTTACTATTAGACACGAAGTGTACATAGCTACAGAGAAAATGGAATAAGGTTTTAATCCTGAAGTATATGACGTAGCGCACTCTTTCGTTCCAATATAGATATCAATCATGGTAGAGTGAATGGCAAAGTAATATATTGTGGAACATCCTGCATCCTGGCAGGAAACAGTTGTCAGTAATAGCTATATATCCTGAAGCTGTTTGGCAATAGGTAAGGTTTGGTTTTTCACTAACGCGCCACCTTTATAAAATTAATAGACTCATTCCGCTAAACACATTTCCCACTATTCATGGAAAATTGTGGAGTTTTCAATGAATTAAAAGTTTGAGTGTACAGAAGTCATACAAGGAATAAAATAGTTTTGAAATACGAAATTTTATTTAACATAAAATACATTCAAAATCAAATGCGTCTTGGAGAAATCACTCAAAGTGTTTTTAAAACACAACCGTTCCGCTGAAATGTGGCTAACTTTAGTCACAAAACGTGGCATGTGGTTGGTTTGTACTGTCCAATTACTTGCGTCTTGCCGAATACGTATAAGTATTCCAGAAAAAAAGTCACTCTGCCGGAAATGTGACCAACGTTAGTCGCAAAACGTGGGATGTGGTTGGTTTGTACTGTCCAATTACTGCGTCTTGCAGAATACGTATAAGTGTTCCAGAAAAAACGTCATTCTGCCGGAAATATGACCAATGTTAGTCACAAATCTTAGGGTTTTGTTGGTTTAAACTCTCTAGTTAAGTGTGTCTTGCAATATAAGTATATGTGTTCTAGAAAACAACCATTCTGCCTAAAATATGACTAAACTTAGTGACATAAATTGGGCTTTAATCGGTTTCTACAGTCTAATTATGTGCGTCTTATAGAATATACTTGAGAAATTGTTTTTTTTTCAGTAGTAGGAGTAGTAAAACTAAAAGGTTGTCAGACAGTATGTACACTTGACACCGAATAGAATACAGTACTGTAATGTTGTACACTTTCTGCTCTCAATATACTTACGGTCAACCATAAATTACTAAAATAAGATTTGAAGAATTTATCATTTATAACTATGAATTCGTTCCTATTTCCACCATTTTCCTTTCTTTAAAGCTTTAATCTAGCTAGTTCAGTTACTCCTTTTCATTCATGCCATGAGTTTGTCGTGCTTTGCAAAAATGTCAAAAATGTGTCGCAGACAAAGTGAACGTTATAAAATAGGTTGCTAAATGTGTGAAGAAGATAGATGTTTATAAAAACATTAATATACCTCCGGTTCGATTTGACTATACTACAATTTGGGATCAGATATTAAATCAAAGTTGTGCTTGTGTACAAAGAAAGACATTTAAACTGTGAGTTTATGACGATATCAATAACGTGATGATAAAATGTATTACAGTGATAAATATATTTTTACACAATTCGAGAAAGCGTTGCTAGGCATTTTAAATGTTTAAAAAATTAATTTTTTTTACAAAATTTATGAAAGCGTTGCTAAGCATTTTGAAATGTTTAAAAAATATATTTTTTCACATTATTCATAACAGCGTTGCTAGGCATTTAGAAATGTTGAAAAAATATATTTTTTTCACAAAATTCATGAAAGCGTTGCTAGGCATTTTAAAATGTTGAAAAAATATATTTTTTTTACAAAACACATGAAAGCGTTGCTAGGCATTTTGATGTGATGAAAAAATATATTTTTTTCACAATTTTCATAACAGCGTTGCTAGGCATTTTGAAATGTTGAAAAAATATATTTTTTTCACACAATTATTGAAAGCGTTGCTAGGCATTTTAAAATGTTGAAAAAATATATTTTTTTTACAAAATTCATGAGAGCGTTGCTAGGCATTTTGAAATGTTTAAAAAATATATTTTTTTCACATTATTCATAACAGCGTTGCTAGGCATTTAGAAATGTTGAAAAATATATTTTTTTTACAAAATTCATGAAAGCGTTGCTAGGTATTTTAAAATGTTGAAAAAATATATTTTTTTCACATAATTCGAGAAAGCGTTGCTAGGCATTTTGAAATGTTGAAAAAATTAATTTTTTTCACACAATTATTGAAAGCGTTGCTAGGCATTTTAAAATGTTGAAAAAATATATTTTTTTTACAAAATTCATGAAAGCGTTGCTAGGCATTTTAAAATGTTGAAAAAATAATTTTTTTTTACAATATTCATGAAAGCGTTGCTAGACATTTTGAATTGTTTAAAAAATATATTTTTTCACATTATTCATAACAGCGTTGCTAGGCATTTTGAAATGTTGAAAAAATATATTTTTTTTACACAATTCGAGAAAGCGTTGCTAGGCATTTGGAAATGTTGAAAAAATATATTATTTTCACACTATTATTGAAAGCGTTGCTAGGCATTTTAAAATGTTGAAAAAATATATTATTTTTACAAAATTCATGAAAGCGTTGCTAGGCATTTAGAAATGTTGAAAAAATATATTTTTTTCACAAAATTCGTGAAAGCGTTGCTATTCATTTTAGAATGTTGAAAAAATATATTTTTTTTACAAAACACATTAAAGCGTTGCTAGGCACTTTGAAATGTTGAAAAAATATATTTTTTTCACATTATTCATTACAGCGTTGCTAGGCATTTTGAAATGTTGAAAAAATATATTTTTTTTACAAAATTCGAGAAAGCGTTGCTAGGCATTTTAAAATGTTGAAAACATATATTTTTTTACAAAATTCATGAAAGCGTTGCTAGGCATTTTGGAATGTTTAAAAAATATATTTTTTCACATTATTCATAACAGCGTTGCTAGGCATTTAGAAATGTAGAAAAAATATATTTTTTTCACAAAATTCATGAAAGCGTCGCTAGGCATTTTAAAATGTTGAAAAAATATATTTTTTTTACAAAATTCATGAAAGAGTTGCTAGGCATTTTAAAATGTTGAAAAAATATATTTTTTTCACATTATTCATTACAGCGTTGCTAGGCATTTTGAAATGTTGAAAAAATATATTTTTTTACACAATTCGAGAAAACGTTGCTAGGCATTTTAAATGTTTAAAAAATTAATTTTTTTTACAAAATTTATGAAAGCGTTGCTAAGCATTTTGAAATGTTAAAAAAATATATTTTTTCACATTATTCATAACAGCGTTGCTAGGCATTTAGTAATGTTGAAAAAATATATTTTTTTCACAAAATTCATGAAACGTTGCTAGGCATTTTAAAATGTTGAAAAAATATATTTTTTTTACAAAACACATGAAAGCGTTGCTAGGCATTTTGATGTGATGAAAAAATATATTTTTTTCACAATTTTCATAACAGCGTTGCTAGGCATTTTGAAATGTTGAAAAAATATATTTTTTTCACAATTTTCATAACAGCGTTGCTAGGCATTTTGAAATGTTGAAAAAATATATTTTTTTCACACAATTATTGAAAGCGTTGCTAGGCATTTTAAAATGTTGAAAAAATATATTTTTTTTACAAAATTCATGAGAGCGTTGCTAGGCATTTTGAAATGTTTAAAAAATATATTTTTTTCACATTATTCATAACAGCGTTGCTAGGCATTTAGAAATGTTGAAAAATATATTTTTTTTACAAAATTCATGAAAGCGTTGCTAGGTATTTTAAAATGTTGAAAAAATATATTTTTTTCACATTATTCATAACAGCATTGTTAGGCATTTTGAAATGTTGAAAAAATATATTTTTTTTACACAATTCGAGAAAGCGTTGCTAGGCATTTTGAAATGTTGAAAAAATTAATTTTTTTCACACAATTATTGAAAGCGTTGCTAGGCATTTTAAAATGTTGAAAAAATAAATTTTTTTTACAATAATCATGAAAGCGTTGCTAGACATTTTGAATTGTTTAAAAAATATATTTTTTCACATTATTCATAACAGCGTTGCTAGGAATTTTGAAATGTTGCAAAAATATATTTTTTTACACAATTCGAGAAAGCGTTGCTAGGCATTTGGAAATCTTGAAAAAATATATTATTTTCACACAATTATTGAAAGCGTTGCTAGGCATTTTAAAATGTAGAAAAAATATATTTTTTTACAAAATTCATGAAAGCGTTGCTAGGCATTTAGAAATGTTGAAAAAATATATTTTTTTCACAAAATTCATGAAAGCGTTGCTATTCATTTTAGAATGTTGAAAAAATATATTTTTTTTACAAAACACATGAAAGTGTTGCTAGGCACTTTGAAATGTTGAAAAAATATATTTTTTTCACATTATTCATTACAGCGTTGCTAGGCATTTTGGAATGTTTAAAAAATATATTTTTTCACATTATTCATAACAGCGTTGCTAGGCATTTTGAAATGTTGAAAAAATACTTTTTTTTCTAAAAATTCATGAAAGCGTTGCTAGGCATTTTAGAATGTTGAAAAAATATATTTTTTTTACACAATTCGAGAAAGCGTTGCTAGGCATTTTAAAATGTTGAAAAAATATATTTATTTACAATTTTTATGAAAGCGTTGCTAGGCATTTTGAAATGTTTAAAAAATATATTTTTTTCACATTATTCATAACAGCGTTGCTAGGCATTTTGAAATGTTGAAAAAATATATTTTTTTTACAAAACACATGAAAGTGTTGCTAGGCACTTTGAAATGTTGAAAAAATATATTTTTTTCACATTATTCATTACAGCGTTGCTAGGCATTTTGGAATGTTAAAAAAATATATTTTTTCACATTATTCATAACAGCGTTGCTAGGCATTTTGAAATGTTGAAAAAATACTTTTTTTTCTAAAAATTCATGAAAGCGTTGCTAGGCATTTTAGAATGTTGAAAAAATATATTTTTTTTACAAAACACATGAAAGCGTTGCTAGGCACTTTGAAATGTTGAAAAATATATTTTTTTCACATTATTCATGTTGCTAGGCATTTTAAAATGTTGAAAAAATATATTTTTTTTTCCACAATTCGAGAAAGCGTTGCTAGGCATTTTAAAATGTTGAAAATATATATTTTTTTTACGCAATTCGAGAAAGCGTTGCTAGGCATTTTAAAATGTTGAAATAATACATTTTTTCACAAAACTCATGAAAGTGTTGCTAGGCATTTTGGAATGTTTAAAAAATATATTTTTTCACATTATTCATTACAGCGTTGCTTAGCATTTAGAAATGTTGAAAAAGTATATTTTTTTCACATTATTCATTACAGCGTTGCTAGGCATTTTGAAATGTTGAATAAATATATATTTTCTCAAAATTCATGAAAGCGTTGCTAGGCATTTTAGAATGTTGAAAAAATATAATTTTTTTACAAAATTCGAGAAACCGTTGCTAGGCATTTTGAAATGTTTATAAAATATATTTTTTTCACATTATTCATTACAGCGTTGCTAGGCATTTTGAAATGTTGAAAAAATATATTTTTTTTACACAATTCGAGAAAGCGTTGCTAGGCATTTTAAAATGTTGAAAAAATATATTTTTTTACAATTTTTATGAAAGCGTTGCTAGGCATTTTGAAATGTTTAAAAAATATATTTTTTTCACATTATTTATAACAGCGTTGCTAGGCATTTTGAAATGTTGAAAAAATATATTTTTTCACAAAATTCATGAAAGCGTTGCAAGGCATTTTTGAATGTTGAAAAAATATATTTTTTTACAAAATTCATGAAAGCGTTGCTAGGCATTTTGGAATGTTTAAAAAATATATTTTTTTCACAAAATTCATAACAGCGTTGCTAGGCATTTTGAAATGTTGAAAAAATATATTTTTTCATATTATTCATAACAGCGTTGCTAGGCATTTTGAAATGTTGAATAAATATATATTTTCTCAAAATTCATGAAAGCGTTGCTAGGCATTTTAGAATGTTGAAAAAATATATTTTTTTTACAAAATTCATGAAAGCGTTGCTAGGCTATTAGAAATGTTGAAAAAATATATTTTTTTCACAAAATTCATGAAAGCGTTGCTATTCATTTTAGAATGTTGAAAAAATATATTTTTTTTACAAAACACATGAAAGCGTTGCTAGGCACTTTGAAATGTTAAAAAAATATATTTTTTTCACATTATTCATTACAGCGTTGCTAGGCATTTTGAAATGTTGAAAAAATATATTTTTTTTACACAATTCGAGAAAGCGTTGCTAGGCATTTTGAAATGTTTATAAAATATATTTTTTTCACATTATTCATTACAGCGTTGCTAGGCATTTTGAAATGTTGAAAAAATATATATTTTCACAAAATTCATGAAAGCGTTGCTAGGCATTTTAAATTGTTGAAAAATATATTTTTTCACATTATTTATAACAGCGTTGCTAGGCATTTTGAAATGTTGAAAAAATATATTTTTTTCACAAATTTCATGAAAGCGTTGCTAGGCATTTTAAAATGTTGAAAAAATATATTTTTTTTTACAAAATGTATGAAAGCGTTGCTAGGCATTTTGAAATGTTTAAAAAATATATTTTTTCACATTATTCATAACAGCGTTGCTAGGCATTTAGAAATGTTGAAAAAATATATTTTTTTCACAAAATTCATGAAAGCGTTGCTAGGCATTTTAAAATGTTGAAAAAATGTATTTATTTCACATTATTCATAACAGCGTTGCTAGGAATTTTGAAATGTTGAAAAAATATATTTTTTTCACAAAATTCATGAAAGCGTTGCTAGGCATTTTAAAATGTTGAAAAAATATATTTTGTTTACAAAATTCATGAAAGCGTTGCTAAGCATTTTGAAATGTTCAAAAAATATATTTTTTTCACATTATTCATTACAGCGTTGCTAGGCATTTTGAAATGTTGAAAAAATATAATTTTTTTACAAAATTCGAGAAACCGTTGCTAGGCATTTTGAAATATTTATAAAATATACTTGTTTCACATTATTCATAACAGCATTGCTAGGCATTTTGAAATGTTGAAAAAATATATTTTTTTTACACAATTCGAGAAAGCGTTGCTAGGCATTTTAAAATGTTGAAAAAATATTTTTTTTTTACAAAATTCGAGAAAGCGTTGCTAGGCATTATGAAATAATGAAAAAATAAATTTTTGTTTACAAAATTCATAAAAACGTTGCTAGGCATTTTAAAATATTGAAAACATTTATTTTCTTCACATTATTCATAACAGCGTTGCTTAGCATTTAGAAATGTTGAAAAAATATATATTTTCTTCACAAAACTCATGAAAGTGTTGCTAGGCATTTTGATGTGATGAAAAAATATATTTTTTTTACATTTTTCATAACAGCGTTGCTAGGCATTTTGAAATGTTGAAATAATATATTTTTTTCACACAATTATTGAAAGCGTTGCTAGGCATTTTAAAATGTTGAAAAAATATATTTTTTTTACAAAATTCATGAAAGCGTTGCTAGGCATTTTGAAATGTTTAAAAAATATATTTGTTTCACATTGTTCATAACAGCATTGCTAAGCATTTTGAAATGTTGAAAAAAATTTATTTTGTTTACACAATTCGAGAAAGCGTTGCTAGGCATTTTAAAATGTTAAACAAATATATTTTTTTCTCTTTATTCATAACAGCATTGCTAGGCATTTTAAAATGTTGAAAACATATATTTTTTTTACAAAATTCATGAAAGCGTTGCTAGGCATTTTGGAATGTTTAAAAAATATATTTTTTCACATTATTCATAACAGCGTTGCTAGGCATTTAGAAATGTTGAAAAAATATATTTTTTCACAAAATTCATGAAAGCGTTGCTAGGCATTTTAAAATGTTGAAAAAATATATTTTTTCACATTATTCATAACAGCGTTGCTAGGCATTTTGAAATGTTGAATTAATATATATTTTCTCAAAATTCATGAAAGCGTTGCTAGGCATTTTAGAATGTTGAAAAAATATATTTTTTTTACAAAATTCATGAGAGCGTTGCTAGGCATTTTGAAATGTTTAAAAAATATATTTTTGTTCACATTATTCATAACAGCGTTGCTAGGCGTTTTGAAATGTTGAAAAAATATATTTTTTTTACAAAATTCATGAAAGCGTTGCTAGGCATTTTGAAATGTTTAAAAAATATATTTGTTTCACATTGTTCATAACAGCATTGCTATGCATTTTGAAATGTTGAAAAAAATTTATTTTGTTTACACAATTCGAGAAAGCGTTGCTAGGCATTTTAAAATGTTAAACAAATATATTTTTTTCACTTTATTCATAACAGCATTGCTAGGCATTTTAAATTGTTGAAAAAATATATTTTTTTTACACAATTCGAGAAAGCGTTGCTAGGCATTTTAAAATGTTGAAAACATATATTTTTTTTACAAAATTCATGAAAGCGTTGCTAGGCATTTTGGAATGTTTAAAAAATATATTTTTTCACATTATTCATAACAGCGTTGCTAGGCATTTAGAAATGTTGAAAAAATATATTTTTTCACAAAATTCATGAAAGCGTTGCTAGGCATTTTAAAATGTTGAAAAAATATATTTTTTTACATTTTTCATAACAGCGTTGCTAGGCATTTTGAAATGTTGAAATAATATATTTTTTTCACACAATTATTGAAAGCGATGCTAGGCATTTTAAAATGTTGAAAAAATATATTTTTTTTACAAAATTCATGAGAGCGTTGCTAGGCATTTTGAAATGTTTAAAAAATATATTTTTGTTCACATTATTCATAACAGCGTTGCTAGGCGTTTTGAAATGTTGAAAAAATATATTTTTTTTACAAAATTCATGAAAGCGTTGCTAGGCATTTTGAAATGTTTAAAAAATATATTTGTTTCACATTGTTCATAACAGCATTGCTAAGCATTTTGAAATGTTGAAAAAAATTTATGTTGTTTACACAATTCGAGAAAGCGTTGCTAGGCATTTTAAAATGTTAAACAAATATATTTTTTTCACTTTATTCATAACAGCATTGCTAGGCATTTTAAAATGTTGAAAAAATATATTTTTTTTACACAATTCGAGAAAGCGTTGCTAGGCATTTTAAAATGTTGAAAACATATATTTTTTTTACAAAATTCATGAAAGCGTTGCTAGGCATTTTGGAATGTTTAAAAAATATATTTTTTCACATTATTCATAACAGCGTTGCTAGGCATTTAGAAATGTTGAAAAAATATATTTTTTCACAAAATTCATGAAAGCGTTGCTAGGCATTTTAAAATGTTGAAAAATATATTTTTTCACATTATTCATAACAGCGTTGCTAGGCATTTTGAAATGTTGAATAAATATATATTTTCTCAAAATTCATGAAAGCGTTGCTAGGCATTTTAGAATGTTGAAAAAATATATTTTTTTTACAAAATTCATGAAAGCGTTGCTAGGCATTTTGGAATGTTTAAAAGATATATTTTTTCACATTATTCATAACAGCGTTGCTAGGCATTTTGAAATGTTGAATAAATATATATTTTCTCAAAATTCATGAAAGCGTTGCTAGGCATTTTAAAATATTGAAAAAATATATTTTTTTCACATTATACATAAAAGCGTTGCTAGGCATTTTGAAATGTTGAAAACATATATTTTTTTTACAAAACACTTGAAAGCGTTGCTAGGCATTTTGAAATGTTGAAAAAATATATTTTTTTTACAAAATTCATGAAAGCGTTGCTAGGCATTTTGAAATGTAGAAAAAATATATTTTTTTTACAAAATTCGAGAAAATGTTGCTAGGCAATATGAAATGTTGAAAAATATATTTTTTTTACAAAATTCATGAAAGCGGTATTAGGCATTTTGAAATGTTGAAAAAATATATTCTTTTTACAAAATTCATGAAAGCGTTGCTAGGCAATTTGGAATGTTTAAAAATATATTTTTTTCACAATTATTCATAACAGCGTTGCTAGGCATTTTGAAATGTTGAACAAATATATTTTTTTCACAAAATTCTTGAAAGCGTTGCTAGGCATTTTAAAATGTTGAAGAAATATATTTTTTTCATATTATTCATAACAGCGTTGCTAGGAATTTTGAAATGTTAAAAAATATATTTTTTTCACACAATTATTGAAAGCGTTGCTAGGCATTTTAAGATGTTGAAAAAATATATTTTTTTTACATTATTCATGAAAGCGTTGCTATGCATTTTAAAATGTTGAAAAAATATATTTTATTTACAAAACACATTAAAGCGTTGCTAGGCACTTTGAAAGGTTGAAAAAATATATTTTTTCTATACAATTCGAGAAAGCGTTGCTAGGCCTTTGATATGTTGAAAAAATATATTTTTTTCACACAACTATTGAAAGCGCTGCTAGGCATTTTAAAATGTTGAAAAAATAAATTTTTGTTTACAAAATTCATAAAAACGTTGCTATTCATTTTAAAATATTGAAAAAATATATTTTCTTCACATTATTCATAACAGCGTTGCTAGGCATTTTGAAATGTTGAAAAAAATTTTTTTTTTCACAAAATTCATGAAAGCGTTGCTAGGCATTTTAAAATGTTGAAAAAATATATTTTTTTTCAAAACACCTTAAAGCGTTGCTAGGCACTTTGAAATGTTGAAAAAATATATTTTTTTACAACATTCATGAAAGCGTTGCTAGGCATTTTGAAATGTTCAAAAAATATATTTTTTTCTCATTATTCATAACAGCGTTGCTAGGCATTTGAAATGTTGAAAAATTATATATTTTTTTTACACAATTCGAGAAAGCGTTGCTAGGCATTATGAAATGTTGAAAAAATATATTTTTTTATACAAAATTCATGAAAACGTTGCTAGGCATTTTGAAATGTTGAAAAAATATATTTTTTTTACAAAATTCATGAAAGCGTTGCTAGGCATTTTAAAATGTTGAAAAAATATATTTTTTTACAAAACACATTAAAGCGTTGCTAGGCATTTTAAAATGTTAAAAAATAAATTATTTTTACAAAACACCTTAAAGCGTTGCTAGGCACTTTGAAATGTTGAAAAAATATATTTTTTTACAAAATTCATGAAAGCGTTGCTAGGCATTTTGAAATGTTCAAAAAATATATTTATTTCTCATTATCATTACAGCGATGCTAGGCATTTGAAATGTTGAAAAATTATATTTTTTTTACACAATTCGAGACAGCGTTGCTAGGCATTTTAAAAAGTTGAAGAAATATATTTTTTTTACAAAATTTATGAAAGCTTTGCTAGGCATTTTGAAATGTTTAAAAAAATATATTTTTTTCACATTATTCATAAAAGCGTTGCTAGGCATTTTGCAATGTTGAAAAATATATTTTTTTTACAAAATTCGAGAAATTGTTGCTAGGCAATATGAAATGTTGAACAAATAGTTTTTTTCACAATATTCATAAATGCGTTGCTAGGCAATTTGAAATGTGGAAAAAATATATTTTGTTTACCAAATTCATGAAAGCGTTGCTAGGCATTTTGAAATGTTGAAAAAATATATTTTTTTTACAAAATTCATGAAAGCGTTGCTAGGCATTTTGAAATGTTTAAAAAATATATTTTTTTCACACTATTATTGAAAGCGTTGCTAGGCATTTTAAAATGTTGAAATAATATATTTTTTTCACAAAATTCATGAAAGCATTGCTAGGCATTTTAAAATGTTGAAAAAATATATTTTTTTTACAAAACACATTAAAGCGTTGCTAGGCATTTTAAAATGTTAAAAAATAAATTTTTTTTACAAAACACCTTAAAGCATTGCTAGGCACTTTGAAATGTTGAAAAAATATATTTTTTTACAAAATTCATGAAAGCGTTGCTAGGCATTTTGAAATGTTCAAAAAATATATTTTTTTCTCATTATTCATTTCAGCGATGCTAGGCATTTGAAATGTTTAAAAGAATATATTTTTTTCACATTATTCATAAAAGCGTTGCTAGGCATTTTGCAATGTTGAAAAATATATTTTTTTTACAAAATTCGAGAAATTGTTGCTAGGCAATATGAAATGTTGAACAAATATTTTTTTTCACAATATTCATAAATGCGTTGCTAGGCAATTTGAAATGTGGAAAAAATATATTTTGTTTACCAAATTCATGAAAGCGTTGCTAGGCATTTTGAAATGTTGAAAAATATATTTTTTTTACAAAATTCATGAAAGCGTTGTTAGGCATTTTGAAATGTTGAAAAAATATATTTTTTTTACAAAATTCATGAAAGCGTTGCTAGGCATTTTGGAATGTTTAAAATTTTATTTTTTTCACATTATTCATAACAGCGTTGTTAGGCATTTTGAAATGTTGAAAAAATATATTTTTTTCACAAAATTCATGAAAGCGTAGCTAGGCATTTTAAAATGTTGAAGAAATATATTTTTTTCACATCATTCATAACAGCGTTGCTAGGCATTTTGAAATGTTGAAAAAATATATTTTTTTTACACAATGCGTAATGCCTAGCAACGCTTTCATGAATTTTGTAAAAAAAATATATTTTTTGAACATTTTAAAATGCCTATCAACGCTTTCAATAATTGTGTGAAAAAAAATATATTTTTTCAACATTTCAAAGGCCTAGCAACGCTTTCTCGAATTGTGTAAAAAAATATATTTTTTCAACATTTCAAAATGCCTAGCATCGCTGTTATGAATGATGTGAAAAATATATTTTTTAAACATTTTAAAATGCCTAGCAACGCTGTCATGAATTTTGTGAAAAAAATATATTTTTTCAACATTTCAAAATGCCTAGCAACGCTGTTATGAATAATGTGAAAAAAATATACTTATAAACATTCCAAAATGCCTAGCAACGCTTTCATGAATTTTGTAAAAAAAATATATTTTTTCAACATTTCCAATTGCCTAGCAACGCATTTATGAATATTGTGAAAAATAATATTTGTTCAACATTTCATATTGCCTAGCAACAATTTCTTGAATTTTGTAAAAAAAATATATTATTTCAACATTGGAAAATGCCTAGCAACGCTTTCATGAATTTTGTGAAAAAAATATATTTTTTCAACATTTTAAAAAGCCTAGCAACGCTGTTATGAATAATGTGAAAAAAATATATTTTTTAAACATTTCAAAATGCCTAGCAACGCTTTCATGAATTTTGTAAAAAAAATATATTTAATTAACATTTTAAAATGCCTAGCAACGCTTTCAATAAATGTGTGAACAAAATATATTTTTTCAACATTTCAAAATGCCTAGCAACGCGGTTATGAAAAATGTGAAAAAAATAAATTTTTTCATCACATCAAATGGCCTAGCAACGCTTTCATGAGTTTTGTGACAAAAATATATTGTTTCAACATTTTAAAATGCCTATCAACGCTTTCTGGAATTGTGTAAAAAAAATATATTTCTTCAACATTTCAAAATGCCTAGCAACGCTTTCATGAATTTTTAAAAAAATATATATTTTTTCAACATTTTAAAATGACTAGCAACGCTTTCAATAATTGTGAAAAAAAATAAATTTTTTCAACATTTCAAAATGCCTAGCAACGCTGTAATGAATAATGTAAAAGAAATATACTTTTTGAACATTTCAAAATGCCTAGCAACGATTTCATGAAATTTGTAAAAAAATATATTTTTTCAACATTTCAAAGTGCCTAGCAACGCTTTAAGGTGTTTTGTAAATAAAATATATTTTTTCAACATTTTAAAATGCATAGCAACGCTTTCATGAATAATGTAAAAAAAATATATTTTTTCAACATCTTAAAATGCCTAGCAACGCTTTCAATAATTGTGTGAAAAAAATATATTTTTTAACATTTCAAAATTCCTAGCAACGCTGTTATGAATAATATGAAAAAAATATATTTCTTCAACATTTTAAAATGCCTAGCAACGCTTTCATGAAATTTGTGAAAAAAATATATTTGTTCAACATTTCAAAATGCCTAGCAACGCTGTTATGAATAATTGTGAAAAAAATATATTTTTAAACATTCCAAATTGCCTAGCAACGCTTTCATGAATTTTGTAAAAAGAATATATTTTTTCAACATTTCAAAATGCCTAATACCGCTTTCATGAATTTTGTAAAAAAAATATATTTTTCAACATTTCATATTGCCTAGCAACATTTTCTCGAATTTTGTAAAAAAAATATATTTTTTCTACATTGCAAAATGCCTAGCAACGCCTTCATGAATTTTGTAAAAAAAATATATTTTTTCAACATTTCAAAATGCCTAGCAACGCTTTCATGAATTTTGTAAAAAAAATATATTTTTTCAACATTTCAAAATGCCTAGCAACGCTTTCATGTGTTTTGTAAAAAAAATATATGTTTTCAACATTTCAAAATGCCTAGCAACGCTTTTATGAATAATGTGAAAAAAATATATTTTTTCAATATTTTAAAATGCCTAGCAACGTTTTCATGAATTTTGTAAAAAAATATATTTTTTCAAAATTTCAAAGTGCCTAGCAACCTTTAAGGTATTTTGAAAAAAAAATATATTTTTTCAAGATTTTAAAATGCCTAGCAACGCTTTCATGAATTTTGTGAAAAAAAAAATATTTTTTCAACATTTCAAAATGCCTAGCAACGCTGTTATGAATAATGTGAAGAAAATATATTTTTTCAATATTTTAAAATGCCTAGCAACTCTTTCAATAGTTGTGTGAAAAAAATATATTTTTTCAACATATAAAAGGCCTAGCAACGCTTTCTCGAAATGTGTAGAAAAAATATATTTTTTCAACATTTCAATGTGCCTAGCAACGCTTTAATGTGTTTTGTAAAAAAAATATATTTTTTCAACGTTTTAAAATGCATAGCAACGCTTTCATGAATTTTGTGAAAAAAATATATTTTTTCGACATTTTAAAATGCCTATCAACGCTTTCAATAATAGTGTGAAAAAAATATCTTTTTCAAACATTTCAAAATGCCTAGCAACGCTTTCATGAATTTTGTAAAAAAAATATTGTTTTCAACATTTCAAATTGCCTAGCAACGCTTTCTCGAATTTTGTAAAAAAAATATATTTTTTCAACATTTTAAAATGCCTAGCAACGCTTTCAATAATTGTGTGAAAAAATATATTTTTTTAACATTTCAAAGGCCTAGCAACGCTTTCTGGAATTGTGTAAAAAAAAAATATTTTTTCAACAATTCAAAATGCCTAGTAACGCTGTTATGAATAATGTGAAAAAATATATTTCTTCAACATTTTAAAATGCCTAGCAACGCTTTCATGAATTTTGTGAAAAAAATTTATTTTTTCAATGTTTTAAAATGCCTAGCAACGCTTTCAATAATTGTGTGAAAAAAATATATTTTTTCAACATTTCAAAATGCCTAGCAACGCTGTTATGAATGATGTGAAAAAAATATATTTCTTCATCATTTTTAAATGCCTAGCTACGCTTCCATGAATTTTGTGAAAAAAATATATTTTTTCAACATTTCAAAATGCCTAGCAACGCTGTTATGAATAATGTGAAAAAAATAAAATTTTAAACATTCCAAAATGCCTAGCAACGCTTTCATGAATTTTGTAAAAAAAATATATTTTGTCAACATTTCAAAATGCCTAGCAACGCTTTCATGAATTTGGTAAACAAAATATATTTTTTCCACATTTCAAATTGCCTAGCAACGCATTTATGAATATTGTGAAAAAAAATATTTGTTCAACATTTCATATTGCCTAGCAACAATTTCTCGAATTTTGTAAAAAAAATATATTTTTCAACATAGCAAAATGCCTAGCAACGCTTTTATGAATAATGTGAAAAAAATATATTTTTTTAAACATTTCAAAATGCCTAGCAAAGCTTTCATAAATTTTGTAAAAAAAATATATTTTTTCAACATTTTAAAATGCCTACCAACGCTGTCTCGAATTGTGTAAAAAAAATATAATTTTTCAACATTTCAAATGCCTAGCATCGCTGTAATGAATAATGAGAAAAAAATATATTTTTTGAACATTTCAAAATGCCTAGCAACGCTTTCATGAATTTTGTAAAAAAATATATTTTTTCAACATTTCAAAGTGCCTAGCAACGCTTTAAGGTGTTTTGTAAAAAATTTTATTTTTTAACATTTTAAAATGATTAGCAACGCTTTAATATGTTTTGTAAAAAAAATATATTATTTCAACATTTTAAAATGCCTAGCATCGCTTTCATGAATTTTGTGAAAAAAATATATTTTTTCAACATTTTAAAATGCCTAGCAACGCTTTCAATAATAGTGTGAAAAAAATATATTTTTTAAACATTTCAAAATGCCTAGCAACGCTTTCATGAATTTTGTAAAAAAAAATTATTTTTTCAACATTTTAAAATGCCTAGCAACGATTTCATGAATTTTGTAAAAAAAATATATTTTTTCAACATTTCAAAATGCCTAGCAACGCTTTCATGAATTTTGTAAAAAAAAAATATTTTTTCAACATTTCAAAATGCCCAGTAACAATTTCATGAATTTGGTAAACAAAATATATTTTTTCAACATTTTAAAATGCCTAGCAACGCTTTCATGAATTTTATGGAAAAAATATATTTGTTCACATTATTCATTACAGCGTTGCTAGGCATTTTGAAATATTGAAAAAATATATTTTTTTTACACAATTCGAGAAAGCGTTGCTAGGCATTTTAAAATGTTGAAAATATATATTTTTTTTACAAAATTCATGAAAGCGTTGCTAGGCATTTTGAAACGTTGAAAAAATATATTTTTTTCACAAAATTCATGAAAGCGTTGCTAGGCATTTTAAAATGATGAAAAAATATATTTTTTTTACAAAACACATGAAAGCGTTGCTAGGCACTTTGAAATGTTGAAAAAATATATTTTTTTCACATTATTCATTACAGCGTTGCTAGGCATTTTGAAATGTTGAAAAAATATATTTTTTCTACACAATTCGAGAAAGCGTTGCTAGGCCTTTTAAAATGTTGAAAACATATATTTTTTTTTTTTAAATTCATGAAAGCGTTACTAGGCATTTTGAAATGTTGAAAAAATATATTTTTTTCACAAAATTCATGAAAGCATTGCATGGCATTTTAAAATGATGAAAAAATATATTTTTTTTACAAAATTCATGAAAGCGTTGCTAGGCATTTTAAAATGTTGAAAAAATATATTTCTTTCACATTATTCATAACAGCGTTGCTAGGCATTTTGAAATATTGAAAAAATATATTTTTTTCTCAAAATTCATGAAAGCGTTGCTAGGCATTTTAGAATGTTGAAAAAATATATTTTTTTTACAAAACACATGAAAGCGTTGCTAGGCACTTTGAAATGTTGAAAAAATAAATTCGAGAAAGCGTTGCTAGGCATTTTAAAATGTTGAAAACCTATATTTTTTTTACAAAATTCATGAAAGCGTTGCTAGGCATTTTGGAATGTTTAAAATATATATTTTTCAACATTTCAAAGTGCCTAGCAACGCTTTCATGTGTTTTGTAAAAAAAATATATTTTTTCAACATTCTAAAATGCCTAGCAACGCTGTTATGAATAATGTGAAAAAAATATATTTTTTCATCATTTTAAAATGCCATGCAATGCTTTCATGAATTTTGTGAAAAAAATATATTTTTTCAACATTTCAAAATGCCTAGTAACGCTGTTATGAATAATGTGAAAAAAATATATTTTTTAAACTTTCCAAAATGCCTAGCAACGCTTTCATGAATTTTGTAAAAAAAAATATATGTTTTCAACATTTTAAAAGGCCTAGCAACGCTTTCTCGAATTGTGTAAAAAAAATATATTTTTTCAACATTTCAAAATGCCTAGCAACCCCTTCATGTGTTTTGTAAAAAAAATATATTTTTTCAACATTCTAAAATGCCTAGCAACGCATTCATGAATTTTGAGAAAAAAATATATTTTTTCAACCTTTCAAAATGCCTAGCAACGCTTTCATGAATTTTGTAAAAAAATATATTTTTTCATCATTTTAAAATGCCTAGCAACGCTTTCATGAATTTTGTGAAAAAAATATATTTTTTCAACGTTTCAAAATGCCTAGCAACGCTTTCATGAATTTTGTAAAGAAATATATATTTTCAACATTTTAAAATGCCTAGCAACGCTTTCTCGAATTGTGTAAAAAAAATATATTTTTTCAACATTTCAAAATGCCTAGCAACGCTGTAATGAATAATGTGAAAAAAATATATTTTTTCAACATTTCAAAGTGCCTAGCAACGCTTTCATGTGTTTTGTAAAAAAAATATATTTTTTCAACATTTTAAAATGCCTAGCAACGCTTTCTCGAATTGTGTAAAAAAAATACATTTTTTCAACATTTCAAAATGCCTAGCAACGCTTTCTCGAATTGTGTAAAAAGAATATATTTTTTCAACATTTCAAAATGCCTAGCAACGCTGTTATGAATAATGTGAAAAAAATATATTTTTTCAACATTTTAAAATGCTTAGCAACGCTTTCATGAATTTTGTGAAAAAAATATATTTTTTCAACATTTCTAAATTCCTAGCAACGCTGTTATGAATAATGTGAAAAAAATATATTTTTTTTAATCATTTCAAAATGCCTAGCAAAGCTTTCATGAATTTTGTAAAAAAAATATATGTTTTCAACATTTCACAATGCCTAGCAACGCTTTCTCGAATTTTGTAAAAAAAATATATTTTTTCAACATTTCAAAATGCCTAGCAACGCTTTCAATAATTGTGTGAAAAAAATATATTTTTTTAACATTTCAAAGGCCTAGCAACGCTTTCTGGAATTGTGTAAAGAAAAATATTTTTTCAACATTTCAAAATGCCTAGCAACGCTGTTATGAATAATGTGAAAAAATATATTTTTTCAACATTTTAAAATGCCTAGCAACGCTTTCATAAATTTTGTGAAAAAAATATATTTTTTCAACATTTTAAAATGCCTAGCAACGATTTCTCGAATTGTGTAAAAAAATACATTTTTTCAACATTTCAAAATGCCTAGCAACGCTTTCTCGAATTGCGTAAAAAAAATATATTTTCTTAACATTTCAAAATGCCTAGCAACGCTGTAATGAATAATGTAAAAAAAATACATTTTTTCAACATTTCAAAATGCCTAGCAACGCTTTCTCGAATTGCGTAAAAAAAATATATTTTCTTAACATTTCAAAATGCCTAGCAACGCTGTTATGAATAATATGAAAAAAATATATTTCTTCAACATTTTAAATTGCCTAGCAACGCTTTCATAAATTTTGTGAAAAAAATATATTTGTTCAACATTTCAAAATGCCTAGCAACGCTGTTATGAATAATTGTGAAAAAAATATATTTTTAAACATTCCAAAATGCCTAGCAACGCTTTCATGAATTTTGTAAAAAAAATATAGTTTTTCAACATTTCAAAATGCCTAATACCGCTTTCATGAATTTTGTAAAAAAATATATTTTTCAACTTTTCATATTGCCTAGCAACATTTTCTCGAATTTTGTAAAAAAAATATATTTTTTCTACATTGCAAAATGCCTAGCAACGCCTTCATGAATTTTGTAAAAAAATTATATTTTTTCAACATTTCAAAATGCCTAGCAACGCTTTCATGAATTTTGTAAAAAAAATATATTTTTTCAACATTTCAAAATGCCTAGCAACGCTTTCATGTGTTTTGTAAAAACAAATATATGTTTTCAACATTTCAAAATGCCTAGCAACGCATTTATGAATAATGTTAGAAAAATATATTTTTTCAATATTTTAAAATGCCTAGCAACGTTTTCATGAATTTTGTAAACAAATATATTTTTTCAACATTTCAAAGTGCCTAGCAACGCTTTAAGGTGTTTTGAAAAAAAATATATTTTTTCAACATTTTAAAATGCCTAGCAACGCTTTCATGAATTTTGTGAAAAAAAAATATTTTTTCAACATTTCAAAATGCCTAGCAACGCTGTTATGAATAATGTGAAGAAAATAAATTTTTTCAATATTTTAAAATGCCTAGCAACGTTTTTATGAATTTTGTAAACAAAAATTTATTTTTTCATTATTTCATAATGCTTAGCAACGCTTTCTCGAATTTTGTAAAAAAAATATATTTTTTCAACATTTTAAAATGCCTAGCAACGCTTTCAATAGTTGTGTGAAAAAAATATATTTTTTCAACATATCAAAGGCCTAGCAACGCTTTCTCGAATTGTGTAGAAAAAATATATTTTTTCAACATTTCAAAATGCCTAGCAACGCTTTCATGTGTTTTGTAAAAAAAAATATATGTTTTCAACATTTCAAAATGCCTAGCAACGATTTTATGAATAATGTAAAAAAAATATATTTTTTCAATATTTCATAATGCCTAGCAACGCTTTCTCGAATTGTGTAAAAAAAAAAATATAATTTTTCAACATTTCAAATGCCTAGCAAAACTGTAATGAATAATGAGATAAAAATATATTTTTTGAACATTTCAAAATGCCTAGTAACGCTTTCATGAATTTTGTAAAAAAATATATTTTTTCAACATTTCAAAGTGCCTAGCAACGCTTTAAGGTGTTTTGAAAAAAAATATATTTTTTCAACATTTTAAAATGCCTAGCAACGCTTTCATGAATTTTGTGAAAAAAAAATATTTGTTCAACATTTCAAAATGCCTAGCAACGCTGTTATGAATAATGTGAAGAAAATATATTTTCTCAATATTTTAAAATGCCTAGCAACGTTTTTATGAATTTTGTAAACAAAAATTTATGTTTTCAACATTTCATAATGCCTAGCAACGCTTTCTCGAATTTTGTAAAAAAAATATATTTTTTCAACATTTTAAAATGCCTAGCAACGCTTTCAATAGTTGTGTGAAAAAAATATATTTTTTCAACATATCAAAGGCCTAGCAACGCTTGCTCGAATTGTGTAGAAAAAATATATTTTTCCAACATCTCAAAGTGCCTAGCAACGCTTTAATGTGTTTTGTAAAAAAAATATATTTTTTCAACATTTTAAATAGCATAGCAACGCTTTCATGAATTTTGTGAAAAAAATTCATTTTTTCAACGTTTTAAAATGCCTAGCAACGCTTTCAATAATTGTGTGAAAAAAATATATTTTTTCAACATTTCAAAATGCCTAGCAAAGCTGTTATGAATAATTGTGAAAAAAATATATTTTTAAACATTCCAAAATGCCTAGCAACGCTTTCATGAATTTTGTAAAAAAAATATATTTTTTCAACATTTCAAAATGCCTAGCAACGCTTTCATGAATTTTGTAAAAAAAATATATTTTTTCAACATTTCAAAATGCCTAGCAACGCTTTCATGTGTTTTGTAAAAAAAAATATATGTTTTCAACATTTCAAAATGCCTAGCAACGCTTTTATGAATAATGTAAAAAAAATATTTGTTCAACATTTCAAAATGCCTAGCAACGCTGTTATGAATAATGTGAAGAAAATATATTTTCTCAATATTTTAAAATGCCTAGCAACGTTTTTATGAATTTTGTAAACAAAAATTTATGTTTTCAACATTTCATAATGCCTAGCAACGCTTTCTCGAATTTTGTAAACAAAATATATTTTTTCAACATTTTAAAATGCCTAGCAACGCTTTCAATAGTTGTGTGAAAAAAATATATTTTTTCAACATATCAAAGGCCTAGCAACGCTTTCTCGAATTGTGTAGAAAAAATATATTTTTCCAACATCTCAAAGTGCCTAGCAACGCTTTAATGTGTTTTGTAAAAAAAATATATTTTTTCAACGTTTTAAAATGCCTAGCAACGCTTTCAATAATTGTGTGAAAAAAATATATTTTTTCAACATTTCAAAATGCCTAGCAACGCTGTTATGAATAATGTGAAAAAAAATAAAATTTTTAACATTCCAAAATGCCTAGCAACGCTTTCATGAATTTTGTAAAAAAAATATATTTTTTCAACATTTCAAAATGCCTAACAACGCTTTCATGAATTTTGTAAAAAAAATATATTTTTCAACATTGCAAAATGCCTAGCAACGCTTTCATGAATAATGTGAAAAAAATATATTTTTTAAAACATTTCAAAAAGCCTAGCAAAGCTTTCATAAAATTTGTAAAAAAAATATATTTTTTCAACATTTTAAAATGCCTAGCAACGCTGTCTCGAATTGTGTAAAAAAAATATAATTTTTCAACATTTCAAATGCCTAGCATCGCTGTAATGAATAATGAGAAAAAAATATATTTTTTGAACATTTCAAAATGCCTAGCAACGCTTTCATGAATTTTGTAAAAAAATATATTTTTTCAACATTTCAAAGTGCCTAGCAACGCTTTAATGTGTTTTGTAAAAAAAATATATTTTTTCAACATTTTAAAATGCCTAGCAACGCTTTCATGAATTTTGTGAAAAAAATATATTTTTTCAACATTTTAAAATGCCTAGCAACGCTTTCAATAATAGTGTGAAAAAAATATATTTTTTAAACATTTCAAAATGCCTAGCAACGCTTTCATGAATTTTGTAAAAAAAATATATTTTTTCAACATTTCAAAATGCCTAGCAACAATTTCATGAATTTGGTAAACAAAATATATTTTTTCAACATTTTAAAATGCCTAGCAACGCTTTCATGAATTTTATGAAAAAAAATATATTTTTCAACATTTCATAATGCCTAGCAACGCTTTCTCGAATTTTGTAAAAAAAATATTTTTTTTCAACTTTTTAAAATGCCTAGCAACGTTTTCATGAATTTTGTAGAAAAAATATATTTTTTCAACATTTCATAATGCCTAGCAACGCTGTTATGAATAATGTGAAAAAAATATATTTTTTTAAACATTTCAAAATGCCTAGCAACGCTTTCATGTGTTTTGTAAAAAAAAATATATGTTTTCAACATTTCAAAATGCCTAGCAACGATTTTATGAATAATGTAAAAAAAATATATTTTTTCAATATTTCATAATGCCTAGCAACGCTTTCTCGAATTGTGTAAAAAAAAAAATATAATTTTTCAACATTTCAAATGCCTAGCAAAACTGTAATGAATAATGAGATAAAAATATATTTTTTGAACATTTCAAAATGCCTAGTAACGCTTTCATGAATTTTGTAAAAAAATATATTTTTTCAACATTTCAAAGTGCCTAGCAACGCTTTAAGGTGTTTTGAAAAAAAATATATTTTTTCAACATTTTAAAATGCCTAGCAACGCTTTCATGAATTTTGTGAAAAAAAAATATTTGTTCAACATTTCAAAATGCCTAGCAACGCTGTTATGAATAATGTGAAGAAAATATATTTTCTCAATATTTTAAAATGCCTAGCAACGTTTTTATGAATTTTGTAAACAAAAATTTATGTTTTCAACATTTCATAATGCCTAGCAACGCTTTCTCGAATTTTGTAAAAAAAATATATTTTTTCAACATTTTAAAATGCCTAGCAACGCTTTCAATAGTTGTGTGAAAAAAATATATTTTTTCAACATATCAAAGGCCTAGCAACGCTTGCTCGAATTGTGTAGAAAAAATATATTTTTCCAACATCTCAAAGTGCCTAGCAACGCTTTAATGTGTTTTGTAAAAAAAATATATTTTTTCAACATTTTAAATAGCATAGCAACGCTTTCATGAATTTTGTGAAAAAAATTCATTTTTTCAACGTTTTAAAATGCCTAGCAACGCTTTCAATAATTGTGTGAAAAAAATATATTTTTTCAACATTTCAAAATGCCTAGCAAAGCTGTTATGAATAATTGTGAAAAAAATATATTTTTAAACATTCCAAAATGCCTAGCAACGCTTTCATGAATTTTGTAAAAAAAATATATTTTTTCAACATTTCAAAATGCCTAGCAACGCTTTCATGAATTTTGTAAAAAAAATATATTTTTTCAACATTTCAAAATGCCTAGCAACGCTTTCATGTGTTTTGTAAAAAAAAATATATGTTTTCAACATTTCAAAATGCCTAGCAACGCTTTTATGAATAATGTAAAAAAAATATTTGTTCAACATTTCAAAATGCCTAGCAACGCTGTTATGAATAATGTGAAGAAAATATATTTTCTCAATATTTTAAAATGCCTAGCAACGTTTTTATGAATTTTGTAAACAAAAATTTATGTTTTCAACATTTCATAATGCCTAGCAACGCTTTCTCGAATTTTGTAAACAAAATATATTTTTTCAACATTTTAAAATGCCTAGCAACGCTTTCAATAGTTGTGTGAAAAAAATATATTTTTTCAACATATCAAAGGCCTAGCAACGCTTTCTCGAATTGTGTAGAAAAAATATATTTTTCCAACATCTCAAAGTGCCTAGCAACGCTTTAATGTGTTTTGTAAAAAAAATATATTTTTTCAACGTTTTAAAATGCCTAGCAACGCTTTCAATAATTGTGTGAAAAAAATATATTTTTTCAACATTTCAAAATGCCTAGCAACGCTGTTATGAATAATGTGAAAAAAAATAAAATTTTTAACATTCCAAAATGCCTAGCAACGCTTTCATGAATTTTGTAAAAAAAATATATTTTTTCAACATTTCAAAATGCCTAACAACGCTTTCATGAATTTTGTAAAAAAAATATATTTTTCAACATTGCAAAATGCCTAGCAACGCTTTCATGAATAATGTGAAAAAAATATATTTTTTAAAACATTTCAAAAAGCCTAGCAAAGCTTTCATAAAATTTGTAAAAAAAATATATTTTTTCAACATTTTAAAATGCCTAGCAACGCTGTCTCGAATTGTGTAAAAAAAATATAATTTTTCAACATTTCAAATGCCTAGCATCGCTGTAATGAATAATGAGAAAAAAATATATTTTTTGAACATTTCAAAATGCCTAGCAACGCTTTCATGAATTTTGTAAAAAAATATATTTTTTCAACATTTCAAAGTGCCTAGCAACGCTTTAATGTGTTTTGTAAAAAAAATATATTTTTTCAACATTTTAAAATGCCTAGCAACGCTTTCATGAATTTTGTGAAAAAAATATATTTTTTCAACATTTTAAAATGCCTAGCAACGCTTTCAATAATAGTGTGAAAAAAATATATTTTTTAAACATTTCAAAATGCCTAGCAACGCTTTCATGAATTTTGTAAAAAAAATATATTTTTTCAACATTTCAAAATGCCTAGCAACAATTTCATGAATTTGGTAAACAAAATATATTTTTTCAACATTTTAAAATGCCTAGCAACGCTTTCATGAATTTTATGAAAAAAAATATATTTTTCAACATTTCATAATGCCTAGCAACGCTTTCTCGAATTTTGTAAAAAAAATATTTTTTTTCAACTTTTTAAAATGCCTAGCAACGTTTTCATGAATTTTGTAGAAAAAATATATTTTTTCAACATTTCATAATGCCTAGCAACGCTGTTATGAATAATGTGAAAAAAATATATTTTTTTAAACATTTCAAAATGCCTAGCAAAACTTTCATAAATTTTGTAAAAAAATATATTTTTTCAACATTTTAAAATGCCTAGCTACGCTTTCTCGAATTGTGTAAAAAAAATATAATTTTTCAACATTTTAAATGCCTAGCAACGCTGTAATGAATAATGAGAAAAAAATATATTTTTTAAACATTTCAAAATGCCTAGCAACGCTTTCATGAATTTTGTAAAAAAATATATTTTTTCAACATTTCAAAGTGCCTAGGAACGCTTTATGTGTTTTGTAAAAAAAATATATTTTTTCAACATTTTAAAATGCCTAGCAATGCTTTTATGAATTTTGTGAAAAAAATATATTTTTTCAACATTTTAAATGCCTAGCAACGCTGTAATGAATAATGAGAAAAAAATATATTTTTTAAACATTTCAAAATGCCTAGCAACGCTTTCATGAATTTTGTAAAAAAAAATATATTTTATCAACATTTCAAAGTGCCTAGCAACGCTTTAGTGTGTTTTGTAAAAAAAATATATTTTTTCAACATTTCATAATGCCTAGCAACGCTTTCTCGTTATTTTGTAAAAAAAATATATTTTTTCAACATTTTGAAAGCCTAGCAACGCTTTCAATAATTTTGTGAAAAAATATATTTTTTCAACATATCAAAGGCCTAGCAACGCTTTCTCGAATTGTGTAAAAAAAATATATTTTTTCAACATTTCAAAGTGCCTAGCAACGCTTTAATGTGTTTTGTAAAAAATATATATTTTTTCAACATTTTAAAATGCCTAGCAACGCTTTCATGAATTTTGTGAAAAAAATATATTTTTTCAACATTTTAAAATGCCTAGCAACGCTTTCAATAATAGTGTGAAAAAAATATATTTTTTAAACATTTCAAAATGCCTAGCAACGCTTTCATGAATTTTGTAAAAAAAATATATTTTTTCAACATTTTAAAATGCCTAGCAACGCTTTCATGAATTTTGTGAAAAAAATATATTTTTTCAACATTTTAAAATGCCTAGCAACGCTTTCAATAATTGTGTGAACAAAATATATTTTTTTAACATTTCAAAGGCCTAGCAACGCTTTCTGGAATTGTGAAAAAAAAAATATTTTTTCAACATTTCAAAATGCCTAGCAACGCTGTTATGAATAATGTGAAAAAATATATTATTTAATCATTTTAAAATGCCTAGCAACGCTTTCAATAATTGTGTGAAAAAAATATATTTTTCAACATTTCAAAATGACTAGCAACGATTTCTCGAATTGCGAAAAAAAAATATATTTTTTCAACATTTCAAAATACCTAGCAACGCTGTTATGAATAATTGTGAAAAAAATATATTTTTAAACATTCGAAAATGCCTAGCAACGCTTTCATGAATTTTGTAAAAAAAATATATTTGTTCAACATTTCAAAATGCCTAATACCGCTTTCATGAATTTTGTAAAAAAAATATATTTTTCAACATTTCAAAATGCCTAGCAACGCATTTATGAATATTGTGAAAAAACAATATTTCATCAACATTTCATATTGCCTAGCAACAATTTCTCGAATTTTGTAAAAAAAATATATTTTTTCAACATTTTAAAATGCCTAGCAACGCTTTCATGCATTTTGTAAAAAAAATATATTTTTTCAACATTTCAAAATGACTAGCAACGCTTTCAATAAATGTGTGAAAAAAATATATTTTTTCAAAATTACAAAATGCCTAGCAACGCGGTTATGAAAAATGTGAAAAAAATAAATTTTTTCATCACATCAAATGGCCTAGCAACGCTTTCATGAGTTTTGTGACAAAAATATATTGTTTCAACATTTTAAAATGCCTATCAACGCTTTCTCGAATTGTGTAAAAAAAATATATTTTTTCAACATTTCAAAATGCCTAGCAACGCTGTAATGAATAATGTAAAAGAAATATATTTTTTGAACATTTCAAAATGCCTAGCAACGCATTCATGAATTTTGTGAAAAAAATATATTTTTTAACATTTTAAAATGCCTAGCAACGCTTTCATGAATTTTGTGTAAAAAATATATGTTTTCAACTTTTCAAAATGCCAAGCAACGCTGTTATGAATAATGTGAAAAAAATATATTTTTTTAACATTTGAAAATGCCTAGCAACGCTTTCATGAATTTTTAAAAAAAAATATATTTTTTCAACATTTTAAAATGACTAGCAACGCTTTCTCGAATTGTGTAAAAAAATATATTTTTTCAACATTTCAAAATGCCTAGCAACGCTGTAATGAATAATGTAAAAGAAATATATTTTTTGAACATTTCAAAATGCCTAGCAACGCTTTCATGTATTTTGTAAAAAAATATATTTTTTCAACATTTCAAAATGCATAGCAACGCTGTTATAAATAATGTGAAAAAAATATATATTTTCAACATTTTAAAATGCCTAGAATCGCTTTCATGAATTTTGTGAAAAAAATATATTTTCTCAACATTTTAAAATGCCTAGCAACGCTTTCAATAATTGTGTGAAAAAAATATATTTTTTCAACATTTCAAAATGCCTAGCAACGCTTTCTCGAATTGTGTAAAAATAATATATTTTTTCAACATTTCAAAATGCCTAGCAACGCTGTTATGAATAATGGGAAAAAAATATATTTTTTCAACATTTTAAAATGCCTAGCAACGCTTTCATGAAATTTGTTTAAAAAATATATTTTTTCAACATTTCAAAATGCCTAGCAACGCTGGTCTGAACAATGTGGAAAAAAAATATTTTTTAACCTTTTCAAAATGCCTAGCACCGCTTTCATGAGTTTTGTAAAAAAAATTTATTTGTTCAACATTTCAAAACGCTTAGCAACGCTTTCTCGAATTTTGTAAAAAAAATATATTTTTTCAACATTTCCAAATGCCTAGCAACGCTTTCATGAATTTTGTGAAAAAAATATATTTTTTCAACATTTCAAAATGCCTAGCAACGCTGTTATGAATAATGTGAAAAAAATATATTTATAAACATTCCAAAATGAGTAGCAACGCTTTCATGAATTTTGTAAAAAAAATATATTTTTTGAACATTTTAAAATGCCTAGCAACGCTTTCATGAATTTTGTGAAAAAAATATATTTTTTCAACATTTCATAATGCCTAGCAACGCTGTTATGAATAATGTGAAAAAAATATACTTATAAACATTCCAAAATGCCTAGCAACGCTTTCATGAATTTTGTAAAAAAAATATATTTTTTCAACATTTCAAATTGCCTAGCAACGCATTTATGAATATTGTGAAAAATAATATTTGTTCAACATTTCATATTGCCTAGCAACAATTTCTCGAATTTTGTAAAAAAAATATATTATTTCAACATTGGAAAATGCCTAGCAACTCTTTCATGAATTTTGTGAAAAAAATATATTTTTTCAACATTTTAAAAAGCCTAGCAACGCTGTTATGAATAATGTGAAAAAAATATATTTTTTAAACATTTCAAAATGCCTAGCAACGCGGTTATGAAAAATGTGGAAAAAATAAATTTTTTCATCACATCAAATGGCCTAGCAACGCTTTCATGAGTTTTGTGACAAAAATATATTGTTTCAACATTTTAAAATGCCTATCAACGCTTTCTCGAATTGTGTAAAAAAAATATATTTTTTCAACATTTCAAAATGCCTAGCAACGCTGTAATGAATAATGTAAAAGAAATATATTTTTTGAACATTTCAAAATGCCTAGCAACGCTTTCATGAATTTTGTGAAAAAAATATAATTTTTAACATTTTAAAATGCCTAGCAACGCTTTCATGAATTTTGTGAAAAAAATATATGTTTTCAACTTTTCAAAATGCCTAGCAACGCTGTTATGAATAATGTGAAAAAATATATTTTTTTCAACATTTCAAAATGCCTAGCAACGCTTTCATGAATTTTTAAAAAAAAATATATTTTTTCAACTTTTCCTAATGCCTAACAACGCTTTCAAGAATTTGGTAAACAAAATATATTTTTTCCACATTTCAAAATGCCTAGCAACGCTGTTATGAAAAATGTGAAAAAAATATATTTTTTCATCACATCAAAATGCCTAGCAACGCTTTCATAAGTTTTGTGAAAAAAATGTATTTTTCAAATTTTAAAATGCCTAGCAACGCTTTCTCGAATTGTGTAAAGAAATATATTTTTTCAACATTTCAAAATGCCTAGCAACGCTTTTATGAATTTTGTAAAAAAAATATAATTTTTCAACATTTTAAAATGCCTAGCAACGCTTTGATGAATTTTGTGAAAAAAATATTTTTTCATCATTTTAAAATGCCTAGCAACGCTTTCAATAATTGTGTAAAAAAAATATATTTTTTCAACATTTCAAAATGCCTAGCAACGCTGTTATGAATAATGGGAAAAAAATATATTTTTTCAACATTTTAAAATGCCTAGCAACGCTTTCATGAAATCTGTTTAAAAAATATATTTTTTCAACATTTCAAAATGCCTAGCAACGCTGGTCTGAACAATGTGGAAACAAAATATTTTTTAACCTTTTCAAAATGCCTAGCAACGCTTTCATGAGTTTTGTAAAAAAAATATATTTTTTCAACATTTCAAAACGCTTAGCAACGCTTTCTCGAATTTTGTAACAAAAATATATTTTTTCAACATTTCCTAATGCCTAACAACGCTTTCAAGAATTTGGTAAACAAAATATATTTTTTCCACATTTCAAAATGCCTAGCAACGCTGTTATGAAAAATGTGAAAAAAATAAATTTTTTCATCACATCAAATGGCCTAGCAACGCTTTCATGAGTTTTGTGACAAAAATGTATTTTTTCAACATTTTAAAATGCCTATCAACGCTTTCTCGAATTGTGTAAAAAAAATATATTTTTTCAACATTTCAAAATGCCTAGCAACGCTGTAATGAATAATGTAAAAGAAATATATTTTTTGAACATTTCAAAATGCCTAGCAACGCTTTCATGAATTTTGTGAAAAAAATATATTTTTTAACATTTTAAAATGCCTAGCAACGCTTTCATGAATTTTGTGAAAAAAAATATATGTTTTCAACTTTTCAAAATGCCTAGCAACGCTGTTATGAATATTGTGAAAAAAATATATTTTTTTAACATTTGAAAATGCCTAGCAACGCTTTCATGAATTTTTTTAAAAAAATATATTTTTTCAACATTTTAAAATGACTAGCAACGCTTTCAATAATTGTGTGAAAAAAATATATTTTTTCAACATTTCAAAATGCCTAGCAACGCTGTAATGAATAATGTAAAAGAAATATATTTTTTGAACATTTCAAAATGCCTAGCAACGCTTCCATGAATTTTGTAAAAAAATATATTTTTTCAACATTTCAAAGTGCCTAGCAACGCTTTCATATGTTTTGTAAAAAAAATATATTTTTTAACATGTTAAAATGCCTAGCAACGCTTTCAATATTTGTGTGAAAAAAATATATTTTTTCAACATTTCAAAATGCATAGCAACGCTGTTATGAATAATGTGAAAAAAATATATATTTTCAACATTTTTAAATGCCTAGCAACGCTTTCATGAATTTTGTGAAAAAAATATATTTTCTCAACATTTTAAAATGCCTAGCAACGCTTTCAATAATTGTGTGAAAAAAATATATTTTTTCAACATTTCAAAATGCCTAGCAACGCGTTCTCGAATTGTGTAAAATAAATATATTTTTTCAACATTTCAAAATGCCTAGCAACGCTGTAATGAATAATGTGAAGGAAATATATATTTTTAACATTTCAAAATGCCTAGCAACGCTTTCATGAGTTTTGTGAAAAAAATGTACTATTTCAACATTTTAAAATGCCTAGCAACGCTTTCTTGAATTGCGTAAAAAAAATATATTTTTTCAACATTTCAAAATGCCTAGCAACGCTGTAATAAATAATGTGAAAAAAATATATTTTTTTAACATTTCAAAATGCCTAGCAACGCTGTAATGAATAATGTGGAAAAAAATATATTTTTTAAAAATTTCATAATGCCTAGCAACGCTTTCATAAAAATTTAAAAAAAAATATATTTTTTCAACATTTTAAAATGCCTAGCAACGCTTTGATGAATTTTGTGAAAAAAATATTTTTTCATCATTTTAAAATGCCTAGCAACGCTTTCAATAATTGTGTAAAAAAAATATATTTTTTCAACATTTCAAAATGCCTAGCAACGCTGTTATGAATAATGGGAAAAAAATATATTTTTTCAACATTTTAAAATGCCTAGCAACGCTTTCATGAAATTTGTTTAAAAAATATATTTTTTCAACATTTCAAAATGCCTAGCAACGCTGGTCTGAACAATGTGGAAACAAAATATTTTTTAACCTTTTCAAAATGCCTAGCAACGCTTTCATGAGTTTTGTAAAAAAAATATATTTTTTCAACATTTCAAAACGCTTAGCAACGCTTTCTCGAATTTTGTAAAAAAAATATATTTTTTCAACATTTCCTAATGCCTAACAACGCTTTCAAGAATTTGGTAAACAAAATATATTTTTTCCACATTTCAAAATGCCTAGCAACGCTGTTATGAAAAATGTGAAAAAAATAAATTTTTTCATCACATCAAATGGCCTAGCAACGCTTTCATGAGTTTTGTGACAAAAATGTATTTTTTCAACATTTTAAAATGCCTATCAACGCTTTCTCGAATTGTGTAAAAAAAATATATTTTTTCAACATTTCAAAATGCCTACCAACGCTGTAATGAATAATGTAAAAGAAATATATTTTTTGAACATTTCAAAATGCCTAGCAAGGCTTTCATGAATTTTGTGAAAAAAATTTATTTTTTAACATTTTAAAATGCCTAGCAACGCTTTCATGAATTTTGTGAAAAAAATATATGTTTTCAACTTTTCAAAATGCCTAGCAACGCTGTTATGAATATTGTGAAAAAAATATATTTTTTTAACATTTGAAAATGCCTAGCAACGCTTTCATGAATTTTTTTAAAAAAATATATTTTTTCAACATTTTAAAATGACTAGCAACGCTTTCAATAATTGTGTGAAAAAAATATATTTTTTCAACATTTCAAAATGCCTAGCAACACTGTAATGAATAATGTAAAAGAAATATATTTTTTGAACATTTCAAAATGCCTAGCAACGCTTCCATGAATTTTGTAAAAAAATATATTTTTTCAACATTTCAAAGTGCCTAGCAACGCTTTCATATGTTTTGTAAAAAAAATATATTTTTTAACATGTTAAAATGCCTAGCAACGCTGTTATGAATATTGTGAAAAAAATATATTTTTTTAACATTTGAAAATGCCTAGCAACGCTTTCATGAATTTTTTTAAAAAAATATATTTTTTCAACATTTTAAAATGACTAGCAACGCTTTCAATATTTGTGTGAAAAAAAAAATTTTTTTCAACATTTCAAAATGCATAGCAACGCTGTTATGAATAATGTGAAAAAAATATATATTTTCAACATTTTTAAATGCCTAGCAACGCTTTCATGAATTTTGTGAAAAAAATATATTTTCTCAACATTTTAAAATGCCTAGCAACGCTTTCAATAATTGTGTGAAAAAATATATTTTTTCAACATTTCAAAATGCCTAGCAACGCTTTCTCGAATTGTGTAAAATAAATATATTTTTTTAACATTTCAAAATGCCTAGCAACGCTGTAATGAATAATGTGAAGGAAATATATATTTTTAACATTTCAAAATGCCTAGCAACGCTTTCATGAGTTTTGTGAAAAAAATTTATTATTTCAACATTTTAAAATGCCTAGCAACGCTTTCTTGAATTGCGTAAAAAAAATATATTTTTTCAACATTTCAAAATGCCTAGCAACGCTGTAATGAATAATGTGAAAAAAATATATTTTTTTAACATTTCAAAATGCCTAGCAACGCTGTAATGAATAATGTGGAAAAAAATATATTTTTTAAAAATTTCATAATGCCTAGCAACGCTTTCATAAAAATTAAAAAAAATATATATTTTTTCAACATTTTAAAATGCCTAGCAACGCTTTCATGAATTTTGTGAAAAAAATATACTTTTTCAACATTTCAAAATGCCTAGCAACGCTGTTATGAATAATGTGAAAAAATGTATTTTTTAAACATTTTAAAATGCCTAGCAACGCTTTCATGAATTTTGTAAAACAAATATATTTTTTCAACATTTCACAATGCCTAACAGCGCTTTCATGAATTTTGTGAAAAAAATATATTTTTTCAACATTTCAAAATGCCTAGCAACGCTTTCTCGAATTGTGTAAAAATAATATATTTTTTCAACATTTCAAATTGCCTAGCAACGCTGTTATGAATAATGTGAAAAAAATATATTTTTTCAACATTTAAAAATGCCTAGCAACGCTTTCATGAATTTTGTGAAAAAATATATTTTTTCAACATTTCAAAATGCCTAGCAACGCTGTTATGAATAATGTGAAAAAAATATTTTATATACATTTCAAAATGCCTAGCAACGCTTTCATGAATTTTGTAATAAAAATATATTTTTTCAACATTACAAAATGCCTAACAACGCTTACATGAATTTTGTGAAAAAAATATATTTTTTGAACATTTCAAAATGCCTAGCAACGCTTTCATGAATTTTGAAAAGAAAATATATTTTTTCAACATTTCTAAATGCCTATCAACGCTGTTATGAATAATGTGAAAAAATCTATTTTTTAAACATTTCAAAATTATTAGCAACGCTTTCATGAATTGTTAAAAACAATATATTTTTTCAACATTTTAAAATACCTAGCAACGCTTTCAAAAATTGTGTGGAAAAAATATATTTTTTCAACATTTCCAAATGCCTAGCAACGCTTTCATGAATTTTGTAAAAAAAAATATATTCTTTTAACATTTCAAAGTGCCTAGCAACGCTTTCATGTATTTTGTAAAAAAAATATATTTTTTCCACATTTTAAAATGCCTAGCAACGCTGTTATGAAAAATGTGAAAAAAATATATTTTTTCATCACATCAAAATGCCTAGCAACGCTTTCATGAGTTTTGTGAACAAAATGTATTTTTCAACATTTTAAAATGCCTAGCAAAGCTATCTCGAATTGTGTAAAAAATATATATTTTTTAAACATTTCAAAGTGCCTAGCAACGCTGTAATGAATAATGTGAAGAAAATATATTTTTTAACATTTCAAAATGCCTAGCAACGCTTTCATAAAAATTGTAAAAAAAATATATTTTTTCAACATTTTAAAATGCCTAGCAACGCTTTCATGTGTTTTGTGAAAAAATGTATTATTTCAACATTTTAAAATGCCTAGCAACGATTTCTTGAATTGCGTATAAAAAATATATTTTTTCCATATTTCAAAATGCCTAGCAACGCTGTAATGAATAATGTGAAAAAAATATATATTTTGAACATTTCAAAATGCCTAGCAACGCTTTCATGAATATTGTAAAAAAAATATATTTTTTCAACATTTTAAAATGCCTAGCAACGCTGTTATGAAAAATGTGAAAAAAATATATTTTTTTATCACATCAAAATGCCTAGCAACGCTTTCATGAGTTTTGTGAAAAAAATGTTTTTTTTCAACATTTTAAAATGCCTAGCAACCCTTTCTCGAATTGTGTAAAAAAAATATATTTTTTCAACATTTCAAAATGCCTAGCAACGCTGTAATGAATAATGTGAAAAAAATATATTTTTTAACATTTCAAAATGCCTAGCAACGCTTTCATAAAAATTGTAAAAAAAATATATTTTTTCAACATTTTAAAATGCCTAGCAACGCTTTCATGTGTTTTGTGAAAAAATGTATTATTTCAACATTTTAAAATGCCTAGCAACGATTTCTTGAATTGCGTATAAAAAATATATTTTTTCAATATTTCAAAATGCCTAGCAACGCTGTAATGAATAATGTGAAAAAAATATATTTTTTGAACATTTCAAAATGCCTAGCAACACTTTTATGAATTTTGTAAAAAAAATATAATTTTTCAACATTTTAAAATGCCTAGCAACGGTTTGATGAATTTTGTGAAAAAAATATATTTTTTCAACATTTCAAAATGCCTAGCAACGCTTTCTCGAATTGTGTAAAAATAATATATTTTTTCAACATTTCAAATTGCCTAGCAACGCTGTTATGAATAATGTGAAAAAAATATATTTTTTCAACATTTAAAAATGCCTAGCAACGCTTTCATGAATTTTGTGAAAAAATATATTTTTTCAACATTTCAAAATGCCTAGCAACGCTGTTATGAATAATGTGAAAAAAATATTTTATATACATTTCAAAATGCCTAGCAACGCTTTCATGAATTTTGTAATAAAAATATATTTTTTCAACATTACAAAATGCCTAACAACGCTTTCATGAATTTTGTGAAAAAAATATATTTTTTGAACATTTCAAAATGCCTAGCAACGCTTTCATGAATTTTGAAAAGAAAATATATTTTTTCAACTTTTCTAACTGCCTATCAACGCTGTTATGAATAATGTGAAAAAATCTATTTTTTAAACATTTCAAAATGATTAGCAACGCTTTCATGAATTGTGTAAAAACAATATATTTTTTCAACATTTTAAAATACCTAGCAACGCTTTCAATAATTGTGTGGAAAAAATATATTTTTTCAACATTTCCAAATGAATAGCAACGCTTTCATGAATTTTGTAAAAAAAATATATTCTTTTAACATTTCAAAGTGCCTAGCAACGCTTTCATGTATTTTGTAAAGAAAATATATTTTTTCCACATTTTAAAATGCCTAGCAACGCTGTTATGAAAAATGTGAAAAAAATATATTTTTTCATGACATCAAAATGCCTAGCAACGCTTTCATGAGTTTTGTGAACAAAATGTATTTTTCAACATTATAAAATGCCTAGCAAAGCTATCTCGAATTGTGTAAAAAATATATATTTTTTAAACATTTCAAAGTGCCTAGCAACGCTGTAATGAATAATGTGAAGAAAATATATATTTTGATCATTTCAAAATGCCTAGCAACGCTGTCATGAATATTGTAAAAAAAATATATTTTTTCAACATTTTAAAATGCCTAGCAACGCTTTCAATAATTGTGTGGAAAAAATAAATTTTTTCAACATTTTAAAATGCATAGCAACGCTGTTATGAAAAATGTGAAAAAAATATATTTTTTCATCACATCAAAATGCCTAGCAACGCTTTCATGAGTTTTGTGAAAAAAATGTTTTTTTTCAACATTTTAAAATGCCTAGCAACCCTTTCTCGAATTGTGTAAAAAAAATATATTTTTTCAACATTTCAAAATGCCTAGCAACGCTGTAATGAATAATGTGAAAAAATATATTTTTTTAACATTTCAAAATGCCTAGCAACGCTTTCATGAATTTTGTAAAAAAAATATATTTTTTCAACATTTTAAAATGCCTAGCAACGCTTTGATGAATTTTGTAAAGAAAATATATTTGTTCAACATTTCTAAATGCCTAGCAACGCTGTAATGAATAATGTGAAAAAAATATATTTTTTAACATTTCAAAATGCCTAGCAACGCTTTCATAAAAATTGTAAAAAAAATATATTTTTTCAACATTTTAAAATGCATAGCAACGCTGTTATGAAAAATGTTTAAAAAAAAATATATATTTTTTC
The DNA here is from genome assembly GCA_036971475.1 of Prosapia bicincta. Taxonomy (NCBI): domain Eukaryota; kingdom Metazoa; phylum Arthropoda; class Insecta; order Hemiptera; family Cercopidae; genus Prosapia; species Prosapia bicincta. The sequence continues at coordinate 291,452,114 of JBAIZL010000001.1, forward strand.
ATCACATCAAAATGCCTAGCAACGCTTTCATGAGTTTTGTGAAAAAAATGTTTTTTTTCAACATTTTAAAATGCCTAGCAACGATTTCTCGAATTGCGTATAAAAAATATATTTTTTCAACATTTCAAAATGCCTAGCAACGCTGTAATGAATAATGTGAAAAAAATATATTTTTTGAACATTTCAAAATGCCTAGCAACACTTTTATGAATTTTGTAAAAAAAATATAATTTTTCAACATTTTAAAATGCCTAGCAACGGTTTGATGAATTTTGTGAAAAAACTATATTTTTTGAACATTTCAAAATGCCTAGCAACGCTGTAATGAATAATGTAAAAAAAATATATTTTTTGAACATTTCAAAATGCCTAGCAACACTTTTATGAATTTTGTAAAAAAAATATAATTTTTCAACATTTTAAAATGCCTAGCAACGGTTTGATGAATTTTGTGAAAAAACTATATTTTTTGAACATTTCTAAATGCCTAGCAACGCTGTAATCAATAATGTGAAAAAAAATTTTTTTTGAACATTTCAAAATGCCTAGCAACGCTTTCATGAATTTTGAAAAGAAAATATATTTTTTCAACATTTCAAAATGCCTATCAACGCTGTTATGAATAATGTGAAAAAAATACATTTTTTCAACATTTTGAAATGCCTAGCAACGCTTTCATGAATTTTGTGAAAAAAATATATTTTATCAACATATCCTAATGCCTAGCAACGCTGTTATGAATAATGTGAAAACATATATTTTTTAAACATTTCAAAATGCCTAGCAACACTTTTATGAATTTTGTAAAAAAAATATAATTTTTCAACATTTTAAAATGCCTAGCAACGTTTTCGTGACTTTTGTGAAAAAATGTATTTTTCAACATTTTAAAATGCTTAGCAACGCTTTCTCGAATTGCGTAAACAAAATATATTTTTTCAACATTTCAAAATGCCTAGCAACGCTTTCATGACTTTTGTGAAGAAAATGTATTTTTCAACATTTCAAAATGCCTAGCAACGCTGTTATGAATAATGTGAAAAAATATATTTTTTTAACATTTAAAAATGCCTAGCAACGCTTTCATGAATTTTGTGAAAAAAATATATTTTTTCAACATTTCAAAATGCCTAGCAACGCTGTAATGAATAATGTAAAAAAAATATATTTTTTCAACATTTCAAAGTGCCTAGCAACGATTTCATGTGTTTTGTAAAAAAAATATATTTTTTCAACATTTTAAAATGCCTAGCAACGCTTTCATGAATTTTGTGAAAAAAAATATTTTTTCAACATTTCAAAATGCCTAGCAACGCTTTCATGAATTTTGAAAAGAAAATATATTTTTTCAACATTTCAAAATGCCTATCAACGCTGTTATGAATAGTGTGAAAAAAATACATTTTTTCAACATTTTGAAATGCCTAGCAACGCTTTCATGAATTTTGTGAAAAAAATATATTTTATCAACATATCCTAATGCCTAGCAACGCTGTTATGAATAATGTGAAAACATATATTTTTTAAACATTTCAAAATGCCTAGCAACGCTTTCATGAATTTTGTAAAAACAATATATTTTTTCCACATTTTAACATGCCTAGCAACGCTGTTATGAAAAATGTGAAAAAAATATATTTTTTCATCACATCAAAATGCCTAGCAACGCTTTCATGAGTTTTGTGAAAAAATGTATTTTTTCAACATTTTAAAATGCCTAGCAACCCTTTCTCGAATTGTGTAAAAAAAATATATTTTTTCAACATTTCAAAATGCCTAGCAACGCTGTAATGAATAATGTGAAAAAAATATATTTTTTCAACATTTCAAAATGCCTAGCAACGCTTTTATAAAAATTGTAAAAAAAATATATTTTTTCAACATTTTAAAATGCCTAGCAACGCATTCATGAGTTTTGTGAAAAAATGTATTATTTCAAAATTTTAAAATGCCTAGCAACGGTTTGATGAATTTTGTGAAAAAACTATATTTTTTCAACATTTCAAAATGCCTAGCAACGCTGTAATGAATAATGTAAAAAAAATATAATTTTTGAACATTACAAAATGCCTAGCAACAATTTCATGAATTTTTTGAAAAAAATATATTTTTTCAACATTTCTAATTGCCTAGCAACGCTGTTATGAATAATGTGAAAAAAATATATTTTTAAAACATTTCAAAATGCCTAGCAACGCTTTCATGAATTTTGAAAAGAAAATATATTTTTTCAACATTTCAAAATGCCTAGCAAGGCTTTCAATAATTGTGTGGAAAAAATATATTTTTTCAACATTTCCAAATGCCTAGCAACGCTTTCATGAATTTTGTAAAAAAAATATATTTTTGTAACATTTCAAAGTGCCTAGCAACGCTTTCATGTATTTTGTAAAAAAATATATTTTTTCCACATTTTAACATGCCTAGCAACGCTGTTATGAAAAATGTGAAGAAAAAAAAATTTTTTCATCACATCAAAATGCCTAGCAACGCTGTAATGAATTATGTGAAAAAAATATATTTTTTGAACATTTCATAATGCCTAGCAACGCTTTGATGAATTTGGTGAAAAAAATATATTTTTTCAACATTTCTAAATGCCTAGCAACGCTGTAATGAATAATGTGAAAAAAATATATTTTTTAAACATTTCAAAATACCTAGCAACGCTTTCATAAAAATTGTAAAAAAAATATATTTTTTCAACATTTTAAAATGCCTAGCAACGCCTTCATGAGTTTTGTGAAAAAATGTATTATTTCAAAATTTTAAAATGCCTAGCAACGCTTTCTCGAATTGCGTAAAAAAAATATATTTTTTCAACATTTCAAAATGCTAGCAACGCTTTCATGAGTTTTGTGAAAAAAATGTATTATTTCCTCATTTTAAAATGCCTAGCAACGATTTCTCGAATTGCATAAAAAAAATATATTTTTTGAACATTTCAAAATGCCTAGAAACGCTTTCATGAGTTTTGTAAAAAAAATATATTTTTTCAACATTTCAAAGTGCCTAGCAACGCGTTCATGTGTTTTGTAAAAAAATATATTTTTTCAACATTTCTAAATGCCTAGCAACGCTTTCATGAATTTTGTGAAAAAAAATATTTTTTCAACATTTCAAAATGCCTAGCAACGCTGTTATGAATAATGTGAAAAAAATATATTTTTTAAACTTTTCAAAATGCCTAGCAACGCTTTCATGAATTTTGTAAAAAAAATATATTTTTTCAGCATTTTAAAATGCCTAGCAACGCTTTCAATAATTGTTTGAAAAAAATATATTTTTTAAACATTTCAAAATGCCTAGCAACGCTTTTATGAATTTTGTAAAAAAAATATAATTTTTCAACATTTTAAAATGCCTAGCAACGCTTTCATGAATTTTGTAAAAAAAATATATTTTTTCAACATTTCAAAGTGCCTAGCAACGATTTCTTGTGTTTTGTAAAAAAAAATATTTTTTCAACATTTCAAAATGCCTAGCAACGCTGTTATGAATAATGTGAAAAAAATATATTTTTTAAACATTTCAAAATGCCTAGCAACGCTTTCATGAATTTTGAAAAAAAATATATTTTTTTAACATTTCAAAGTGCCTAGCAACGCTGTAATGAATAATGTGAAAAAAATATATTTTTTGAACATTTCAAAATGCCTAGCAACGATTTCATGAATTTTGTAAAAAAAATATATATCTTCAACATTTCAAAGTGCCTAGCAACGCTTTCATGTGTTTTGTAAAAAAAATATATTTTTTCAACATTTTAAAATGCCTAGCAACGCATTGATGAATTTTGTGAAAAAAATATATTTTTTCAACATTTCTAAATGCCTAGCAACGCTGTAATGAATAATGTGAAAAAATATATTTTTTAAACATTTCAAAATGCCTAGCGACGCTTTCATGAATTTTGTAAAAAATATATATTTTTTCAACATTTCAAAGTGCCTAGCAACGCTTTCGTGTTTTGTAAAAAAAAAAATTTATTTTTTCAACATTTTAAAATGCCTAGCAACTATTTCATGAATTTTGTGAAATAAATATATTTTTTCAACATTTCTAAATGCCTAGCAACGCTGTTATGAATAATGTGAAAAAAATATACTTTTTTAAACTTTTCAAAATGCCTAGCAACGCTTTCATGAATTTTGTAAAAAAAATATATTTTTCAACATTTCATAATGCCTAGCAACGCTTTCTCAAATTTTGTAAAAAAAATATATTTCTTCTACATTTTAAAATGCCTAGCAACGCTTTCATGAGTTTTGTGAAAAAATGTATTATTTCAACATTTTAAAATGCCTAGCAACGCTTTCTCGAATTACGTAAAAAAAATATATTTTTTCAACATTTCAAAATGCCTGGCAACGATTTCATGAATTTTGTAAAAAAAATATATATTTTCAACATTTCAAAGTGCCTAGCAACGCTTTCATGTGTTTTGTAAAAAAAATATATTTTTTCAACATTTTAAAATGCCTAGCAACGCTTTGATGAATTTTGTGAAAAAAATATATTTTTTCAACATTTCTAAATGCCTAGCAACGCTGTAATGAATAATGTGAAAAAATATATTTTTTAAACATTTCAAAATGCCTAGCGACGCTTTCATGAATTTTGTAAAAAAAAATATATTTTTTCAACATTTCAAAGTGCCTAGCAACGCTTTCATGTGTTTTGTAAAAAAAAAAATATATTTTTTCAACATTTTAAAATGCCTAGCAACTATTTCATGAATTTTGTGAAAAAAAATATTTTTTCAACATTTCAGAATGCCTAGCAACGCTGTTATGAATAATGTGAAAAAAATATATTTTTTTAACATTTTAAAATGCCTAGCAACGCTTTCATGAATTTTGTGAAATAAATATATTTTTTCAACATTTCTAAATGCCTAGCAACGCTGTTATGAATAATGTGAAAAAAATATACTTTTTTAAACATTTCAAAATGCCTAGCAACGCTTTCATGAATTTTGTAAAAAAAATATATTTTTTCAACATTTCATAATGCCTAGCAACGCTTTCTCAAATTTTGTAACAAAAATATATTTTTTCAACATTTTAAAATGCCTAGCAACGCTTTCATTAATTGTGTGAAATAAATATATTTTTTAAACATTTCAAAATGCCTAGCAACGCTTTCATAAAAATTGTAAAAAAAATATATTTTTTCAACATTTTAAAATGCCTAGCAACGCTTTCATGAGTTTTGTGAAAAAAATGTATTATTTCAAAATTTTAAAATGCCTAGCAACGCTTTCTCGAATTGCGTAAAAAAAATATATTTTTTCAACATTTCAAAATGCCTAGCAACGCTTTCATGAGTTTTGTAAAAAAATGTATTATTTCAACATTTTAAAATGCTTAGCAACGCTTTCTCGAATTGCGTAAAAAAATATATTTTTTCAACATTTCAAAATGCCTAGCAACGCTGTAATGAATAATGTGAAAAAAATATATTTTTTGAACATTAAAAAGTGCCTAGCAACGCTTTCATGAATTTTGTAAAAAAAATATATTTTTTCAACATTTCATAATGCCTAGCAATGCTTTCTCAAATTTTGTAACAAAAATATATTTTTTTAACATTTTAAAATGCCTAGCAACGCTTTCATTAATTGTGTGAAATAAATATATTTTTTAAACATTTCAAAATGCCTAGCAACGCTTTCATAAAAATTGTAAAAAAAATGTAATTTTTCAACATTTTAAAATGCCTAGCAACGCTTTGATGAAATTTGTGAAAAAAATATGTTTTCAACATTTCTAAATGCCTAGCAACGCTGTAATGAGTAATGTGAAAAAAATATATTTTTTCAACTTTTCAAAATGCCTAGCAACGCTGTAATGAATAATGTAAAAAAAATATATTTCTTGAACATTTCAAAATGCCTAGCAACGCTTTCATGAATTTTGTGAAAAAAATATATTTTTTCAACATTTCTAAATGCCTAGCAACGCTGTAATGAATAATGTGAAAAAAATATATTTTTTTAAACACTTCAAAATGCCTAGCAACGATTTCATAAAAATTGTAAAAAAAATATATTTTTTCAACGTTTTAAAATGCCTAGAAACGCTTTCATGAATTTTGTAAAAAAAAATATATTTTTTCAACATTTCAAAGTGCCTAGCAACGCTTTCATGTGTTTTGTAAAAAAAATATATTTTTTCAACATTTTAAAATGCCTAGCAACGCTGTTATGAATAATGTGAAAAAAATATATATTTTCAACATTTTAAAATGCCTAGCAACGCTTTGATGAATTTTCTGAAAAAAATATATTTTTTCAACATTTTAAAATGCCTAGCAACGCTTTCATGAGTTTTGTGAAAAAATGTATTATTTCAACATTTTAAAATGCCTAGCAACGCTTTCTCGAATTGCGTAAAAAAAATATATTTTTTAAACATTTCAAAATGCCTAGCAACGCTGTAATGAATAATGTGAAAAATATATATTTTTTGATCATTTCAAAATGCCTAGCAACGCTTTCAAGAATTTTGTAAAAAAAATATATATTTTCAACATTTAAAAGTGCCTAGCAACGCTTTCATGGATTTTGTAAAAAAAATATATTTTTTCAACATTTTAAAATGCCTAGCAACGCTTTGATGAATTTTGTGAAAAAAATATATTTTTTCAACATTTCTAAATGCCTAGCAACGCTGTAATGAATAATGTGAAAAAAATATATTTTTTAAACATTTCAAAATGCCTAGCGACGCTTTCATGAATTTTGTAAAAAAAATATATTTTTTCAACATTTTAAAATGCCTAGCAACTATTTCATGAATTTTGTGAAAAAAAATATTTTTTCAACATTTCAAAATGCCTAGCAACGCTGTTATGAATAATGTGAAAAAAATATATTTTTTCAACATTTTAAAATGCCTAGCAACGCTTCCATGAATTTTGTGAAATAAATATATTTTTTCAACATTTCTAAATGCCTAGCAACGCTGTTATGAATAATGTGAAAAAATATACTTTTTTAAACATTTCAAAATGCCTAGCAACGCTTTCATGAATTTTGTAAAAAAAATATATTTTTTCAACATTTCATAATGCCTAGCAACGCTTTCTCAAATTTTGTAAAAAAAATATATTTTTTCAACATTTTAAAATGCCTAGCAACGCTTTCAATAATTGTGTGAAATAAATATATATTTTAAAATTTCAAAATGCCTAGCAACGTTTCATAAAAATTGTAAAAAAAATATATTTTTTCAACATTTTAAAATGCCTAGCAACGCTTTCATGAGTTTTGTGAAAAAAATGTATTATTTCAACATTTTAAAATGCCTAGCAACGCTTTCTCGAATTGCGTAAAAAAAATATATTTTTTCAACATTTCAAAATTCCTAGCAACGCTTTCATGAGTTTTGTAAAAAAAATGTATTATTTCAACATTTTAAAATGCTTAGCAACGCTATCTCGAATTGCGTAAAAAAATATATTTTTTCAACATTTCAAAATGCCTAGCAACACTTTTATGAATTTTGTAAAAAAAATGTATTATTTCAACATTTTAAAATGCCTAGCAACGCTTTCTCGAATTGCGTAAAAAAAATATATTTTTTCAACATTTCAAAGTGCCTAGCAACGATTTCATGTGTTTTGTAAAAAAAATATATTTTTTCAACACTTTAAATTGCCTAGCAACGCTTTCATGAATTTTGAAAAAAAAATATATTTTTTTAACATTTCAATGTGCCTAGCAACGCTTTCATGTATTTTGTAAAAAAAATAAATTTTTTCAACATTTCAAAATGCCTAGCAATGCTGTTATGAAAAATGTGAAAAAAATATATTTTTTCATCACATCAAAATGCCTAGCAACGCTTTCATGAGTTTTGTAAAAAAATATATTTTTTCAACATTTTAAAATGCCAAGCTACGCTTTGATGAATTTTGTGAAAAAAATATATTTTTTCAACATTTCTAAATGCCTAGCAACGCTGTAATGAATATAGTGAAAAAAATATATTTTTTAAACATTTCAAAATGCCTAAAAACGCTTTCATAAAAATTGTAAAAAAGATATAGTTTTTCAACATTTTAAAATGCCTAGCAACGCTTTCATGAGTTTTGTGAAAAAATGTATTATTTCAACATTTTAAAATGCCTAGCAACGCTTTCTCGAATTGCATAAAAAAAATATATTTTTTCAACATTTCAAAATGCCTAGCAACGCTTTCATGAGTTTTGTAAAAAAAATGTATTATTTCAACATTTTAAAATGCCTAGCAACGCTTTCTCGAATTGCGTAAAAAATGTATTTTTTCAACATTTCAAAATGCCTAGCAACGCTGTAATGAATAATGTGAAAAAAATATATTTTTTGAACATTTCAAAATGCCTAGCAACACTTTTATGCATTTTGTAAAAAAAATATATTTTTTCAACATTTCAAAATGCCTAGCAACGCTTTCATGAGTTTTGTAAAAAAATGTATTATTTCAACATTTTAAAATGCTTAGCAACGCTTTCTTGAATTGCGTAAAAAAATATATTTTTTCAACATTTCAAAATGCCTAGCAACGCTGTAATGAATAATGTGAAAAAAATATATTTTTTGGACATTTCAAAATGCCTAGCAACACTTTTATGAATTTTGTAAAAAAAATGTATTATTTCAACATTTTAAAATGCCTAGCAACGCTTTCTCGAATTGTAAAAAAAATATATTTTTTCAACATTTTAAATTGCCTAGCAACGATTTCATGAATTTTGTGAAAAAAAATATTTTTTCAACATTTCAAAATGCCTAGCAACGCTGTTATGAATAATGTGAAAAAAATATATTTTTTAAACATTTCAAAATGCCTAGCAACGCTTTCATGAATTTTGAAAAAAAAATAGATTTTTTTAACATTTCAATGTACCTAGCAACGCTTTCATGTATTTTGTAAAAAAAATAAATTTTTTCAACATTTCAAAATGCCTAGCAACGCTGTTATGAAAAATGTGAAAAAAATATATTTTTTCATCACATCAAAATGCCTAGCAACGCTTTCATGAGTTTTGTAAAAAAATATATTTTTTCAACATTTTTAAATGCCAAGCTACGCTTTGATGAATTTTGTGAAAAAAATATATTTTTTCAACATTTCTAAATGCCCAGCAACGCTGTAATGAATAATGTGAAAAAAATATATTTTTTAAACATTTCAAAATGCCTAAAAACGCTTTCATAAAAATTGTAAAAAAGATATATTTTTTCAACATTTTAAAATGCCTAGCAACGCTTTCATGTGTTTTGTGAAAAAATGTATTATTTCAACATTTTAAAATGCCTAGCAACGCTTTCTCGAATTGCATAAAAAAAATATATTTTTTCAACATTTCAAAATGCCTAGCAACGCTGTAATGAATAATGTGAAAAAAATATATTTTTTGAACATTTCAAAATGCCTAGCAACACTTTTATGAATTTTGTAAAAAAAATATATTTTTTCAACATTTCAAAATGCCTAGCAACGCTTTCATGAGTTTTGTAAAAAAAATGTATTATTTCAACATTTTAAAATGCTTAGCAACGCTTTCTTGAATTGCGTAAAAAAATATATTTTTTCAACATTTCAAAATGCCTAGCAACGCTGTAATGAATAATTTGAAAAAAATATATTTTTTGAACATTTCAAAATGCCTAGCAACACTTTTATGAATTTTGTAAAATAAATGTATTATTTCAACATTTTAAAATGCCTAGCAACGCTTTCTCGAATTGTAAAAAAAATATATTTTTTCAACATTTTAAATTGCCTAGCAACGATTTCATGAATTTTGTGAAAAAAAATATTTTTTCAACATTTCAAAATGCCTAGTAACGCTGTTATGAATAATGTGAAAAAAATATATTTTTTAAACATTTCAAAATGCCTAGCAACGCTTTCATGAATTTTGAAAAAAAAATATATTTTTTTAACATTTCAATGTACCTAGCAACGCTTTCATGTATTTTGTAAAAAAAATAAATTTTTTCAACATTTCAAAATGCCTAGCAACGCTGTTATGAAAAATGTGAAAAAAATATATTTTTTCATCACAACAAAATGCCTAGCAACGCTTTCATGAGTTTTGTAAAAAAATATATTTGTTCAACATTTTAAAATGCCAAGCTACGCTGTAATGAATAATGTGAAAAAAATATATTTTTTAAACATTCCAAATGCCTAGCAACGCTTTCATGAATTTTGAAAAAAAAATATATGTTTTCAACATTTCAAAATGCCTAGCAACGCTGTAATGAATAATGTGAAAAAAATATATTTTTTGAATATTTCAAAATGCCTAGCAACACTTTTATGAATTTTGTGAAAAAAATATATTTTTTCAACATTTCTAAATGCCTAGCAACGCTGTAATGAATAATGTGAAAAAAATATATTTTTTAAACATTCCAAATGCCTAGCAACGCTTTCATGAATTTTGAAAAAAAATATATGTTTTCAACATTTCAAAATGCCTAGCAACGCTGTAATGAATAATGTGAAAAAAATATATTTTTTGAATATTTCAAAATGCCTAGCAACACTTTTATGAATTTTGTGAAAAAAATATATTTTTTCAACATTTCTAATTGCCTAGCAACGCTGTTATGAATAATGTGAAAAAAATATACTTTTTTAAACATTTCAAAATGCCTAGCAACGCTTTCATGAATTTTGTAAAAAAAATATATTTTTTCTACATTTCATAATGCCTAGCAACGCTTTCTCAAATTTTGTAAATAAAATATATCTTTTCAACATTTTAAAATGCCTAGCAACGCTTTCAATAATTGTGTGAAATAAATATATTTTTTAAACATTTCAAAATGCCTAGCAACTCTTTCATAAAAATTGTAAAAAAAATATATTTTTTCAACATTTTAAAATGCCTAGCAACGCTGTAATGAATAATGTGAAAAAAATATATTTTTTGAACATTTCAAAATGCCTAGCAACACTTTTATGCATTTTGTAAAAAAAATATATTTTTTCAACATTTCAAAATGCCTAGCAACGCTTTCATGAGTTTTGTAAAAAAAATGTATTATTTCAACATTTTAAAATGCTTAGCAACGCTTTCTTGAATTGCGTAAAAAAATATATTTTTTCAACATTTCAAAATGCCTAGCAACGCTGTAATGAATAATGTGAAAAAAATATATTTTTTGGACATTTCAAAATGCCTAGCAACACTTTTATGAATTTTGTAAAAAAAATGTATTATTTCAACATTTTAAAATGCCTAGCAACGCTTTCTCGAATTGTAAAAAAAATATATTTTTTCAACATTTTAAATTGCCTAGCAACGATTTCATGAATTTTGTGAAAAAAAATATTTTTTCAACATTTCAAAATGCCTAGTAACGCTGTTATGAATAATGTGAAAAAAATATATTTTTTAAACATTTCAAAATGCCTAGCAACGCTCTCATGAATTTTGAAAAAAAAATATATTTTTTTAACATTTCAATGTACCTAGCAACGCTTTCATGTATTTTGTAAAAAAAATAAATTTTTTCACCATTTCAAAATGCCTAGCAACGCTGTTATGAAAAATGTGAAAAAAATATATTTTTCATCACAACAAAATGCCTAGCAACGCTTTCATGAGTTTTGTAAAAAAATATATTTGTTCAACATTTTAAAATGCCAAGCTACGCTGTAATGAATAATGTGAAAAAAATATATTTTTTAAACATTCCAAATGCCTAGCAACGCTTTCATGAATTTTGAAAAAAAAATATATGTTTTCAACATTTCAAAATGCCTAGCAACGCTGTAATGAATAATGTGAAAAAAATATATTCTTTGAATATTTCAAAATGCCTAGCAACACTTTTATGAATTTTGTGAAAAAAATATATTTTTTCAACATTTCTAAATGCCTAGCAACGCTGTAATGAATAATGTGAAAAAAATATATTTTTTAAACATTCCAAATGCCTAGCAACGCTTTCATGAATTTTGAAAAAAAATATATGTTTTCAACATTTCAAAATGCCTAGCAACGCTGTAATGAATAATGTGAAAAAAATATATTTTTTGAATATTTCAAAATGCCTAGCAACACTTTTATGAATTTTGTGAAAAAAATATATTTTTTCAACATTTCTAAATGCCTAGCAACGCTGTTATGAATAATGTGAAAAAAATATACTTTTTTAAACATTTCAAAATGCCTAGCAACGCTTTCATGAATTTTGTAAAAAAAATATATTTTTTCTACATTTCATAATGCCTAGCAACGCTTTCTCAAATTTTGTAAATAAAATATATCTTTTCAACATTTTAAAATGCCTAGCAACGCTTTCAATAATTGTGTGAAATAAATATATTTTTTAAACATTTCAAAATGCCTAGCAACGCTTTCATAAAAATTGTAAAAAAAATATATTTTTTCAACATTTTAAAATGCCTAGCAACGCTTTCATGAGTTTTGTGAAAAAAATAAATTATTTCAACATTTTAAAATGCCTAGCAACGCTTTCTCGAATTGCGTAAAAAAATATATTTTTTCAACATTTCAAAATGCCTAGCAACGCTTTCATGAGTTTTGTAAAAAAAATGTATTATTTCAACATTTTAAAATGCCTAGCAACGCTTTCTCGAATTGCGTAAAAAAAAATATTTTTTCAACATTTCAAAATGCCTAGCAACGCTGTAATGAATAATGTGAAAAAAATATATTTTTTGAACATTTCAAAATGCCTAGCAACACTTTTATGAATTTTGTAAAAAAAATATATTTTTTCAACATTTCAAAATGCCTAGCAACGCTTTCATGAGTTTTGTAAAAAAAATGTTTTATTTCAACATTTTAAAATGCTTAGCAACGTTTTCTTGAATTGCGTAAAAAAATATATTTTTTCAACATTTCAAAATGCCTAGCAACGCTGTAATGAATAATGTGAAAAAAATATATTTTTTGAACATTTCAAAATGCCTAGCAACACTTTTATGAATTTTGTAAAAAAAAATGTATTATTTCAACATTTTAAAATGCCTAGCAACGCTTTCTCGAATTGTAAAAAAAATATATTTTTTCAACATTTTAAATTGCCTAGCAACGATTTCATGAATTTTGTGAAAAAAAATATTTTTTCAACATTTCAAAATGCCTAGCAACGCTGTTATGAATAATGTGAAAAAAATATATTTTTTAAACATTTCAAAATGCCTAGCAACGCTTTCATGAATTTTGAAAAAAAAATATATTTTTTTAACATTTCAATGTACCTAGCAACGCTTTCATGTATTTTGTAAAAAAAATAAATTTTTTCAACATTTCAAAATGCCTAGCATCGCTGTTATGAAAAATGTGAAAAAAATATATTTTTTCATCACATCAAAATGCCTAGCAACGCTTTCATGAGTTTTGTTAAAAATATATTTGTTCAACATTTTAAAATGCCAAGCTACGCTTTGATGAATTTTGTGAAAAAAATATATTTTTTCAACATTTCTAAATGCCTAGCAACGCTGTAATGAATAATGTGAAAAAAATATATTTTTTAAACATTCCAAATGCCTAGCAACGCTTTCATGAATTTTGAAAAAAAAATATATGTTTTCAACATTTCAAAATGCCTAGCAACGCTGTAATGAATAATGTGAAAAAAATATATTTTTTGAACATTTCAAAATGCCTAGCAAATCTTTTATGAATTTTGTCAAAAAAATATAATTTTTCAACATTTTAAAATGCCTAGCAACGGTTTGATGAATTTTGTGAAAAAAATATATTTTTTCAACACATCTAAATGCCTAGCAACGCTGTTATGAATAATGTGAAAAAAATATACTTTTTTAAACATTTCAAAATGCCTAGCAACGCTTTCATGAATTTTGTAAAAAAAATATATTTTTTCTACATTTCATAATGCCTAGCAACGCTTTCTCAAATTTTGTAAAAAAAATATATCTTTTCAACATTTTAAAATGCCTAGCAACGCTTTCAATAATTGTGTGAAATAAATATATTTTTTAAACGTTTCAAAATGCCTAGCAACGCTTTCATAAAAATTGTAAAAAAAATATATTTTTTCAACATTTTAAAATGCCTAGCAACGCTTTCATGAGTTTTGTGAAAAAAATAAATTATTTCAACATTTTAAAATGCCTAGCAACGCTTTCTCGAATTGCGTAAAAAATATATTTTTTCAACATTTCAAAATGCCTAGCAACGCTTTCATGAGTTTTGTAAAAAAATGTATTATTTCAACATTTTAAAATGCTTAGCAACGCTTTCTCGAATTGCGTAAAAAATATATTTTTTCAACATTTCAAAATGCCTAGCAACACTGTAATGAGTAATGTGAAAAAAATATATTTTTTCAACTTTTCAAAATGCCTAGCAACGCTGTAATGAATAATGTAAAAAAAATATATTTCTTGAACATTTCAAAATGCCTAGCAACGCTTTCATGAATTTTGTAAAAAAATATATTTTTTCAACATTTCAAAGTGCCTAGCAACGCTTTCATGTGTTTTGTAAAAAAAATATATTTTTTCAACATTTTAAAATGCCTAGCAACGCTGTAATGAATAATGTGAAAAAAATATATTTTTTCAACATTTTAAAATGCCTAGCAACGCTTTCATGAATTTTGTAAAAAAAATATATTTTTTCAACATTTTAAAATGCCTAGCAACGCTTTGATGAATTTTGTGAAAAAAATATATTTTTTCAACATTTCTAAATGCCTAGCAACGCTGTAATGAATAATGTGAAAAAAATATATTTTTTTAAACATTTCAAAATGCCTAGCAACGCTTTCATAAAAATTGTAAAAAAAAATATATTTTTTCAACATTTTAAAATGCCTAGCAACGCTTTGATGAATTTTCTGAAAAAAATATATTTTTTCAACATTTTAAAATGCCTAGCAACGCTTTCATGAGTTTTGTGAAAAAATGTATTATTTCAACATTTTAAAATGCCTAGCAACGCTTTCTCGAATTGCGTAAAAAAATATATTTTTTAAACATTTCAAAATGCCTAGCAACGCTGTAATGAATAATGTGAAAAATATATATTTTTTGAACATTTCAAAATGCCTAGCAACGCTTTCATGAATTTTGTAAAAAAAATATATATTTTCAACATTTCAAAGTGCCTAGCAACGCTTTCATGTGTTTTGTAAAAAAAATTTATTTTTTCAACATTTTAAAATGCCTAGCAACGCATTCAATAATTGTGGGAAAAAAATTATTTTTTCAAATTTCAAAGTGCCTAGCAACGCTGTAATGAATAATGTGAAAAAAATATATTTTTTCAACATTTCAAAATGCCTAGCAACGCTTTCATGAATTTTGTAAAAAAAATATATTTTTTCAACATTTTAAAATGCCTAGCAACGCTTTGATGAATTTTGTGAAAAAAAGATATTTTTTCAACATTTCTAAATGCCTAGCAACGCTGTAATGAATAATGTGAAAAAAATATATTTTTTAAACATTTCAAAATGCCTAGCGACGCTTTCATGTGTTTTGTAAAAAAAATATATTTTTTCAACATTTTAAAATGCCTAGCAACGCTGTAATGAATAATGTGAAAAAAATATATTTTTTCAACATTTCAAAATGCCTAGCAACGCTTTCATGAATTTTGTAAAAAAAATATATTTTTTCAACATTTTAAAATGCCTAGCAACGCTTTGATGAATTTTGTGAAAAAAATATATTTTTTCAACATTCCTAAATGACTAGCAACGCTGTAATGAATAATGTGAAAAAAATATATTTTTTTAAACATTTCAAAATGCCTAGCAACGCTTTCATAAAAATTGTAAAAAAAGATATATTTTTTCAACATTTTAAAATGCCTAGCAACGCTTTGATGAATTTTCTGAAAAAAATATATTTTTTCAACATTTTAAAATGCCTAGCAACGCTTTCATGAGTTTTGTGAAAAAATGTATTATTTCAACATTTTAAAATGCCTAGCAACGCTTTCTGGAATTGCGTAAAAAAATATATTTTTTAAACATTTCAAAATGCCTAGCAACGCTGTAATGAATAATGTGAAAAATATATATTTTTTGAACATTTCAAAATGCCTAGCAACGCTTTCATGAATTTTGTAAAAAAAATATATATTTTCAACATTTCAAAGTGCCTAGCAACGCTTTCATGTGTTTTGTAAAAAAATTTTATTTTTTCAACATTTTAAAATGCCTAGCAACGCATTCAATAATTGTGGGAAAAAAATTATTTTTTCAACATTTCAAAGTGCCTAGCAACGCTGTAATGAATAATGTGAAAAAAATATATTTTTTCAACATTTCAAAATGCCTAGCAACGCTTTCATGAATTTTGTAAAAAAAATATATTTTTTCAACATTTTAAAATGCCTAGCAACCCTTTGATGAATTTTGTGAAAAAAAGATATTTTTTCAACATTTCTAAATGCCTAGCAACGCTGTTATGAATAATGTGAAAAAAATATATTTTTTGAACATTTCAAAATGCCTAGCAACTCTTTTATGAATTTTGTCAAAAAAATATAATTTTTCAACATTTTAAAATGCCTAGCAACGGTTTGATGAATTTTGTAAAAAAAATATATTTTTTCAACATTTCTAAATGCCTAGCAACGCTGTTATGAATAATGTGAAAAAAATATACTTTTTTAAACATTTCAAAATGCCTAGCAACGCTTTCATGAATTTTGTAAAAAAAATATATTTTTTCTACATTTCATAATGCCTAGCAACGCTTTCTCAAATTTTGTAAAAAAAATATATCTTTTCATCATTTTAATATGCCTAGCAACGCTTTCAATAATTGTGTGAAATAAATATATTTTTTAAACGTTTCAAAATGCCTAGCAACGCTTTCATAAAAATTGTAAAAAAAATATATTTTTTCAACATTATAAAATGCCTAGCAACGCTTTCATGAGTTTTGTGAAAAAAATAAATAATTTCAACATTTTAAAATGCCTAGCAACGCTTTCTCGAATTGCGTAAAAAATATATTTTTTCAACATTTCAAAATGCCTAGCAACGCTTTCATGAGTTTTGTAAAAAAATTTATTATTTCAACATTTTAAAATGCTTAGCAACGCTTTCTCGAATTGCGTAAAAAAATATATTTTTTCAACATTTCAAAATGCCTAGCAACGCTGTAATGAGTAATGTGAAAAAAATATATTTTTTCAACTTTTCAAAATGCCTAGCAACGCTGTAATGAAAAATGTAAAAAAAATATATTTCTTGAACATTTCAAAATGCCTAGCAACGCTTTCATGAATTTTGTAAAAAAATATATTTTTTCAACATTTCAAAGTGCCTAGCAACGCTTTCATGTGTTTTGTAAAAAAAATATATTTTTTCAACATTTTAAAATGCCTAGCAACGCTGTAATGAATAATGTGAAAAAAATATATTTTTTCAACATTTCAAAATGCCTAGCAACGCTTTCATGAATTTTGTAAAAAAAATATATTTTTTCAACATTTTAAAATGCCTAGCAACGCTTTGATGAATTTTGTGAAAAAAATATATTTTTTCAACATTTCTAAATGCCTAGCAACGCTGTAATGAATAATGTGAAAAAAATATATTTTTTTAAACATTTCAAAATGCCTAGCAACGCTTTCATAAAAATTGTAAAAAAAAATATATTTTTTCAACATTTTAAAATGCCTAGCAACGCTTTGATGAATTTTCTGAAAAAAATATATTTTTTCAACATTTTAAAATGCCTAGCAACGCTTTCATGAGTTTTGTGAAAAAATGTATTATTTCAACATTTTAAAATGCCTAGCAACGCTTTCTCGAATTGCGTAAAAAAATATATTTTTTAAACATTTCAAAATGCCTAGGAACGATGTAATGAATAATGTGAAAAATATATATTTTTTGAACATTTCAAAATGCCTAGCAACGCTTTCATGAATTTTGTAAAAAAAATATATATTTTCAACATTTCAAAGTGCCTAGCAACGCTTTCATGTGTTTTGTAAAAAAAATTTATTTTTTCAACATTTTAAAATGCCTAGCAACGCATTCAATAATTGTGGGAAAAAAATTATTTTTTCAAATTTCAAAGTGCCTAGCAACGCTGTAATGAATAATGTGAAAAAAATATATTTTTTCAACATTTCAAAATGCCTAGCAACGCTTTCATGAATTTTGTAAAAAAAATATATTTTTTCAACATTTTAAAATGCCTAGCAACGCTTTGATGAATTTTGTGAAAAAAAGATATTTTTTCAACATTTCTAAATGCCTAGCAACGCTGTAATGAATAATGTGAAAAAAATATATTTTTTAAACATTTCAAAATGCCTAGCGACGCTTTCATGTGTTTTGTAAAAAAAATATATTTTTTCAACATTTTAAAATGCCTAGCAACGCTGTAATGAATAATGTGAAAAAAATATATTTTTTCAACATTTCAAAATGCCTAGCAACGCTTTCATGAATTTTGTAAAAAAAATATATTTTTTCAACATTTTAAAATGCCTAGCAACGCTTTGATGAATTTTGTGAAAAAAATATATTTTTTCAACATTTCTAAATGCCTAGCAACGCTGTAATGAATAATGTGAAAAAAATATATTTTTTTAAACATTTCAAAATGCCTAGCAACGCTTTCATAAAAATTGTAAAAAAAGATATATTTTTTCAACATTTTAAAATGCCTAGCAACGCTTTGATGAATTTTCTGAAAAAAATATATTTTTTCAACATTTTAAAATGCCTAGCAACGCTTTCATGAGTTTTGTGAAAAAATGTATTATTTCAACATTTTAAAATGCCTAGCAACGCTTTCTGGAATTGCGTAAAAAAATATATTTTTTAAACATTTCAAAATGCCTAGCAACGCTGTAATGAATAATGTGAAAAATATATATTTTTTGAACATTTCAAAATGCCTAGCAACGCTTTCATGAATTTTGTAAAAAAATTATATATTTTCAACATTTCAAAGTGCCTAGCAACGCTTTCATGTGTCTTGTAAAAAAATTTATTTTTTCAACATTTTAAAATGCCTAGCAACGCATTCAATAATTGTGGGAAAAAAATTATTTTTTCAACATTTCAAAGTGCCTAGCAACGCTGTAATGAATAATGTGAAAAAAATATATTTTTTCAACATTTCAAAATGCCTAGCAACGCTTTCATGAATTTTGTAAAAAAAATATATTTTTTCAACATTTTAAAATGCCTAGCAACCCTTTGATGAATTTTGTGAAAAAAAGATATTTTTTCAACATTTCTAAATGCCTAGCAACGCTGTTATGAATAATGTGAAAAAAATATATTTTTTGAACATTTCAAAATGCCTAGCAACTCTTTTATGAATTTTGTCAAAAAAATATAATTTTTCAACATTTTAAAATGCCTAGCAACGGTTTGATGAATTTTGTGAAAAAAATATATTTTTTCAACATTTCTAAATGCCTAGCAACGCTTTCATGAATTTTGTAAAAAAAATATATTTTTTCTACATTTCATAATGCCTAGCAACGCTTTCTCAAATTTTGTAAAAAAAATATATCTTTTCAACATTTAAATATGCCTAGAAACGCTTTCAATAATTGTGTGAAATAAATATATTTTTTAAACGTTTCAAAATGCCTAGCAACGCTGTAATGAATAATGTGAAAAAAATATATTTTTTCAACATTTCAAAATGCCTAGCAACGCTTTCATGAATTTTGTAAAAAAAATATATTTTTTCAACATTTTAAAATGCCTAGCAACCCTTTGATGAATTTTGTGAAAAAAAGATATTTTTTCAACATTTCTAAATGCCTAGCAACGCTGTAATGAATAATGTGAAAAAAATATATTTTTTAAACATTTCAAAATGCCTAGCGACGCTTTCATGAATTTTCTAAAAAAAATATATTTTTTCAACATTTCAAAGTGCCTAGCAACGCTTTCATGTGTTTTGTAAAAAAAATATATTTTTTCAACATTTTAAAATGCCTAGCAACTATTTCATGAATTTTGTGAAAAAAAATATTTTTTCAACATTTCAAAATGCCTAGCAACGCTGTTATGAATAATGTGAAAAAAATATATTTTTTCAACATTTTAAAATGCCTAGCAACGCTTTCATGAATTTTGTGAAATAAATATATTTTTTCAACATTTCTAAATGCCTAGCAACGCTGTTATGAATAATGTGAAAAAAATATATTTTTTAAACATTTCAAAATGCCTAGCAACGCTTTCATGAATTTTGTAAAAAAAATATATTTTTTTAACATTTCATAATGCCTAGCAACGCTTTCTCAAATTTTGTAAAAAAAATATATTTTTTCAACATTTTAAAATGCCTAGCAACGCTTTCAATAATTGTGTGAAATAAATATATTTTTTAAACATTTCAAAATGCCTAGCAACGCATTCATAAAAATTGTAAAAAAAATATATTTTTTCAACATTTTAAAATGCCTAGCAATGCTTTCATGAGTTTTGTGAAAAAAATGTATTATTTCAACATTTTAAAATGCCTAGCAACGCATTCTCGAATTGCGTAAAAAAATATATTTTTTCAACATTTCAAAATGCCTAGCAACGCTTTCATGAGTTTTGTAAAAAAAATGTATTATTTCAACATTTTAAAATGCTTAGCAACGCTGTTATGAATAATGTGAAAAAAATATATTTTTTCAACATTTCAAAATGCCTAGCAACGCTGTTATGAATAATGTGAAAAAAATATATTTTTTCAACATTTTAAAATGCCTAGCAACGCTTTGATGAATTTTGTGAAAAAAATATATTTTTTCAACATTTCTAAATGCCTAGCAACGCTGTAATGAATAATGTGAAAAAAATATATATTTTTAAACATTTCAAAATGCCTAGCAACGCTTTCATAAAAATTGTAAAAAAAATATATTTTTTCAACGTTTTAAAATGCCTAGCAACGCTTTCATGAATTTTGTAAAAACAATATATTTTTTCAACATTTTAAAATGCCTAGCAACGCTGTTATGAATAATGTGAAAAAAATATATTTTTTCAACATTTTAAAATGCCTTTCATGAATTTTGTGAAATAAATATATTTTTTCAACATTTCTAAATGCCTAGCAACGCTGTTATGAATAATGTGAAAAAAATATACTTTTTTAAACATTTTAAAATGCCTAGCAACGCTTTCATGAGTTTTGTAAAAAAAATGTATTATTTCAACATTTTAAAATGCTTAGCAACGCTTTCTCGAATTGCGTAAAAAAATATATTGCTGTAATGAATAATGTGAAAAAAATATATTTTTTGAACATTTCAAAATGCCTAGCAACACGTTTATGAATTTTGTAAAAAAAAAATTAATTTTTCAACATTTTAAAATGCCTAGCAACGCTATCATGAATTTTGTAAAAAAAATATATTTTTTCAACATTTCAAAGTGCCTAGCAACGCTTTCATGTGTTTTGTAAAAAAAATATATTTTTTCAACATTTTAAATTGCCTAGCAACGATTTCATGAATTTTGTGAAAAAAAATATTTTTTCAACATTTCAAAATGCCTAGCAACGCTGTTATGAATAATGTGATAAAAATGTACTTTTTTAAACATTACAAAATGCCTAGCAACGCTTTCATGAATTTTGTAAAAAAAATATATTTTTTCATCTCATCAAATTGCCTAGCAACGCTGTTATGAATAATGTGAAAAAAATATATTTTTTGAACATTTCAAAATGCCTAGCAACGCTTTCATGAATTTTGTAAAAAAAATATATTTTTTCAACATTTCAAAGTGCCTAGCAACGCTTTCATGTGTTTTGTAAAATAAATATAATTTTTCAACATTTTAAAATGCCTAGCAACGCATTCAATAATTGTGGGAAAAAAATTATTTTTTCAACATTTCAAAGTGCCTAGCAACGCTGTAATGAATAATGTGAAGAAAATATATATTTTGAACATTTCAAAATGCCAAGCAACGCTTTCATGAATATTGTAAAAAAAACATATTTTTTCAACATTTTAAAATGCCTAGCAACGGTTTCATGAGTTTTGTGAAAAAATGTATTATTTCAACATTTTAAAATGCCTAGCAACGCTTTGATGAATTTTGTGAAAAAAATATATTTTTTCAACATTTCTAAATGCCTAGCAACGCTGTAATGAATAATGTGAAAAAAATATATTTTTTAAATATTTCAAAATGCCTAGCAACGCTTTCATAAAAATTGTAAAAAAAATATATTTTTTCAACATTTTAAAATGCCTAGCAACGGTTTCATGAGTTTTGTGAAAAAATGTATTATTTCAACATTTTAAAATGTCTAGCAACGCTTTCTCGAATTGCGTAAACAAAATATATTTTTTCAACATTTCAAAATGCCTAGCAACGCTTTCATGACTTTTGTGGAAAAAATGTATTTTTCAACATTTTAAAATGCTTAGCAACGCTTTCTCGAATTGTGTAAAAATAATATATATTTTAAACATTTCAAAATGCCTAGCAACGCTTTCATGATTTTGTGAAAAAAATGTATTTTTCAACATTTCAAAATGCCTAGCAACGCTGTTATGAATAATGTGAAAAAATATATTTTTTTAACATTTAAAAATGCCTAGCAACGCTTTCATGAATTTTGTGAAAAAAATATATTTTTTTCAACATTTCTAAATGCCTAGCAACGCTGTAATAAATAATGTGAAAAAAATATATTTTTTAAACATTTCAAAATGCCTAGCAACGCTTTCATAAAAATTGTAAAAAAAATATATTTTTTCAACATTTTAAAATGCCTAGCAACGGTTTGATGAGTTTTGTGTAAAAATGTATTATTTCAACATTTTAAAATGTCTAGCAACGCTTTCTCGAATTGCGTAAACAAAATATATTTTTTCAACATTTCAAAATGCCTAGCAACGCTTTCATGACTTTTGTGAAAAAAATGTATTTTTCAACATTTCAAAATGCCTAGCAACGCTGTTATGAATAATGTGAAAAAAAATATATTTTTTTAACATTTTAAAATGCCTAGCAACGCTTTCATGAATTTTGTGAAAAAATTATATTTTTCAACATTTTAAAATGCTTAGCAACGCTTTCTCGAATTGTGTAAAAATAATATATATTTTAAACATTTCAAAATGCCTAGCAACGCTTTCATGATTTTGTGAAAAAAATGTATTTTTCAACATTTCAAAATGCCTAGCAACGCTGTTATGAATAATGTGAAAAAATATATTTTTTTAACATTTAAAAATGCCTAGCAACGCTTTCATGAATTTTGTGAAAAAAATATATTTTTTTCAACATTTCTAAATGCCTAGCAACGCTGTAATAAATAATGTGAAAAAAATATATTTTTTAAACATTTCAAAATGCCTAGCAACCCTTTCATAAAAATTGTAAAAAAAATATATTTTTTCAACATTTTAAAATGCCTAGCAACGGTTTGATGAATTTTGTGAAAAAAATATATTTTTTCAACATTTCAAAATGCCTAGCAACGCTGTAATAAATAATGTAAAAAAAATATATTTTTTTACCATTTCAAAATGCCTAGCAACGCTTTCATGAATTTTGTAAAAAAAATATATTTTTTCAACATTTCAAAGTGCCTAGCAACGCTTTCATGTGTTTTGTAAAAAAAAATATATTTTTTCAACATTTTAAAATGCCTAGCAACGCTGTTATGAATAATGTGAAAAAAATATATTTTTTCAACATTTTAAAATGCCTAGCAACGCTTTGATGAATTTTGTGAAAAAAATATATTTTTTCAACATTTTAAAATGCCTAGCAACGCTATCATGAGTTTTGTGAAAAAATGTATTATTTCAACATTTTAAAATGCCTAGCAAAGCTTTCTCGAATTGCGTAAAAAAAAATATAGATGTTTTCAACATTTCAAAATTCCTAGCAACGCTTTCATGAGTTTTGTGAAAAAAATGTATTTTTCAACATTTTAAAATGCCTAGCAACGCTGTTATGAATAATGTGAAAAAAATATATTTTTTTAACATTTTAAAATGCGTAGCAACGCTTTCATGAATTTTGTGAAAAAATTATATTTTTTCAACATTTCTAAATGCCTAGCAACGCTGTAATGAATAATGTGAAAAAAATATATTTTTTAAACATTTCAAAATGCCTAGCAACGCTTTCATAAAAATTGTAAAAAAAATATATATTTTCAACATTTTAAAATGCCTAGCAACGGTTTGATGAATTTTGTGAAAAAAATTTATTTTTTCAACATTTCAAAATACCTAGCAATGCTGTAATAAATAATGTAAAAAAAATATATTTTTTGAACATTTCAAAATGCCTAGCAACGCTTTCATGTGTTTTGTAAAAAAAATATATTTTTTCAACATTTTAAAATGCCTAGCAACGCTGTTATGAATAATGTGAAAAAAATATATTTTTTCAACATTTTAAAATGCCTAGCAACGCTTTGATGAATTTTGTGAAAAAAATATATTTTCTCAACATTTTAAAATGCCTAGCAACGCTATCATGAGTTTTGTGAAAAAATGTATTATTTCAACATTTTAAAATGCCTAGCAACGCTTTCTCGAATTGCGTAAAAAAAATATATGTTTTCAACATTTCTAAATGCCTAGCAACGCTGTAATGAGTCATGTGAAAAAAATATATTTTTTAAACTTTTCAAAATGCCTAGCAACGCTGTAATGAATAATGTAAAAAAAATATATTTCTTGAACATTTCAAAATGCCTAGCAACGCTTTCATGAATTTTGTAAAAAAATATATTTTTTCAACATTTCAAAGTGCCTAGCAACGCTTTCATGTGTTTTGTAAAAAAAATATATTTTTTCAACATTTTAAAATGCCTAGCAACGCTGTTATGAATAATGTGAAAAAAATATATTTATTCAACATTTTAAAATGCCTAGCAACGCTTTGATCAATTTTCTGAAAAAAATATATATTTTCAACATTTTAAAATGCCTAGCAACGCTTTCATGAGTTTTGTGAAAAAATGTATTATTTCAACATTTTAAAATGCCTAGCAACGCTTTCTCGAATTGCATAAAAAAAATATATTTTTTCAACATTTCAAAATGCCTAGCAACGCTTTCTCGAATTGCGTAAAAAAAATATATTTTTTCAACATTTCTAAATGCCTAGCAACGCTGTAATGAATAATGTGAAAAAAATATATTTTTTAAACATTTCAAAATGCCTAGCGACGCTTTCATGAATTTTGTAAAAAAAAAATATATTTTTTCAACATTTTAAAATGCCTAGCAACTATTTCATGAATTTTGTGAAAAAAAATATTTTTTCAACATTTCAAAATGCCTAGCAACGCTGTAATGAATAATGTGAAAAAAATATATTTTTTGAACATTAAAAAGTGCCTAGCAACACTTTTATGAATTTTGTAAAAAAAATGTAATTTTTCAACATTTTAAAATGCCTAGCAACGCTTAGATGAATTTTGTGAAAAAAATATATGTTTTCAACATTTCTAAATGCCTAGCAACGCTGTAATGAGTAATGTGAAAAAAATATATTTTTTCAACTTTT
This sequence comes from Prosapia bicincta, assembly GCA_036971475.1. Taxonomy (NCBI): domain Eukaryota; kingdom Metazoa; phylum Arthropoda; class Insecta; order Hemiptera; family Cercopidae; genus Prosapia; species Prosapia bicincta. The sequence goes on from JBAIZL010000001.1 coordinate 291,477,609, forward strand.
CAAAATGCCTAGCAACGCTGTAATGAATAATGTAAAAAAAATATATTTCTTTAACATTTCAAAATGCCTAGCAACGCTTTCATGAATTTTGTAAAAAAATATATTTTTTCAACATTTCAAAGTGCCTAGCAACGCTTTCATGTGTTTTGTAAAAAAAATATATTTTTTCAACATTTTAAAATGCCTAGCAACGCTGTAATGAATAATGTGAAAAAAATATATTTTTTCAACATTTCAAAATGCCTAGCAAGGCTTTCATGAATATTGTAAAAAAAATATATTTTTTCAACATTTTAAAATGCCTAGCAACGCTTTGATGAATTTTGTGAAAAAAATATATTTTTTCAACATTTCTAAATGACTAGCAACGCTGTAATGAATAATGTGAAAAAAATATATTTTTTCAACATTTCTAAATGCCTAGCAACGCTGTAATGAATAATGTGAAAAAAATATATTTTTTTAAACATTTCAAAATGCCTAGCAACGCTTTCATAAAAATTGTAAAAAAAATATATTTTTTCAACATTTTAAAATGCCTAGCAACGCTTTCATGAATTTTGTAAAAAAAATATATTTTTTCAACATTTCAAAGTGCCTAGCAACGCTTTCATGTGTTTTGTAAAAAAAATATATTTTTTCAACATTTTAAAATGCCTAGCAACGCTGTTATGAATAATGTGAAAAAAATACATTTTTTCAACATTTTAAAATGCCTAGTAACGCTTTGATAAATTTTCTGAAAAAAATATATATTTTCAACATTTTAAAATGCCTAGCAACGCTTTCATGAGTTTTGTGAAAAAATGTATTATTTCAACATTTTAAAATGCCTAGCAACGCTTTCTCGAATTGCGTAAAAAAAATATAATTTTTCAACATTTCAAAACGCCTAGCAACGCTTTCATGAGTTTTGTGAAAAAAATGTATTTTTCAACATTTTAAAATGCCTAGCAACGCTTTCTCGAATTGTGTAAAAAAAATATATTTTTTAAACATTTCAAAGTGCCTAGCAACGCTGTAATGAATAATGTGAAAAAAAATATATTTTTTCAACATTTTAAAATGCCTAGCAACGCTTTGATGAATTTTGTGAAAAAAATATATTTTTTCAACATTTCTAAATGCCTAGCAACGCTGTAATGAATAATGTGAAAAAAATATATTTTTTAAACATTTCAAAATGCCTAGCGACGCTTTCATGAATTTTGTAAAAAAAATATATTTTTTCAACATTTCTAAGTGCCTAGCAACGCTTTCAATAATTGTGTGAAATAAATATATTTTTTAAACATTTCAAAATGCCTAGCAACGCTTTCATAAAAATTGTAAAAAAAATATATTTTTTCAACATTTTAAAATGCCTAGCAACGCTGTTATGAATAATGTGAAAAAATATACTTTTTTAAACATTTCAAAATGCCTAGCAACGCTTTCATGAATTTTGTAAAAAAAATATATTTTTTCAACATTTCATAATGCCTAGCAACGCTTTCTCAAATTTTGTAAAAAAAATATATTTTTTCAACATTTTAAAATGCCTAGCTACGCTTTCAATAATTGTGTGAAATAAATATATTTTTTAAACATTTCAAAATGCCTAGCAACGCTTTCATAAAAATTGTAAAAAAAATATATTTTTTCAACATTTTAAAATGCCTAGCAACGCTTTCATGAGTTTTGTGAAAAAAATGTATTATTTCAACATTTTAAAATGCCTAGCAACGCTTTCTCGAATTGCGTAAAAAAAATATATTTTATCAACATTTCAAAATGCCTAGCAACGCTTTCATGAGTTTTGTAAACAAAATGTATTATTTCAACATTTTAAAATGCTTAGCAACGCTTTCTCGAATTGCGTAAAAAAATATATTTTTTCAACATTTCAAAATGCCTAGCAACGCTTTGATGAATTTTCTGAAAAAAATATATATTTTCAACATTTTAAAATGCATAGCAACGCTTTCATGAGTTTTGTGAAAAAATGTATTATTTCAACATTTTAAAATGCCTAGCAACGCTTTCTCGAATTGCGTAAAAAAAATATATTTTTTCAACATTTCAAAGTGCCTAGCAACGCTTTCATGTGTTTTGTAAAAAAAATATATTTTTTCAACATTTTAAAATGCCTAGCAACGCATTCAATAATTGTGGGAAAAAAATATATTTTTTCAACATTTCAAAATGCCTAGCAACGCTTTCATGAATTTTGTAAAAAAAATATATTTTTTCAACATTTTAAAATGCCTAGCAACGCTTTGATGAGTTTTGTGAAAAAAATATATTTTTTCAACGTTTCTAAATGCCTAGCAACGCTGTAATCAATAATGTGAAAAAAATATATTTTTTAAACATTTCAAAATGCCTAGCGACGCTTTCATGATTTTTGTAAAAAAAAATATATATTTTTTCAACATTTTAAAATGCCTAGCAACTATTTCATGAATTTTGTGAAAAAAAATATTTTTTCAACATTTCAAAATGCCTAGCAACGCTGTTATGAATAATGTGAAAAAAATATATTTTTTTAACATTTTAAAATGCCTAGCAACGCTTTCATGAATTTTGTGAAATAAATATATTTTTTCAACATTTCTAAATGCCTAGCAACGCTGTTAAGAATAATGTGAAAAAAATATACTTTTTTAAACATTTCAAAATGCCTAGCAACGCTTTCATGAATTTTGTAAAAAAAATATATTTTTTCAACATTTCATAATGCCTAGCAACGCTTTCTCAAATTTTGTAAAAAAAATATATTTTTTCAACATTTTAAAATGCCTAGCAACGCTTTCATAAAAATTGTAAAAAAAATATATTTTTTCAACATTTTAAAATGCCTAGCAACGCTTTCATGAGTTTTGTAAAAAAATGTATTATTTCAACATTTTAAAATGCCTAGCAACGCTTTCTCGAATTGCGTAAAAAAAATATATTTTTTCAACATTTCTAAATGCCTAGCAACGCTGTAATGAATAATGTGAAAAAAATATATTTTTTAAACATTTCAAAATGCCTAGCGACGCTTTCATGAATTTTGTAAAAAAAAAATATATTTTTTCAACATTTTAAAATGCCTAGCAACTATTTCATGAATTTTGTGAAAAAAAATATTTTTTCAACATTTCAAAATGCCTAGCAACGCTGTAATGAATAATGTGAAAAAAATATATTTTTTGAACATTAAAAAGTGCCTAGCAACACTTTTATGAATTTTGTAAAAAAAATGTAATTTTTCAACATTTTAAAATGCCTAGCAACGCTTAGATGAATTTTGTGAAAAAAATATATGTTTTCAACATTTCTAAATGCCTAGCAACGCTGTAATGAGTAATGTGAAAAAAATATATTTTTTCAACTTTTCAAAATGCCTAGCAACGCTGTAATGAATAATGTAAAAAAAATATATTTCTTTAACATTTCAAAATGCCTAGCAACGCTTTCATGAATTTTGTAAAAAAATATATTTTTTCAACATTTCAAAGTGCCTAGCAACGCTTTCATGTGTTTTGTAAAAAAAATATATTTTTTCAACATTTTAAAATGCCTAGCAACGCTGTAATGAATAATGTGAAAAAAATATATTTTTTCAACATTTCAAAATGCCTAGCAAGGCTTTCATGAATATTGTAAAAAAAATATATTTTTTCAACATTTTAAAATGCCTAGCAACGCTTTGATGAATTTTGTGAAAAAAATATATTTTTTCAACATTTCTAAATGCCTAGCAACGCTGTAATGAATAATGTGAAAAAAATATATTTTTTTAAACATTTCAAAAAGCCTAGCAACGCTTTCATAAAAATTGTAAAAAAAATATATTTTTTCAACATTTTAAAATGCCTAGCAACGGTTTGATGAATAATGTGAAAAAAATATATTTTTTCAACATTTTTAAATGCCTAGCAACGCTTTGATGAATTTTGTGAAAAACATATATTTTTTCAACATTTCTAAATGCCTAGCAACGCTGTAATGAATAATGTGAAAAAAATATATTTTTTTAAACATTTCAAAATGCCTAGCAACGCTTTCATAAAAATTGTAAAAAAAATATATTTTTTCAACATTTTAAAATGCCTAGCAACGCTTTCATGAATTTTGTAAAAAAAATATATTTTTTCAACATTTCAAAGTGCCTAGCAACGCTTTCATGTGTTTTGTAAAAAAAATATATTTTTTCAACATTTTAAAATGCCTAGCAACGCTGTTATGAATAATGTGAAAAAAATACATTTTTTCAACATTTTAAAATGCCTAGTAACGCTTTGATAAATTTTCTGAAAAAAATATATATTTTCAACATTTTAAAATGCCTAGCAACGCTTTCATGAGTTTTGTGAAAAAATGTATTATTTCAACATTTTAAAATGCCTAGCAACGCTTTCTCGAATTGCGTAAAAAAAATATAATTTTTCAACATTTCAAAACGCCTAGCAACGCTTTCATGAGTTTTGTGAAAAAAATGTATTTTTCAACATTTTAAAATGCCTAGCAACGCTTTCTCGAATTGTGTAAAAAAAATATATTTTTTAAACATTTCAAAGTGCCTAGCAACGCTGTAATGAATAATGTGAAAAAAAATATATTTTTTCAACATTTTAAAATGCCTAGCAACGCTTTGATGAATTTTGTGAAAAAAATATATTTTTTCAACATTTCTAAATGCCTAGCAACGCTGTAATGAATAATGTGAAAAAAATATATTTTTTAAACATTTCAAAATGCCTAGCGACGCTTTCATGAATTTTGTAAAAAAAATATATTTTTTCAACATTTCTAAGTGCCTAGCAACGCTTTCAATAATTGTGTGAAATAAATATATTTTTTAAACATTTCAAAATGCCTAGCAACGCTTTCATAAAAATTGTAAAAAAAATATATTTTTTCAACATTTTAAAATGCCTAGCAACGCTGTTATGAATAATGTGAAAAAAATATACTTTTTTAAACATTTCAAAATGCCTAGCAACGCTTTCATGAATTTTGTAAAAAAAATATATTTTTTCAACATTTCATAATGCCTAGCAACGCTTTCTCAAATTTTGTAAAAAAAATATATTTTTTCAACATTTTAAAATGCCTAGCTACGCTTTCAATAATTGTGTGAAATAAATATATTTTTTAAACATTTCAAAATGCCTAGCAACGCTTTCATAAAAATTGTAAAAAAAATATATTTTTTCAACATTTTAAAATGCCTAGCAACGCTTTCATGAGTTTTGTGAAAAAAATGTATTATTTCAACATTTTAAAATGCCTAGCAACGCTTTCTCGAATTGCGTAAAAAAATATATTTTATCAACATTTCAAAATGCCTAGCAACGCTTTCATGAGTTTTGTAAACAAAATGTATTATTTCAACATTTTAAAATGCTTAGCAACGCTTTCTCGAATTGCGTAAAAAAATATATTTTTTCAACATTTCAAAATGCCTAGCATCGCTGTAATGAATAATGTGAAAAAAATATATTTTTTGAACATTTAAAAATGCCTAGCAACACTTTTATGAATTTTGTAAAAAAAATGTAATTTTTCAACATTTTAAAATGCCTAGCAACGCTTTGATGAATTTTGTGAAAAAAATATATTTTTTCAACATTTCTAAATGCCTAGCAACGCTGTAATAAGTAATGTGAAAAAAAAATATTTTTTCAACTTTTCAAAATGCCTAGCAACGCTGTAATGAATAATGTAAAAAAAATATATTTTTTTTACAAAATTCATGAAAGCGTTGCTAGGCATTTTGAAATGTTGAAAAAATATATTTTTTTCACATTATTCATTACAGCGTTGCTAGGCATTTTGAAATGTTGAAAAAATATATTTTTTTTATACAATTCGAGAAAGGGTTGCTAGGCATTTTAAAATGTTAAAAAAAATTATTTTTTTCACACAATTATTGAGAGCGTTGCTAGGCATGTTAAAATGATGAAAAAATATATTTTCTTTACAATATTCATGAAAGCGTTGCTAGGCACTTTGAAATGTTGAAAAATAATTTTTTTTAAGCAATTCGAAAAAGCGTTGCTAGGCATTTTAAAATGTTGAAATAATATATTTTTTTCACAAAACTCATGAAAGCGTTTCTAGGCATTTTGAAATGTTGAAAATATATATATTTTTTTTACGCAATTCGAGAAAGCGTTGCTGGGCATTTTAAAATGTTGAAATAATACATTTTTTCACAAAACTCATGAAAGCGTTGCTAGGCATTTAGAAATGTTGAAAAAATACATTTTTTCACAAAACTCATGAAAGCGTTGCTAGGCATTTTGATGTGATGAATAAATATATTTTTTCACATTTTTCATAACAGCGTTGCTAGGCATTTTGAAATGTTGAAAAAATTTATTTTTTCCACACAATTATTGAGAGCGTTGCTAGGCATTTCAAAATGATGAAAAAATATATTTTCTTTACAATATTCATGAAAGCGTTGCTAGGCATTTTGAAATGTTGAAAAATATATTTTTTTTACGCAATTCGAGAAAGCGTTGCTAGGCATTTTAAAATGTTGAAATAATACATTTTTTCACAAAACTCATGAAAGCGTTGCTAGGCATTTTAAAATGTTGAAAAAATATATTTTTTTTACAAAATTCATGAAAGCGTTGCTAGGCATTTTGAAATGTTGAAAAAAAATATTTTTTTCACATTATTCATTACAGCGTTGCTAGGCATTTTGAAATGTTGAAAAAATATATTTTTTTTACACATTTCGAGAAAGGGTTGCTAGGCATTTTAAAATGTTGAAAAAATACATTTTTTCACAAAACTCATGAAAGCGTTGCTAGGCATTTTGATGTGATGAAAAAATATATTTTTTTCACATTTTTCATAACAGCGTTGCTAGGCATTTTGAAATGTTGAAAAAATATAATTTTAAACATTTCAAAATGCCTAGCAACGCTTTCATAAAAATTGTAAAAAAAATATATTTTTTCAACATTTTAAAATTCCTAGCAACGCTTTCATGAGTTTTGTAAAAAAAATGTATTATTTCATCATTTTAAAATTCCTAGCAACGCTTTCTCGAATTGCGTAAAAAAAATATATTTTTTCAACATTTCAAAATGCCTAGCAACGCTGTTATGAATAATGTAAAAAAAATATATTTTTTCAACATTTTAAAATGCCTAGCAACGCTTTCATGAGTTTTGTAAAAAAAATGTATTATTTCATCATTTTAAAATGCCTAGCAACGCTTTCTCGAATTGCGTAAAAAAAATATATTTTTTCAACATTTCTAAATGCCTAGCAACGCTGTAATGAATAATGTGAAAAAAATATATTTTTTAAACATTTCAAAATGCCTAGCGACGCTTTTATGAATTTTGTAAAAAAAAAATATATTTTTTCAACATTTTAAAATGCCTAGCAACTATTTCATGAATTTTGTGAAAAAAAATATTTTTTCAACATTTCAAAATGCCTAGCAACGCTGTAATGAATAATGTGAAAAAAATATATTTTTTGAACATTAAAAAGTGCCTAGCAACACTTTTATGAATTTTGTAAAAAAAATGTAATTTTTCAACATTTTAAAATGCCTAGCAACGCTTAGATGAATTTTGTGAAAAAAATATATGTTTTCAACATTTCTAAATGCCTAGCAACGCTGTAATGAGTAATGTGAAAAAAATATATTTTTTCAACTTTTCAAAATGCCTAGCAACGCTGTAATGAATAATGTAAAAAAAATATATTTCTTTAACATTTCAAAATGCCTAGCAACGCTTTCATGAATTTTGTAAAAAAATATATTTTTTCAACATTTCAAAGTGCCTAGCAACGCTTTCATGTGTTTTGTAAAAAAAATATATTTTTTCAACATTTTAAAATGCCTAGCAACGCTGTAATAAATAATGTGAAAAAAATATATTTTTTCAAAATTTCAAAATGCCTAGCAAGGCTTTCATGAATATTGTAAAAAAAATATATTTTTTCAACATTTTAAAATGCCTAGCAACGCTTTGATGAATATTGTGAAAAAAATATATTTTTTCAACATTTCTAAATGCCTAGCAACGCTGTAATGAATAATGTGAAAAAAAATATATTTTTTCAACATTTTAAAATGCCTAGCAACGCTTTCATGAATTTTGTGAAATAAATATATTTTTTCAACATTTCTAAATGCCTAGCAACGCTGTTATGAATAATGTGAAAAAAATATACTTTTTTAAACATTTCAAAATGCCTAGCAACGCTTTCATGAATTTTGTAAAAAAAATATATTTTTTCAACATTTTAAAATGCCTAGCAACGCTTTCAATAATTGTATGAAATAAATATATTTTTTAAACATTTCAAAATGCCTAGCAACGCTTTCATAAAAATTGTAAAAAAAATATATTTTTTCAACATTTTAAAATGCCTAGCCACGCTTTCATGAGTTTTGTGAAAAAAATGTATTATTTCAACATTTTAAAATGCCTAGCAACGCTTTCTCGAATTGCGTAAAAAAAATATATTTTTTCAACATTTCAAAATGCCTAGCAACGCTTTCATGAGTTCTGTAAACAAAATGTATTATTTCAACATTTTAAAATGCTTAGCAACGCTTTCTCGAATTGCGTAAAAAAATATATTTTTTCAACATTTCAAAATGCCTAGCATCGCTGTAATGAATAATGTGAAAAAAATATATTTTTTGAACATTTAAAAATGCCTAGCAACACTTTTATGAATTATGTAAAAAAAATGTAATTTTTCAACATTTTAAAATGCCTAGCAACGCTTTGATGAATTTTGTGAAAAAAATATATTTTTTCAACATTTCTAAATGCCTAGCAACGCTGTAATAAGTAATGTGAAAAAAAAATATTTTTTCAACTTTTCAAAATGCCTAGCAACGCTGTAATGAATAATGTAAAAAAAATATATTTTTTTTACAAAATTCATGAAAGCGTTGCTAGGCATTTTGAAATGTTGAAAAAATATATTTTTTTCACATTATTCATTACAGCGTTGCTAGGCATTTTGAAATGTTGAAAAAATATATTTTTTTTATACAATTCGAGAAAGGGTTGCTAGGCATTTTAAAATGTTAAAAAAAATTATTTTTTTCACACAATAATTGAGAGCGTTGCTAGGCATGTTAAAATGATGAAAAAATATATTTTCTTTACAATATTCATGAAAGCGTTGCTAGGCATTTTGAAATGTTGAAAAATAATTTTTTTTAAGCAATTCGAAAAAGCGTTGCTAGGCATTTTAAAATGTTGAAATAATATATTTTTTTCACAAAACTCATGAAAGCGTTGCTAGGCATTTTGAAATGTTGAAAAAATATATTTTTTTTACACAATTCGAGAAAGGGTTGCTAGGCATTTTAAAATGTTGAAAAAATACATTTTTCACAAAACTCATGAAAGCGTTGCTAGGCATTTTGATGTGATGAAAAAATATATTTTTTTCACATTTTTCATAACAGCGTTGCTAGGCATTTTGAAATGTTGAAAAAATATAATTTTAAACATTTCAAAATGCCTAGCAACGCTTTCATAAAAATTGTAAAAAAAATATATTTTTTCAACATTTTAAAATTCCTAGCAACGCTTTCATGAGTTTTGTGAAAAAAATGTATTATTTCAACATTTTAAAATGCCTAGCAACGCTTTCTCGAATTGCGTAAAAAAAATATATTTTTTCAACATTTCAAAATGCCTAGCAACGCTGTTATGAATAATGTAAAAAAAATATATTTTTTCAACATTTTAAAATGCCTAGCAACGCTTTCATGAATTTTGTGAAATAAATATATTTTTTCAACATTTCTAAATGCCTAGCAACGCTGTTATGAATAATGTGAAAAAAATATACTTTTTTAAACATTTCAAAATGCCTAGCAACGCTTTCATGAATTTTGTAAAAAAAATATATTTTTTCAACATTTCATAATGCCTAGCAACGCTTTCTCAAAATTTGTAAAAAAAATATATTTTTTCAACATTTTAAAATGCCTAGCAACGCTTTCAATAATTGTGTGAAATAAATATATTTTTTAAACATTTCAAAATGCCTAGCAACGCTTTCATAAAAATTGTAAAAAAAATATATTTTTTCAACATTTTAAAATGCCTAGCAACGCTTTCATGAGTTTTGTGAAAAAAGTGTATTATTTCAACATTTTAAAATGCCTAGCAACGCTTTCTCGAATTGCGTAAAAAAAATATATTTTTTCAACATTTCAAAATGCCTAGCAACGCTTTCATGAGTTTTGTAAAAAAAATGTATTATTTCAACATTTTAAAATGCTTAGCAACGCTTTCTCGAATTGCGTAAAAAAAATATATTTTTTCAACATTTCAAAATGCCTAGCAACGCTGTAATGAATAATGTGAAAAAAATATATTTTTTGAACATTTCAAAATGCCTAGCAACACTTTTATGAATTTTGTGAAAAAAAATAAAATTTTTCAACATTTTAAAATGCCTAGCAACGGTTTGATGAATTTTGTGAAAAAAATATATTTTTTCAACATTTCAAAATGCCTAGCAACGCTGAAATGAATAATGTAAAAAAAATATATTTTTTGAACATTTCAAAATGCCTAGCAACGCATTCATTAATTTTGTAAAAAAAATATAATTTTGCAACATTTTAAAATGCCTAGCAACGCTTTGATGAATTTTGTGAAAAAAATATATTTTTTCAACATTTCTAAATGCCTAGCAACGCTGTAATAAGTAATGTGAAAAAAAAATATTTTTTCAACTTTTCAAAATGCCTAGCAACGCTGTAATGAATAATGTAAAAAAAATATATTTCTTGAACATTTCAAAATGGATAGCGTTGCTAGGCATTTTAAAATGTTGAAAAAATATATTTTTTTTACAAAATTCATGAAAGCGTTGCTAGGCATTTTGAAATGTTGAAAAAATATATTTTTTCACATTATTCATTACAGCGTTGCTATTCATTTTGAAATGTTGAAAAAATATATTTTTTTACATATTTCGAGAAAGGGTTGCTAGGCATTTTAAAATGTTAAAAAAAATTATTTTTTTCACCCAATTATTGAGAGCGTTGCTAGGCATTTTAAAATGATGAAAAAATATATTTTCTTTACAATATTCATGAAAGCGTTGCTAGGCATTTTGAAATGTTGAAAAATAATTTTTTTTTACGCAATTCGAGAAAGCGTTGCAAGGCATTTTAAAATGTTGAAATAATATATTTTTTTCACAAAACTCATGAAAGCGTTGCTAGGCATTTTGAAATGTTGAAAAAATATATTTTTTTTACACAATTCGAGAAAGGGTTGCTAGGCATTTTAAAATGTTGAAAAAATACATTTTTCACAAAACTCATGAAAGCGTTGCTAGGCATTTTGATGTGATGAAAAAATATATTTTTTTCACATTTTTCATAACAGCGTTGCTAGGCATTTTGAAATGTTGAAAAAATATAATTTTAAACATTTCAAAATGCCTAGCAACGCTTTCATAAAAATTGTAAAAAAAATATATTTTTTCAACATTTTAAAATTCCTAGCAACGCTTTCATGAGTTTTGTGAAAAAAATGTATTATTTCAACATTTTAAAATGCCTAGCAACGCTTTCTCGAATTGCGTAAAAAAAATATATTTTTTCAACATTTCAAAATGCCTAGCAACGCTGTTATGAATAATGTAAAAAAAATATATTTTTTCAACATTTTAAAATGCCTAGCAACGCTTTCATGAATTTTGTGAAATAAATATATTTTTTCAACATTTCTAAATGCCTAGCAACGCTGTTATGAATAATGTGAAAAAAATATACTTTTTTAAACATTTCAAAATGCCTAGCAACGCTTTCATGAATTTTGTAAAAAAAATATATTTTTTCAACATTTCATAATGCCTAGCAACGCTTTCTCAAAATTTGTAAAAAAAATATATTTTTTCAACATTTTAAAATGCCTAGCAACGCTTTCAATAATTGTGTGAAATAAATATATTTTTTAAACATTTCAAAATGCCTAGCAACGCTTTCATAAAAATTGTAAAAAAAATATATTTTTTCAACATTTTAAAATGCCTAGCAACGCTTTCATGAGTTTTGTGAAAAAAGTGTATTATTTCAACATTTTAAAATGCCTAGCAACGCTTTCTCGAATTGCGTAAAAAAAATATATTTTTTCAACATTTCAAAATGCCTAGCAACGCTTTCATGAGTTTTGTAAAAAAAATGTATTATTTCAACATTTTAAAATGCTTAGCAACGCTTTCTCGAATTGCGTAAAAAAAATATATTTTTTCAACATTTCAAAATGCCTAGCAACGCTGTAATGAATAATGTGAAAAAAATATATTTTTTGAACATTTCAAAATGCCTAGCAACACTTTTATGAATTTTGTGAAAAAAAATAAAATTTTTCAACATTTTAAAATGCCTAGCAACGGTTTGATGAATTTTGTGAAAAAAATATATTTTTTCAACATTTCAAAATGCCTAGCAACGCTGAAATGAATAATGTAAAAAAAATATATTTTTTGAACATTTCAAAATGCCTAGCAACGCATTCATTAATTTTGTAAAAAAAATATAATTTTGCAACATTTTAAAATGCCTAGCAACGCTTTGATGAATTTTGTGAAAAAAATATATTTTTTCAACATTTCTAAATGCCTAGCAACGCTGTAATAAGTAATGTGAAAAAAAAATATTTTTTCAACTTTTCAAAATGCCTAGCAACGCTGTAATGAATAATGTAAAAAAAATATATTTCTTGAACATTTCAAAATGGATAGCGTTGCTAGGCATTTTAAAATGTTGAAAAAATATATTTTTTTTACAAAATTCATGAAAGCGTTGCTAGGCATTTTGAAATGTTGAAAAAATATATTTTTTCACATTATTCATTACAGCGTTGCTATTCATTTTGAAATGTTGAAAAAATATATTTTTTTACATATTTCGAGAAAGGGTTGCTAGGCATTTTAAAATGTTAAAAAAAATTATTTTTTTCACCCAATTATTGAGAGCGTTGCTAGGCATTTTAAAATGATGAAAAAATATATTTTCTTTACAATATTCATGAAAGCGTTGCTAGGCATTTTGAAATGTTGAAAAATAATTTTTTTTTACGCAATTCGAGAAAGCGTTGCAAGGCATTTTAAAATGTTGAAATAATATATTTTTTTCACAAAACTCATGAAAGCGTTGCTAGGCATTTTGAAATGTTGAAAATATATATTTTTTTTTACGCAATTCGAGAAAGCGTTGCTGGGCATTTTAAAATGTTGAAATAATACATTTTTTCACAAAACTCATGAAAGCGTTGCTAGGCATTTTAAAATGTTGAAAAAATATATTTTTTTTACAATTTAATGAAAGCGTTGCTAGGCATTTTGAAATGTTTAAAAAATATATTTTTTTCACATTATTCATTACAGCGTTGCTAGGCATTTAGAAATGTTGAAAAAATATATTATTTTCACAAAATTCATCAAAGCGTTGCTAGGCATTTTAAAATGTTGAAAAAATATATTTTTTTTACAAAATTCATGAAAGCGTTGCTAGGCATTTTGAAATGTTGAAAAAATATATTTTTTTCACATTATTCATTACAGCGTTGCTAGGCATTTTGAAATGTTGAAAAAATAAATTTTTTTTACACAATTCGAGAAAGGGTTGCTAGGCATTTTAAAATGTTGAAAAAATATAATCTTAAACATGACATTTCAAAATGCCTAGCAACGCTTTCATAAAAATTGTAAAAAAATATATTTTTTCAACATTTTAAAATGCCTAGCAACGCTTTCATGAGTTTTGTGAAAAAAATGTATTATTTCAACATTTTAAAATGCCTAGCAACGCTTTCTCGAATTGCGTAAAAAAAATATATTTTTTCAACATTTCAAAATGCCTAGCAACGCTGTAATGAATAATGTGAAAAAAATATATTTTTTAAACATTTCAAAATGCCTAGCAACGCTTTCATAAAAATTGTAAAAAAAATATATTTTTTCAAAATTTTAAAATGCCTAGCAACGCTTTCATGAGTTTTGTGAAAAAATGTATTATTTCAACATTTTAAAATCCCTAGCAACGCTTTCTCGAATTGCGTAAAAAAAATATATTTTTTCAACATTTCAAAATGCCTAGCAACGCTGTAATGAATAATGTGAAAAAAATATATTTTTTGAACATTTCAAAATGCCTAGCAACACTTTTATGAATTTTGTGAAAAAAATATATTTTTTCAACACTTCTAAATGCCTAGCAACGCTGTTATGAATAATGTGAAAAACATATATTTTTTCAACATTCTAAAATGCCTAGCAACGCTTTCATGAATTTTTGTGAAAAAAATATATTTTTTCAACACTTCTAAATGCCTAGCAACCCTGTTATGAATAATGTGAAAAAAAATATACTTTTTTAAACATTTCAAAATGCCTAGCAACGCTTTCATGAATTTTGTAAAAAAAATATTTTTTCAACATTTCATAATGCCTAGCAACGCTTTCTCAAATTTTGTAAAAAAAATATATTTTTTCAACATTTTAAAATGCCTGGCCACGCTTTCAATAATTATGTGAAAAAAATATGTTTTTTAAACATTTCAAAATGCCTAGCAACGCTTTCATAAAAATTGTAAAAAAAATATATTATTTCAACATTTTAAAATGCCTAGCAACGTTTTCTCGAATTGCGTAAAAAAAATATATTTTTTCAACATTTCAAATTGCCTAGCAACGCTTTCATGAGTTTTGTGAAAAAAATGTGTTATTTCAACATTTTAAAATGCCTAGCAACACTTTCTCGAATTGCGTAAAAAAATATATTTTTTCAACATTTCAAAATGCCTAGCAACGCTGTATTGAATAATGTGAAAAAATATATTTTTTGAACATTTCAAAATGCCTAGCAACGCTTTCATGAGTTTTGTGAAAAAATGTATTATTTCATCATTTTAAAATGCCTAGCAACGCTTTCTCGAATTGCGTAAAAAAAATATATTTTTTCAACATTTCAAAATGCCTAGCAACGCTGTAATGAATAATGTGAAAAAAATATATTTTTTGAACATTTCAAAATGCCTAGCAACACTTTTATGAATTTTGTGAAAAAAAATATAATTTTTCAACATTTCAAAATGCCTAGCAACGCTGAAATGAATAATGTAAATAAAATATATTTTTTGAACATTTCAAAATGCCTAGCAACGCATTCATGTGTTTTGTAAAAAAAATATATTTTTTCAAAATTTTAAAATGCCTAGCAACGATTTCATGAATTTTGTGAAAAAAAATATTTTTTCAACATTTCAAAATGCCTAGCAACGCTGTTATGAATAATGTGAAAAAAATATATTTATTCAACATTTCAAAATGCCTAGCAACGCTTTCATGAATTTTGTGAAAAAAATATATTTTTTCAACACTTCTAAATGCCTAGCAACGCTGTTATGAATAATGTGAAAAAAAATATACTTTTTTAAAACATTTCAAAATGCCTAGCAACGCTTTCATGAATTTTGTAAAAAAAATATTTTTTCAACATTTCATAATGCCTAGCAACGCTTTCTCAAATTTTGTAAAAAAAATATATTTTTTCAACATTTTAAAATGCCTAGCAACGCTTTCAATAATTGTGTGAAAAAAATATATTTTTTAAACATTTCAAAATGCCTAGCAACGCTTTCATAAAAATTGTAAAAAAAATATATTTTTTCAACATTTTAAAATGCCTAGCAACGCTTTCCCGAATTGTGTAAAAAAAATATATTTTTCAACTTTTCTAAGTGCCTAGCAACGCTTTCATGTGTTTTGTAAACAAAATATATTTTTTCAACATTTTAAAATGCCTAGCAACGCTTTGATGAATTTTGTGAAAAAAATATATTTTTTCAACATTTCTAAATGCCTAGCAACGCTGTAATGAATAATGTGAAAAAAATATATTTTTCAAACATTTCAAAATCCCTAGCAACGCTTTCCTAAAAAATTGTTAAAAAAAATATATTTTTTCAACATTTTAAAATGCCTAGCAACGCTTTCATGAGTTTTGTGAAAAAAATGTATTATTTCAATATTTTAAAATGCCTAGCAACGCTTTTATGAATAATGTGAAAAAAATATATTTTTTGAACATTACAAAATGCCTAGCAACACTTTTATGAATTTTGTAAAACAAATATAATTTTTCAACATTTTAAAATGCCTAGCAACGCTTTGATGAATTTTGTGAAAAAATATATTTTTTCAACATTTCTAAATGCTTAGCAACGCTGTTATGAATAATGTAAAAAAAATATATTTCTTGAACATTTCAAAATGCCTAGCAACGCTTTCCTTAATTTTGTGAAAAAAATATATTTTTTCAACATTTCAAAATGCCTAGCAACGCTGTTATGAATAATGTGAAAAAAATATATTTTTTAAACATTTCAAAATGCCTACCAACGCTTTCCTAAAAAATTGTTAAAAAAAATATATTTTTTCAACAATTTAAAATGCCTAGCAACGCTTTCATGAGTTTTGTGAAAAAAATGTATTATTTCAACATTTTAAAATGCCTAGCAACGCTTTCTCGAATTGCGTAAAAAAAATATATTTTTTCAACATTTCAAAATGCCTAGCAACGCTTTCATGAGTTTTGTGAAAAAAATGTATTATTTCAACATTTTAAAATGCCTAGCAACACTTTCTCGAATTGCGTAAAAAAATATATTTTTTCAACATTTCAAAATGCCTAGCAACGCTGTATTGAATAATGTGAAAAAATATATTTTTTGAACATTTCAAAATGCCTAGCAACGCTTTCATGAGTTTTGTGAAAAAATGTATTATTTCAACATTTTAAAATGCCTAGCAACGCTTTCTCGAATTGCGTAAAAAAAATATATTTTTTCAACATTTCAAAATGCCTAGCAACGCTTTCATAAGTTTTGTGAAAAAAATGTATTATTTTAACATTTTAAAATGCCTACCAACGCTTTCTCGAATTGCGTAAAAAAATATTATTTTTTCAACATTTCAAAATGCCTAGCAACGCTGTAATGAATAATGTGAAAAAAATATATTTTTTTAACATTTCAAAATGCCTAGCAACACTTTTATGAATTTTGTAAAAAAAATATAATTTTTCAACATTTTAAAATGCCTAGCAACGCTTTGATGAATTTTGTGAAAAAATATATTTTTTCAACATTTCAAAATGCCTAGCAACGCTGTAATGAATAATGTAAAAAAAATATATTTTTTAAACATTTCAAAATGCCTAGCAACGCTTTCATAAAAATTGTAAAAAAAATATATTTTTTCAACATTTTAAAATGCCTAGCAACGCTTTCATGAGTTTTGTGAAAAAATGTATTATTTCAACATTTTAAAATGCCTAGCAACTCTTTCTCGAATTGCGTAAAAAAAATATATTTTTTCAACATTTCTAAATGCCTAGCAACGCTGTTATGAATAATGTGAAAAAAATATACTTTTTTAAACATTTCAAAATGCCTAGCAACGCTTTCATGAATTTTGTAAAAAAATATTTTTTCAACATTTCATAATAACTAGCAACGCTTTCTCAAATTTTGTAAAAAAAATATATTTTTTCAACATTTTAAAATGCCTAGCAACGCTTTCAATATTGTGTGAAAAAAATATATTTTTTAAACATTTCAAAATGCCTAGCAACGCTTTCATAAAAATTAAAAAATAAATATATTTTTTCAACATTTTAAAATGCCTAGCATCGCTTTCTCGAATTGTGTAAAAAAATGTATTTTTCAACTTTTCAAAGTGCCTAGCAACGCTTTCATGTGTTTTGTAAACAAAATATATTTTTTCAACATTTCTAAATGCCTAGCAACACTGTAATGAATAATGTGAAAAAAATATATTTTTGAAACATTTCAAAATGCCTAGCAACGCTTTCCTAAAAAATTGTTAAAAAAAATATATTTTTTCAACATTTTAAAATGCCTAGCAACGCTTTCAAGAGTTTTGTGAAAAAAATGTATTATTTCAACATTTTAAAATGCCTAGCAACGCTTTCTCGAATTGCGTAAAAAAAATATATTTTTTCAACATTTCTAAATGCCTAGCAACGCTTTCAGGAGTTTTGTGAAAAAAATGTATTATTTCAACATTTTAAAATGCCTAGCAACACTTTCTCGAATTGCGTAAAAAAATATATTTTTTCAACATTTCAAAATGCCTAGCAACGCTGTATTGAATAATGTGAAAAAATATATTTTTTGAACATTTCAAAATGCCTAGCAACGCTTTTATGAATTTTTAAAAAAAAATATAATTTTTCAACATTTTAAAATGCCTAGCAACGCTTTCTCGAATTGCGTAAAAAAATATATTTTTTCAACAGTTCAAAGTGCCTAGCGACGCTTTCATGTGTTCTGTAAAAAAAATATATTTTTTCAACATTTCAAAATGCCTAGCAACGCTGTTATGAATAATGTGAAAAAAATATATTTTTTAAACATTTTAAAATGCCTATCAACGCTTTCATGAATTTTGTGAAAAAAATATATTTTTTCAACATTTCTAAATGCCTAGCAACGCTGTTATGAATAATGTGAAAAAAATATATTTTTTGAACATTTCAAAATGCCTAGCAACACTTTTATGAATTTTGTAAAACAAATATAATTTTTCAACATTTCAAAATGCCTAGCAACGCTTTCAATAATTGTGTGAAAAAAATATATTTTTTAAACATTTCAAAATGCCTAGCAACGCTTTCATGAATTTGGTAAACAAAATATATTTTTTCAACCTTTTAAAATGCCTAGCAACGCTTTCAATAATTGTGTGAAAAAATATATTCCTTCAACATTTCAAAATGCCTAGCAACGCTTTCTCGAATTGCGTAAAAAAATATATTTTTTCAACATTTCAAAAGGCCTAGCAACGCTGTTATGAATAATGTAAAAAAATATATTTTTTGAACATTTCAAAATGCCTAGCAACACTTTTATGAATTTTGTAAAACAAATATAATTTTTCAACATTTTAAAATGCCTAGCAACGCTTTGATGAATTTTGTGAAAAAATATATTTTTTCAACATTTCTAAATGCCTAGCAACGCTGTAATGAATAATGTAAAAAAAATATATTTCTTGAACATTTCAAAATGCCTAGCAACGCTTTCATTAATTTTGTGAAAAAAATATAATTTTTCAACATTTCAAAATGCCTAGCAACGCTGTTATGAATAATGTGAAAAAAATATATTTTTTCAACATTTTAAAATGCCTAGCAACGCTTTCATGAATTTTGTGAAAAAAAAATATTTTTTCAACATTTCAAAATGCCTAGCAACGCTTGCATGAGTTTTGTGAAAAAAATGTATTATTTCAACATTTAAAAAATGCCTAGCAACGCTATCTCGAATTGCGTAAAAAAAATATATTTTTTCAACATTTCAAAGTGCCTAGCGACGCTTTCATGTGTTCTGTAAAAAAAATATATTTTTTCAACATTTCAAAATCCCTAGCAACGCTGTTATGAATAATGTGAAAAAAATATATTTTTTCAACATTTTAAAATGCCTAGCAACGCTTTCATGAATTTTGTGAAAAAAAAGTATTTTTTCAACATTTTAAAATGTCTAGCAACGCTTTCTCAAATTGTGTAAATAAAATATATTTTTTCAACATTTCAAAATGCCTAGCAACGCTGTAATTAATAATGTGAAAAAATATATTTTTTGAACATTTCAAAATGCCTAGCAACGCTTTCATAAATTTTGTAAAAAAAATATATTTTTTCAACATTTCAAAATGCCTAGCAACGCTGTTATGAATAATGTGAAAAAAATATATTTTTTCAACATTTCAAAATGCCTAGCAACGCTGTCATGAGTTTTGTGAAAAAAATGTATTATTTCAACATTAAAAAAATGCCTAGCAACGCTTTCTCGAATTGCGTAAACAAAATATATTTTTTCAACATTTCAAAGTGCCTAGCGACGCTTTCATGTGTTCTGTAAAAAAAATATATTTTTTCAACATTTCAAAATGCCTAGCAACGCTGTTATGAATAATGTGAAAAAAATATATTTTTTCAACATTTTAAAATGCCTAGCAACGCTTTCATGAATTTTGTGAAAAAAATATATTTTTTCAACATTTCTAAATGCCTAGCAACGCTGTTATGAATAATGTGAAAAAAATATAATTTTTAAACATTTCAAAATGCCTAGCAACGCTTTCATGAATTTTGTAAAAAAAATATTTTTTTCAACATTTCATGATGCCTAGCAACGCTTTCTCAAATTTTGTAAAAAAAATATATTTATTCAACATTTTAAAATGCCTTGCAACGCTTTGATGAATTTTGAGAAAAAAATATATTTTTTCAACATTTCTAAATGCCTAGCATCGCTGTAATGAGTAATGTGAAAAAAATATATGTTTTAAACATTTCATAATGCCTAGCAACGCTTTCATAAAAATTGTAAAAAAAATATATTTTTTCAACATTTTAAAATGCCTAGCAACGCTTTCTCGAATTGTGTAAAAAAAATATATTTTTTCCACTTTTCAAAATGCCTAGCAACGCTGTAATGAATAATGTAAAAAAAATATATTTCTTGAACATTTCAAAATGCCTAGCAACGCTTTCATGAATTTTGTAATAAAATATATTTTTTCAACTTTTCAAAGTGCCTAGCAACGCTTTCATATGTTTTGTAAACAAAATATATTTTTTCAACATTTTAAAATGCCTAGCAACGCTTTGATGAATTTTGTGAAAGAAATATATTTTTTCAACATTTCTAAATGCCTAGCAACGCTGTAATGAATAATGTGAAAAAAATATATTTTTTAAACATTTCAATATGCCTAGCAACGCTATCATAAAAATTGTAAAAAAAATATATTTTTTCAACATTTTAAAATGCCTAGCAACGCTTTCATGAATTTTGTGAAAAAAATATATTTTTTCAACATTTCTAAATGCCTAGCAACGCTGTTATGAATAATGTGAAAAAAATATATTTTTTGAACATTTCAAAATGCCTAGCAACACTTTTATGAATTTTGTGAAAAAAAATATAATTTTTCAACATTTTAAAATGCCTAGCAACGGTTTGATGAATTTTGTGAAAAAAATATATTTTTTCAACATTTCAAAATGCCTATCAACGCTGAAATGAATAATGTAAAAAAAATATATTTTTTGAACATTTCAAAATGCCTAGCAACGCATTCATGTGTTTTGTAAAAAAAATATATTTTTTCAAAATTTTAAAATGCCTAGCAACGATTTCATGAATTTTGAGAAAAAAAATATTTTTTCAACATTTCAAAATGCCTAGCAACGCTGTTATGAATAATGTGAAAAAAATATATTTTTTCAACATTTTAAAATGCCTAGCAACGCTCTCATGAATTTTGTGAAAAAAATATATTTTTTCAACACTTCTAAATGCCTAGCAACGCTGTTATGAATAATGTGAAAAAAATATACTTTTTTAAACATTTCAAAATGCCTAGCAACGCTTTCATGAATTTTGTAAAAAAAATATTTTTTCAACATTTCATAATGCCTAGCAACGCTTTCTCAAATTTTGTAAAAAAAATATATTTTTTCAACATTTTAAAATGCCTAGCAACGCTTTCAATAATTGTGTGAAAAAAATATATTTTTTAAACATTTCAAAATGCCTAGAAAACGCTTTCATACAAATTGTAAAAAAAATATATTTTTTCAACATTTTAAAATGCCTAGCAACGCTTTCTCGAATTGTGTAAAAAAAATATATTTTTCAGCTTTTCAAAGTGCCTAGCAGCGCTTTCATGTGTTTTGTAAACAAAATATATTTTTTCAACATTTTAAAATGCCTAGCAACGCTTTGATGAATTTTGTGAAAAAAAATATATTTTTTCAACATTCCTAAATGCCTAGCAACGCTGTAATGAATAATGTGAAAAAAATATATTTTTTCAACATTTCAAAATGCCTAGCAACGCTGAATTGAATAATGTGAAAAAATATGATTTTTTGAACATTTCAAAATGCCTAGCAACGCTTTTATGAATTTTGTAAAAAAAATATAATTTTTCAACATTTTAAAATGCCTAGCAATGCTTTCTCGAATTGCGTAAAAAAATATATTTTTTCAACATTTCAAAGTGCCTAGCGACGCTTTCATGTGTTCTGTAAAAAAAATATATTTTTACAACATTTCAAAATGCCTAGCAACGCTTTCATGAATTTTGTGAAAAAAATTTATTTTTTCAACATTTCTAAATGCCTAGCAACGCTGTTATGAATAATGTGAAAAAAATATATTTTTTGAACTTTTCAAAATGCCTAGCAACACTTTTATGAATTTTGTAAAACAAATATAATTTTTCAACATTTTAAAATGCCTAGCAACGCTTTGATGAATTTTGTGAAAAAATATATTTTTTCAACATTTCTAAATGCCTAGCAACGCTGTAATGAATAATGTAAAAAAAATATGTTTCTTGAGCATTTCAAAATGCCTAGCAACGCTTTCATTAATTTTGTGAAAAAAATATATTTTTTCAACACTTAAAATGCCTAGCAACGCTGTTATGAATAATGTGAAAAAAATATACTTTTTCAACATTTTAAAATGCCTAGCAACGCTTTCATGAATTTTGTGAAAATAATATATTTTTTCAACATTTCTAAATGCCTAGCAACGCTGTTATGAAGAATGTGAAAAAAAATATTTTTTAAACATTTCAAAATGCCTAGCAACGCTTTCTCTAATTTTGTAAAAAAAATATATTTTTTCAACATTTTAAAATGCCTAGCAATGCTTTCAATAATTGTGTGAAAAAATTATATTTTTTAAACATTTCAAAATGCCTAGCAACGCTTTCATGAATTTGGTAAACAAAATATATTTTTTCAACGTTTTAAAATGCCTAGCAACGCTTTCAATAATTGTGTGAAAAAATAAATTCCTTCAACATTTCAAAATGCCTAGCAACGCTTTCTCGAATTGCGTAAAAAAATATATTTTTTCAACATTTCAAAGAGCCTAGCGACGCTTTCATGTGTTCTGTAAAAAAAATATATGTTTTCAACATTTCAAAATGCCTAGCAACGCTGTTATGAATAATGTGAAAAAAATATATTTTTTCAACATTTTAAAATGCCTAGCAACGCTTTCATGAATTTTGTGAAAAAAATATATTTTTCAACATTTCTAAATGCCTAGCAACGCTGTAATGAATAATGTGAAAAAAATATATTTTTTAAACATTTCAAAATGCCTAGCAACGCTTTCCTAAAAAATTGTAAAAAAAAAAATATTTTTTCAACATTTTAAAATGCCTAGCAACGCTTTCATGAGTTTTGTGAAAAAATGTATTATTTCAACATTTTAAAATGCCTAGCAACGCTTTCGCGAATAGCGTAAAAAAAATATATTTTTTCAACATTTCAAAATGCCTAGCAACGCTTTCATGAGTTTTGTGAAAAAAATGTATTATTTCAACATTTTAAAATGCCTAGCAACACTTTCTCGAATTGCGTAAAATAAATGTATTTTTTCAACATTTCAAAATGTCTAGCAACGCTGTATTGAATAATGTGAAAAAATATATTTTTTGAACATTTCAAAATGCCTAGCAACGCTTGCATGAGTTTTGTGAAAAAAATGTATTATTTCAACATTTAAAAAATGCCTAGCAACGCTTTCTCGAATTGCGTAAAAAAAATATATTTTTTCAACATTTCAAAGTGCCTAGCGACGCTTTCATGTGTTCTGTAAAAAAAATATATGTTTTCAACATTTCAAAATGCCTAGCAACGCTGTTATGAATAATGTGAAAAAAATATATTTTTTCAACATTTTAAAATGCCTAGCAACGCTTTCATGAATTTTGTGAAAAAAATATATTTTTCAACATTTCTAAATGCCTAGCAACGCTGTTATGAATAATGTGAAAAAAATATAATTTTTAAACATTTCAAAATGCCTAGCAACGCTTTCATGAATTTTGTAAAAAAAATATTTTTTTTCAACATTTCATAATGCCTAGCAACGCTTTCTCAAATTTTGTAAAAAAAATATATTTTTTCAACATTTTAAAATGCCTAGCAACGCTTTCAATAATTGTGTGAAAAAAATATATTTTTTAAACATTTCAAAATGCCTAGCAACGCTGTTATGAATTATGTGAAAAAAATATACTTTTTTAAACATTTCAAAATGCCTAGCAACGCTTTCATGAATTTTGTAAAAAAAATATTTTTTCAACATTTCATAATGCCTAGCAACGCTTTCTCAAATTTTGTAAAAAAAATATATTTTTTCAACATTTTAAAATGCCTAGCAACGCTTTCAATAATTGTGTGAAAAAAAATATATTTTTTAAACATTTCAAAATGCTTAGCAACGCTTTCATAAAAATTGTAAAAAAATATATTTTTTCAACATTTTAAAATGCCTAGCAACGCTTTCTCGAATTGTGTAAAAAAAATATATTTTTCAACTTTTCAAAGTGCCTAGCAACGCTTTTATGTGTTTTGTAAACAAAATATATTTTTTCAACATTTTAAAATGCCTAGCAACGCTTTGATGAATTTTGTGAAAAAAATATATTTTTTCAACATTTCTAAATGCCTAGCAACGCTGTAATGAATAATGTGAAAAAAATTTATTTTTTAAACATTTCAAAATGCCTAGCAACGCTTTCCTAAAAAATTGTTAAAAAAAAAATATTTTTTCAACATTTTAAAATGCCTAGCAACGCTTTCATGAGTTTTGTGAAAAAATGTATTATTTCAACATTTTAAAATGCCTAGCAACGCTTTCTCGAATAGCGTAAAAAAAATATATTTTTTCAACATTTCAAAATGCCTAGCAACGCTTTCATGAGTTTTGTGAAAAAAATGTATTATTTCAACATTTTAAAATGCCTAGCAACACTTTCTCGAATTGCGTAAAAAAAATATATTTTTTCAACATTTCAAAATGCCTAGCAACGCTGTATTGAATAATGTGAAAAAATATATTTTTTGAACATTTCAAAATGCCTAGCAACGCTTGCATGAGTTTTGTGAAAAAAATGTATTATTTCAACATTTAAAAAATGCCTAGCAACGCTTTCTCGAATTGCGTAAAAAAAATATATTTTTTCAACATTTCAAAGTGCCTAGCGACGCTTTCATGTGTTCTGTAAAAAAAATATATGTTTTCAACATTTCAAAATGCCTAGCAACGCTGTTATGAATAATGTGAAAAAAATATATTTTTTCAACATTTTAAAATGCCTAGCAACGCTTTCATGAATTTTGTGAAAAAAATATATTTTTCATCATTTCTAAATGCCTAGCAACGCTGTTATGAATAATGTGAAAAAAATATAATTTTTAAACATTTCAAAATGCCTAGCAACGCTTTCATGAATTTTGTAAAAAAAATATTTTTTTTCAACATTTCATAATGCCTAGCAACGCTTTCTCAAATTTTGTAAAAAAAATATATTTTTTCAACATTTTAAAATGCCTAGCAACGCTTTCAATAATTGTGTGAAAAAAATATATTTTTTAAACATTTCAAAATGCCTAGCAACGCTGTTATGAATAATGTGAAAAAAATATACTTTTTTAAACATTTCAGAATGCCTAGCAACGCTTTCATGAATTTTGTAAAAAAAATATTTTTTCAACATTTCATAATGCCTAGCAACGCTTTCTCAAATTTTGTAAAAATAAATATATTTTTTCAACATTTTAAAATGCCTAGCAACGCTTTCAATAATTGTGTGAAAAAAAATATATTTTTTAAACATTTCAAAATGCCTAGCAACGCTTTCATAAAAATTGTAAAAAAAATATATTTTTTCAACATTTTAAAATGCCTAGCAACGCTTTCTCGAATTGTGTAAAAAAAATATATTTTTCAACTTTTCAAAGTGCCTAGCAACGCTTTTATGTGTTTTGTAAACAAAATATATTTTTTCAACATTTTAAAATGCCTAGCAACGCTTTGATGAATTTTGTGAAAAAAATATATTTTTTCAACATTTCTAAATGCCTAGCAACGCTGTTATGAATAATGTGAAAAAAATATAATTTTTAAACATTTCAAAATGCCTAGCAACGCTTTCATGAATTTTGTAAAAAAAATATTTTTTTTCAACATTTCATAATGCCTAGCAACGCTTTCTCAAATTTTGTAAAAAAAATATATTTTTTCAACATTTTAAAATGCCTAGCAACGCTTTCAATAATTGTGTGAAAAAAATATATTTTTTAAACATTTCAAAATGCCTAGCAACGCTGTTATGAATAATGTGAAAAAAATATACTTTTTTAAACATTTCAGAATGCCTAGCAACGCTTTCATGAATTTTGTAAAAAAAATATTTTTTCAACATATCATAATGCCTAGCAACGCTTTCTCAAATTTTGTAAAAATAAATATATTTTTTCAACATTTTAAAATGCCTAGCAACGCTTTCAATAATTGTGTGAAAAAAAATATATTTTTTAAACATTTCAAAATGCCTAGCAACGCTTTCATAAAAATTGTAAAAAAAATATATTTTTTCAACATTTTAAAATGCCTAGCAACGCTTTCTCGAATTGTGTAAAAAAAATATATTTTTCAACTTTTCAAAGTGCCTAGCAACGCTTTTATGTTTTTTGTAAACAAAATATATATTTTCAACATTTTAAAATGCCTAGCAACGCTTTGATGAATTTTGTGAAAAAAATATATTTTTTCAACATTTCTAAATGCCTAGCAACGCTGTAATGAATAATGTGAAAAAAATATATTTTTTAAACATTTTAAAATGCCTAGCAACGCTTTCATGAGTTTTGTGAAAAAATGTATTATTTCAACATTTTAAAATGCCTAGCAACACTTTCTCGAATTGCGTAAAAAAAATATATTTTTTCAACATTTCTAAATGCCTAGCAACGCTGTAATGAATAATGTGAAAAAAATATATTTTTTAAACATTTCAAAATGCCTAGCAACGCTTTCCTAAAAAATTGTTAAAAAAAAAATATTTTTTCAACATTTTAAAATGCCTAGCAACGCTTTCATGAGTTTTGTGAAAAAATGTATTATTTCAACATTTTAAAATGCCTAGCAACGCTTTCTCGAATAGCGTAAAAAAAATATATTTTTTCAACATTTCAAATTGCCTAGCAACGCTTTCATGAGTTTTGTGAAAAAAATGTATTATTTCAACATTTTAAAATGCCTAGCAACACTTTCTCGAATTGCGTAAAAAAATATATATTTTTTCAACATTTCAAAATGCCTAGCAACGCTGTATTGAATAATGTGAAAAAAATATATTTTTTGAACATTTCAAAATGCCTAGCAACGCTTGCATGAGTTTTGTGAAAAAAATGTATTATTTCAACATTTAAAAAATGCCTAGCAACGCTTTCTCGAATTGCGTAAAAAAAATATATTTTTTCAACATTTCAAAGTGCCTAGCGACGCTTTCATGTGTTCTGTAAAAAAAATATATGTTTTCAACATTTCAAAATGCCTAGCAACGCTGTTATGAATAATGTGAAAAAAATATATTTTTTCAACATTTTAAAATGCCTAGCAACGCTTTCATGAATTTTGTGAAAAAAATATATTTTTCAACATTTCTAAATGCCTAGCAACGCTGTTATGAATAATGTGAAAAAAATATAATTTTTAAACATTTCAAAATGCCTAGCAACGCTTTCATGAATTTTGTAAAAAAAATATTTTTTTTCAACATTTCATAATGCCTAGCAACGCTTTCTCAAATTTTGTAAAAAAAATATATTTTTTCAACATTTTAAAATGCCTAGCAACGCTTTCAATAATTGTGTGAAAAAAATATATTTTTTAAACATTTCAAAATGCCTAGCAACGCTGTTATGAATAATGTGAAAAAAATATACTTTTTTAAACATTTCAGAATGCCTAGCAACGCTTTCATGAATTTTGTAAAAAAAATATTTTTTCAACATTTCATAATGCCTAGCAACGCTTTCTCAAATTTTGTAAAAATAAATATATTTTTTCAACATTTTAAAATGCCTAGCAACGCTTTCAATAATTGTGTGAAAAAAAATATATTTTTTAAACATTTCAAAATGCCTAGCAACGCTTTCATAAAAATTGTAAAAAAAATATATTTTTTCAACATTTTAAAATGCCTAGCAACGCTTTCTCGAATTGTGTAAAAAAAATATATTTTTCAACTTTTCAAAGTGCCTAGCAACGCTTTTATGTGTTTTGTAAACAAAATATATTTTTTCAACATTTTAAAATGCCTAGCAACGCTTTGATGAATTTTGTGAAAAAAATATATTTTTTCAACATTTCTAAATGCCTAGCAACGCTGTTATGAATAATGTGAAAAAAATATAATTTTTAAACATTTCAAAATGCCTAGCAACGCTTTCATGAATTTTGTAAAAAAAATATTTTTTTTCAACATTTCATAATGCCTAGCAACGCTTTCTCAAATTTTGTAAAAAAAATATATTTTTTCAACATTTTAAAATGCCTAGCAACGCTTTCAATAATTGTGTGAAAAAAATATATTTTTTAAACATTTCAAAATGCCTAGCAACGCTGTTATGAATAATGTGAAAAAAATATACTTTTTTAAACATTTCAGAATGCCTAGCAACGCTTTCATGAATTTTGTAAAAAAAATATTTTTTCAACATTTCATAATGCCTAGCAACGCTTTCTCAAATTTTGTAAAAATAAATATATTGTTTCAACATTTTAAAATGCCTAGCAACGCTTTCAATAATTGTGTGAAAAAAAATATATTTTTTAAACATTTCAAAATGCCTAGCAACGCTTTCATAAAAATTGTAAAAAAAATATATTTTTTCAACATTTTAAAATGCCTAGCAACGCTTTCTCGAATTGTGTAAAAAAAATATATTTTTCAACTTTTCAAAGTGCCTAGCAACGCTTTTATGTGTTTTGTAAACAAAATATATTTTTTCAACATTTTAAAATGCCTAGCAACGCTTTGATGAATTTTGTGAAAAAAATATATTTTTTCAACATTTCTAAATGCCTAGCAACGCTGTAATGAATAATGTGAAAAAAATATATTTTTTAAACATTTCAAAATGCCTAGCAACGCTTTCCTAAAAAATTGTTAAAAAAAAAATATTTTTTCAACATTTTAAAATGCCTAGCAACGCTTTCATGAGTTTTGTGAAAAAATGTATTATTTCAACATTTTAAAATGCCTAGCAACACTTTCTCGAATTGCGTAAAAAAAATATATTTTTTCAACATTTCTAAATGCCTAGCAACGCTGTAATGAATAATGTGAAAAAAATATATTTTTTAAACATTTCAAAATGCCTAGCAACGCTTTCCTAAAAAATTGTTAAAAAAAAAATATTTTTTCAACATTTTAAAATGCCTAGCAACGCTTTCATGAGTTTTGTGAAAAAATGTATTATTTCAATATTTTAAAATGCCTAGCAACGCTTTCTCGAATAGCGTAAAAAAAATATATTTTTTCAACATTTCAAAATGCCTAGCAACGCTTTCATGAGTTTTGTGAAAAAAATGTATTATTTCAACATTTTAAAATGCCTAGCAACACTTTCTCGAATTGCGTAAAAAAAATGTATTTTTTCAACATTTCAAAATGCCTAGCAACGCTGTATTGAATAATGTGAAAAAATATATTTTTTGAACATTTCAAAATGCCTAGCAACGCTTGCATGAGTTTTGTGAAAAAAATGTATTATTTCAACATTTAATAAATGCCTAGCAACGCTTTCTCGAATTGCGTAAAAAAAATATATTTTTTCAACATTTCAAAGTGCCTAGCGACGCTTTCATGTGTTCTGTAAAAAAAATATATGTTTTCAACATTTCAAAATGCCTAGCAACGCTGTTATGAATAATGTGAAAAAAATATATTTTTTCAACATTTTAAAATGCCTAGCAACGCTTTGATGAATTTTGTGAAAAAAATATATTTTTTCAACATTTCTAAATGCCTAGCAACGCTGTAATGAATAATGTGAAAAAAATATATTTTTTAAACATTTCAAAATGCCTAGCAACGCTTTCCTAAAAAATTGTTAAAAAAAAAATATTTTTTCAACATTTTAAAATGCCTAGCAACGCTTTCATGAGTTTTGTGAAAAAATGTATTATTTCAACATTTTAAAATGCCTAGCAACGCTTTCTCGAATAGCGTAAAAAAAATATATTTTTTCAACATTTCAAAATGCCTAGCAACGCTTTCATGAGTTTTGTGAAAAAAATGTATTATTTCAACATTTTAAAATGCCTAGCAACACTTTCTCGAATTGCGTAAAAAAAATATATTTTTTCAACATTTCAAAATGCCTAGCAACGCTGTATTGAATAATGTGAAAAAATATATTTTTTGAACATTTCAAAATGCCTAGCAACGCTTGCATGAGTTTTGTGAAAAAAATGTATTATTTCAACATTTAAAAAATGCCTAGCAACGCTTTGTCGAATTGCGTAAAAAAAATATATTTTTTCAACATTTCAAAGTGCTTAGCGACGCTTTCATGTGTTCTGTAAAAAAAATATATGTTTTCAACATTTCAAAATGCCTAGCAACGCTGTTATGAATAATGTGAAAAAAATATATTTTTTCAACATTTTAAAATGCCTAGCAACGCTTTCATGAATTTTGTGAAAAAAATATATTTTTCAACATTTCTAAATGCCTAGCAACGCTGTTATGAATAATGTGAAAAAAATATAATTTTTAAACATTTCAAAATGCCTAGCAACGCTTTCATGAATTTTGTAAAAAAAATATTTTTTTTCAACATTTCATAATGCCTAGCAACGCTTTCAATAATTGTGTGAAAAAAATATATTTTTTAAACATTTCAAAATGCCTAGCAACGCTGTTATGAATAATGTGAAAAAAATATACTTTTTTAAACATTTCAGAATGCCTAGCAACGCTTTCATGAATTTTGTAAAAAAAATATTTTTTCAACATTTCATAATGCCTAGCAACGCTTTCTCAAATTTTGTAAAAATAAATATATTTTTTCAACATTTTAAAATGCCTAGCAACGCTTTCAATAATTGTGCGAAAAAAAATATATTTTTTAAACATTTCAAAATGCCTAGCAACGCTTTCATAAAAATTGTAAAAAAAATATATTTTTTCAACATTTTAAAATGCCTAGCAACGCTTTCTCGAATTGTGTAAAAAAAATATATTTTTCAACTTTTCAAAGTGCCTAGCAACGCTTTTATGTGTTTTGTAAACAAAATATATTTTTTCAACATTTTAAAATGCCTAGCAACGCTTTGATGAATTTTGTGAAAAAAATATATTT
The DNA here is from genome assembly GCA_036971475.1 of Prosapia bicincta. Taxonomy (NCBI): domain Eukaryota; kingdom Metazoa; phylum Arthropoda; class Insecta; order Hemiptera; family Cercopidae; genus Prosapia; species Prosapia bicincta. The sequence continues at coordinate 291,508,894 of JBAIZL010000001.1, forward strand.
TTTCAACATTTCTAAATGCCTAGCAACGCTGTAATGAATAATGTGAAAAAAATTTATTTTTTAAACATTTCAAAATGCCTAGCAACGCTTTCCTAAAAAATTGTTAAAAAAAAAATATTTTTTCAACATTTTAAAATGCCTAGCAACGCTTTCATGAGTTTTGTGAAAAAATGTATTATTTCAACATTTTAAAATGCCTAGCAACGCTTTCTCGAATAGCGTAAAAAAAATATATTTTTTCAACATTTCAAAATGCCTAGCAACGCTTTCATGAGTTTTGTAAAAAAAATGTATTATTTCAACATTTTAAAATGCCTAGCAACACTTTCTCGAATTGCGTAAAAAAAATATATTTTTTCAACATTTCAAAATGCCTAGCAACGCTGTATTGAATAATGTGAAAAAATATATTTTTTGAACATTTCAAAATGCCTAGCAACGCTTGCATGAGTTTTGTGAAAAAAATGTATTATTTCAACATTTAAAAAATGCCTAGCAACGCTTTCTCGAATTGCGTAAAAAAAATATATTTTTTCAACATTTCAAAGTGCCTAGCGACGCTTTCATGTGTTCTGTAAAAAAAATATATGTTTTCAACATTTCAAAATGCCTAGCAACGCTGTTATGAATAATGTGAAAAAAATATATTTTTTCAACATTTTAAAATGCCTAGCAACGCTTTCATGAATTTTGTGAAAAAAATATATTTTTCAACATTTCTAAATGCCTAGCAACGCTGTTATGAATAATGTGAAAAAAATATAATTTTTAAACATTTCAAAATGCCTAGCAACGCTTTCATGAATTTTGTAAAAAAAATATTTTTTTTCAACATTTCATAATGCCTAGCAACGCTTTCTCAAATTTTGTAAAAAAAATATATTTTTTCAACATTTTAAAATGCCTAGCAACGCTTTCAATAATTGTGTGAAAAAAATATATTTTTTAAACATTTCAAAATGCCTAGCAACGCTGTTATGAATAATGTGAAAAAAATATACTTTTTTAAACATTTCAGAATGCCTAGCAACGCTTTCATGAATTTTGTAAAAAAAATATTTTTTCAACATTTCATAATGCCTAGCAACGCTTTCTCAAATTTTGTAAAAATTAATATATTTTTTCAACATTTTAAAATGCCTAGCAACGCTTTCAATAATTGTGTGAAAAAAAATATATTTTTTAAACATTTCAAAATGCCTAGCAACGCTTTCATAAAAATTGTAAAAAAAATATATTTTTTCAACATTTTAAAATGCCTAGCAACGCTTTCTCGAATTGTGTAAAAAAAATATATTTTTCAACTTTTCAAAGTGCCTAGCAACGCTTTTATGTGTTTTGTAAACAAAATATATTTTTTCAACATTTTAAAATGCCTAGCAACGCTTTGATGAATTTTGTGAAAAAAATATATTTTTTCAACATTTCTAAATGCCTAGCAACGCTGTAATGAATAATGTGAAAAAAATATATTTTTTAAACATTTCAAAATGCCTAGCAACGCTTTCCTAAAAAATTGTTAAAAAAAAAATATTTTTTCAACATTTTAAAATGCCTAGCAACGCTTTCATGAGTTTTGTGAAAAAATGTATTATTTCAACATTTTAAAATGCCTAGCAACACTTTCTCGAATTGCGTAAAAAAAATATATTTTTTCAACATTTCAAAATGCCTAGCAACGCTGTATTGAATAATGTGAAAAAATATATTTTTTGAACATTTCAAAATGCCTAGCAACGCTTTTATGAATTTTGTAAAATAAATATAATTTATCAACATTTTAAAATGCCTAGCAACGCTTTCTCGAATTGCGTAAAAAAATATATTTTTTCAACATTTCAAAGTGCCTAGCGACGCTTTCATGTGTTCTGTAAAAAAAATATATTTTTTCAACATTTCAAAATGCCTAGCAACGCTTTCATTAATTTTGTGAAAAAAATATATTTTTTCAACATTTCAAAATGCCTAGCAATGCTGTTATGAATAATGTGAAAAAAATATATTTTTTCAACATTTTAAAATGCCTAGCAACGCTCTCATGAATTTTGTGAAAAAAATATATTTTTTCAACATTTCTAAATGCCTAGCAACGCTGCTATGAACAATGTGAAAAAAAAATATTTTTTAAACATTTCAAAATGCCTAGCAACGCTTTATCAAATTTTGTAAAAAAAATATATTTTTTCAACATTTTAAAATGCCTAGCAATGCTTTCAATAATTGTGTGAAAAAAATATATTTTTTAAACATTTCAAAATGCCTAGCAACGCTTTCATGAATTTGGTAAACAAAATATATTTTTTCAATGTTTTAAAATGCCTAGCAACGCTTTCAATATTTGTGTGAAAAAATATATTCCTTCAACATTTCAAAATGCCTAGCAACGCTTTCTCGAATTGCGTAAAAAAATATATTTTTTCAACATTTCAAAATGCCTAGCAACGCTTGCATGAGTTTTGTGAAAAAAATGTATTATTTCAACATTTAAAAAATGCCTAGCAACGCTTTCTCGAATTGCGTAAAAAAATATATTTTTTCTACATTGTAAAATGCCTAGCAACGCTTTCATGAATTTGGTAAACAAAATATATTTTTTCAACGTTTTCAAATGCCTAGCAACGCTTTCAATAATTGTGTGAAAAAATATATTCCTTCAACATTTCAAAATGCCTAGCAACGCTTTCTCGAATTCTGTAAAATAAATATATTTTGTCAACATTTTAAAAATTCCTAGCATCGCTTTCATGAATTTTCTGAAAAAAATATATTTTTTCAACATTTCTAAATGCCTAGCAACGCTGTTATGAATAATGTGAAAAAAATATATTTTTTAAACATTTCAAAATGCCTAGCAACGCTTTTCTGAATTTTGTAAAAAAAATTTATTTCTTCAACATTTCAAAATGCCTAGCAACGCTTTCTCGAATTGTTTAAAAAAATATATTTTTTCAACATTTCAAAATGCCTAGCAACGCTGTTATGAATAATGTAAAAAAAATATATTTTTTCAACATTTTAAAATGCCTAGCAACGCTTTCATGAATTTTCTGAAAAAAATATATTTTTTCAACATTTCTAAATGCCTAGCAACGCTTTCATGAGTTTTGTGAAAAAAATGTAGTATTTTTTCAACATTTTAAAATGTCTAGCAACGCTTTCTCGAATTGTGTAAATAAAATATACTTTTCCACATTTCAAAATGCCTAGCAACGCTGTAATGAATAATGTGAAAAAAATATATTTTTCGAACATTTCAAAATGCCTAGCAACGCTTTCATGAATTTTATAAAAAAAATATATCTTTTCAACATTTCAAAATGCCTAGCAACGCTGTAATGAATAATGTGAAAAAATATATTTTTTCAACATTTCAAAATGCCTAGCAACGCTTTCATGAATTTTGTAAAAAAAATATATTTTTTCAACATTTCAAAGTGCCTAGCAACGCTTTCATAAATTTTCTGAAAAAAATTTATTTTTTCAACATTTTAAAATGCCTAGCAACGCTTTCTCAAATTGTGTAAATAAAATATATTTTTTCAACATTTCAAAATGCCTAGCAACGCTGTAATGAATAGTGTGAAAAAAAATATATTTTTTGAACATTTCAAAATGGCTAGTAACGCTTTCATGAATTTTGTTAAAAAAAATATATTTTTTCAACATTTCAAAGTGCCTAGCAACGCGTTCATGCGTTTTGTAAAAAAATATATTTTTTCAACATTTCTAAATGCCTAGCAACGCTTTCATGAGTTTTGTGAAAAAAAAGTATTTTTTCAACATTTTAAAATGCCTAGCAACGCTATCTCAAATTGTGTAAATAAAATATATTTTTTCAACATTTCAAAATGCCTAGGAACGCTGTAATGAATAATGTGAAAAAAATATATTTTTTAAACATTTCAAAATGCCTAGCAACGCTTTCATGAATTTTGTGAAACAAATATATTTTTTCAACATTTCTAAATGCCTAACAACGCTGTTATGAATAATGTGAAAAAAAAATATTTTTAAACATTTCAAAATGCCTAGCAACGCTTTCATAAATTTTGTAAAAAAAATATATTTTTTCAACATTGCAAAATCCCTAGCAACGCTTTCATGAATTTTGTAAAAAAAAAATATTTTTTCAAAATTGCAAAATGCCTAGCAACGCTTTCATGAATTTGGTAAACAAAATATATTTTTTCAACGTTTTAAAATGCCTAGCAACGCTTTCAATAATTGTGTGAAAAAAATATATTCCTTCAACATTTCAAAAAGCCTAGCAACGCTTTCTCGAATTCTGTAAAAAAAATATATTTTTTCAACATTTTAAAATGCCTAGCAACGCTTTCATGAATTTTCTGAAAAAAGTATATTTTTTCAACATTTCTAAATGCCTAGCAACGCTGTTATGAATAATGTGAGAAAAATATATTTTTTAAACATTTCAAAATGCCTAGCAACGCTTTTATGAATTTTGTAAAAAAAATATTTTTTTTCAACATTTTAAAAAGCCTAGCAACGCTTTCAATAATTGTGTGGAAAAATATATTTTTTCAACATTTCAAAATGCCTAGCAACGCTTTCATGAATTTTGTAAAAAAAATATATTTTTTCAAAATTGCAAAATGCCTAGCAACGCTTTCATGAATTTGGTAAACAAAATATATTTTTTCAACGTTTTAAAATGCCTAGCAACGCTTTCAATAATTGTGTGAAAAAAATATATTCCTTCAACATTTCAAAAAGCCTAGCAACGCTTTCTCGAATTCTGTAAAAAAAATATATTTTTTCAACATTTTAAAATGCCTAGCAACGCTTTCATGAATTTTCTGAAACAAGTATATTTTTTCAACATTTCTAAATGCCTAGCAACGCTGTTATGAATAATGTGAGAAAAATATATTTTTTAAACATTTCAAAATGCCTAGCAACGCTTTTATGAATTTTGTAAAAAAAATATTTTTTTTCAACATTTTAAAAAGCCTAGCAACGCTTTCAATAATTGTGTGGAAAAATATATTTTTTCAACATTTCAAAATGCCTAGCAACGCTTTCATGAATTTTGTAAAAAAAATATATTTTTCAACATTTCAAAGTGCCTAGCAACGCTTTCATGAATTTTCTGAAAAAAATATATTTTTTCAACATTTCTAAATGCCTAGCAACGCTTTCATGAATTTTGTAAAAAAAATATATTTTTTCAACATTTTAAAATGCCTAGCAACGCTTTCTCAAATTGTGTAAATAAAATATATTTTTGCCAGATTTCAAATTGCCTAGCAACGCATTTATGAATATTGTGAAAAAAATATTTTTTCAACATTTCATATTGCCTAGCAACAATTTCTTGAATTTTGTAAAAAAAATATATTTTTTCAACATTTCTAAATGCCTAACAACGCTGTTATGAATAATGTGAAAAAAAAATATTTTTAAACATTTCAAAATGCCTAGCAACGCTTTCATAAATTTTGTAAAAAAAATATATTTTTTCAACATTGCAAAATGCCTAGCAACGCTTTCATGAATTTTGTAAAAAAAAAATATTTTTTCAAAATTGCAAAATGCCTAGCAACGCTTTCATGAATTTGGTAAACAAAATATATTTTTTCAACGTTTTAAAATGCCTAGCAACGCTTTCAATAATTGTGTGAAAAAAATATATTCCTTCAACATTTCAAAATGCCTAGCAACGCTTTCTCGAATTCTGTAAAAAAAATATATTTTTTCAACATTTTAAAATGCCTAGCAACGCTTTCATGAATTTTCTGAAAAAAGTATATTTTTTCAACATTTCTAAATGCCTAGCAACGCTGTTATGAATAATGTGAGAAAAATATATTTTTTAAACATTTCAAAATGCCTAGCAACGCTTTCATGAATTTTCTGAAAAAAATATATTTTTTCAACATTTCTAAATGCCTAGCAACGCTTTCATGAGTTTTGTGAAAAAAATGTAGTATTTTTTCAACATTTTAAAATGTCTAGCAACGCTTTCATGAATTTTCTGAAAAAAATATATTTTTTCAACATTTCTAAATGCCTAGCAACGCTTTCATGAGTTTTGTGAAAAAAATGTAGTATTTTTTCAACATTTTAAAATGTCTAGCAACGCTTTCTCGAATTGTGTAAATAAAATATATTTTTCCACATTTCAAAATGCCTAGCAACGCTGTAATGAATAATGTGAAAAAAATATATTTTTCGAACATTTCAAAATGCCTAGCAACGCTTTCATGAATTTTATAAAAAAAATATATCTTTTCAACATTTCAAAATGCCTAGCAACGCTGTAATGAATAATGTGAAAAAATATATTTTTTCAACATTTCAAAATGCCTAGCAACGCTTTCATGAATTTTGTAAAAAAAATATATTTTTTCAACATTTCAAAGTGCCTAGCAACGCTTTCATACATTTTCTGAAAAAAATTTATTTTTTCAACATTTCTAAATGCCTAGCAACGCTTTCATGAGTTTTGTGAAAAAAAAGTATTTTTTCAACATTTTAAAATGATTAGCAACGCTTTCTCAAATTGTGTAAATAAAATATATTTTTTCAACATTTCAAAATGCCTAGCAACGCTGTAATGAATAGTGTGAAAAAAATATATTTTTTGAACATTTCAAAATGGCTAGCAACGCTTTCATGAATTTTGTTAAAAAAAATATATTTTTTCAACATTTCAAAGTGCCTAGCAACGCGTTCATGCGTTTTGTAAAAAAATATATTTTTTCAACATTTCTAAATGCCTAGCATCGCTTTCATGAGTTTTGTGAAAAAAAAGTATTTTTTCAACATTTTAAAATGCCTAGCAACGCTATCTCAAATTGTGTAAATAAAATATGTTTTTTCAACATTTCAAAATGCCTAGGAACGCTGTAATGAATAATGTGAAAAAAATATATTTTTTAAACATTTCAAAATGCCTAGCAACGCTTTCATGAATTTTGTGAAACAAATATATTTTTTCAACATTTCTAAATGCCTAGCAACGCTGTTATGAATAATGTGAAAAAATATATTTTTTAAAGATTTCAAAATGCCTAGCAACGCTTTCATGAATTTTGTAAAAACAATATATTTTTTCAACATTTTAAAATGCCTAGCAACGCTTTCTTAAATTGTGTAAATAAAATATATTTTAGCCAGATTTCAAATTGCCTAGCAACGCATTTATGAATATTGTGAAAAAAATATTTTTTCAACATTTCATATTGCCTAGCAACAATTTCTTGAATTTTGTAAAAAAAATATATTTTTTCAACATTTCTAAATGCCTAACAACGCTGTTATGAATAATGTGAAAAAAAAATATTTTTAAACATTTCAAAATGCCTAGCAACGCTTTCATAAATTTTGTAAAAAAAATATATTTTTTCAACATTGCAAAATGCCTAGCAACGCTTTCATGAATTTTGTAAAAAAAAAATATTTTTTCCAAATTGCAAAATGCCTAGCAACGCTTTCATGAATTTGGTAAACAAAATATATTTTTTCAACGTTTTAAAATGCCTAGCAACGCTTTCAATAATTGTGTGAAAAAAATATATTCCTTCAACATTTCAAAATGCCTAGCAACGCTTTCTCGAATTCTGTAAAAAAAATATATTTTTTCAACATTTTAAAATGCCTAGCAACGCTTTCATGAATTTTCTGAAAAAAGTATATTTTTTCAACATTTCTAAATGCCTAGCAACGCTGTTATGAATAATGTGAGAAAAATATATTTTTTAAACATTTCAAAATGCCTAGCAACGCTTTTATGAATTTTGTAAAAAAAATATTTTTTTTCAACATTTTAAAATGCCTAGCAACGCTTTCAATAATTGTGTGGAAAAATATATTTTTTCAACATTTCAAAATGCCTAGCAACGCTTTCATGAATTTTGTAAAAAAAATATATTTTTCAACATTTCAAAGTGCCTAGCAACGCTTTCATGAATTTTCTGAAAAAAATATATTTTTTCAACATTTCTAAATGCCTAGCAACGCTTTCATGAATTTTGTAAAAAAAATATATTTTTTCAACATTTTAAAATGCCTAGCAACGCTTTCTCAAATTGTGTAAATAAAATATATTTTTGCCAGATTTCAAATTGCCTAGCATCGCATTTATGAATATTGTGAAAAAAATAGTTTTTCAACATTTCATATTGCCTAGCAACAATTTCTTGAATTTTGTAAAAAAAATATATTTTTTCAACATTTCTAAATGCCTAACAACGCTGTTATGAATAATGTGAAAAAAAAATATTTTTAAACATTTCAAAATGCCTAGCAACGCTTTCATAAATTTTGTAAAAAAAATATATTTTTTCAACATTGCAAAATGCCTAGCAACGCTTTCATGAATTTTGTAAAACAAAAATATTTTTTCAAAATTGCAAAATGCCTAGCAACGCTTTCATGAATTTGGTAAACAAAATATATTTTTTCAACGTTTTAAAATGCCTAGCAACGCTTTCAATAATTGTGTGGAAAAATATATTTTTTCAACATTTCTAAATGCCTAGCAACGCTTTCATGAGTTTTGTGAAAAAAATGTAGTATTTTTTCAACATTTTAAAATGCCTAGCAACGCTTTCATGAATTTTCTGAAAAAAGTATATTTTTTCAACATTTCTAAATGCCTAGCAACGCTGTTATGAATAATGTGAGAAAAATATATTTTTTAAACATTTCAAAATGCCTAGCAACGATTTTATGAATTTTGTAAAAAAAATATTTTTTTTCAACATTTTAAAATGCCTAGCAACGCTTTCAATAATTGTGTGGAGAAATATATTTTTTCAACATTTCAAAATGCCTAGCAACGCTTTCATGAATTTTGTAAAAAAAATATATTTTTCAACATTTCAAAGTGCCTAGCAACGCTTTCATGAATTTTCTGAAAAAAATATATTTTTTCAACATTTCTAAATGCCTAGCAACGCTTTCATGAATTTTGTAAAAAAAATATATTTTTTCAACATTTCAAAATGCCTAGCAACGCTGTTATGGAAAATGTGAAAAAAATATATTTTTTCATCACATCAAAATGCCTAGCAACGCTTTCATGAGTATTGTGAAAAAAAAGTGTTTTTTCAATATTTTACAATGCCTAGCAACGCTTTCTCAAATTGTGTAAATAAAATATATTTTTTCAACATTTCAAAATGCCTAGCAACGCTGTTATGAATAATGTGATAAAAATATATTTTTTCAACATTTTGAAATGCCTAGCAACGCTTTCATGAATTTTGTGAAAAAAATATATTTTTTCAACATTTCAAAATGCCTAGCAACGCTTTCTCGAATTGTGTAAAAAAATATATTTTTTAAACATTTCAAAATGCCTAGCAACGCTGTCATGAGTTTTGTGAAAAAAATGTATTTTTTCAACATTTTAAAAAGGCATAGCAACGCTTTCTCGAATTTTGTAAAAAAAATATACTTTTTCAACATTTCATAATGCCTAGCAACGCTTTATCAAATTTTGTAAAAAAAATATATTTTTTCAACATTTTAAAATGCCTAGCAACGCTTTATCAAAATGTGTAAAAAATATATATTTTTTTAACATTTCAATATGCCTAGCAACGCTGTAATATATAATGTGAAAAAATATATCTTTTGAATATTTCAAAATGGCTAGCAACGCTTTCATGTGTTTTCTAAAGAAAATATATTTTTTCAACATTTTAAAATGCCTAGCAACGCTTTCATGAATTTTGTGAAAAAAATATATTTTTTCAAAATTTCAAAACGCCTAGCAACGCTGTTATGAATAATGTAAAAAAATATATTTTTTCAACATTTTAAAATGCCTAGCAACGCTTTGATGAATTTTGTGAAAAAAATATATTTTTTCAACATTTCTAAATTCCTAGCAACGCTGTTATGAATAATGTGAAAAAATATATTAAACATTTCAAAATTCCTAGCAACGCTTTCATAAATTTTGTAAAAAAAATATATTTTTTCAACATTTTAAAATGCCTAGCAACGATTTCTCGAATTGTGTAAAAAAAATATATTTTTTCAACATTTCATAATGCCTAGCAACGCTTTCTCAAATTTTGTAAAAAAATATATTTTTTCAACATTTTAAAATGCCTAGCAACGCTTTCAATAATTGTGTAAAAAAAATATTTTTTTCAACATTTCAAAATGCCTAGCAACGCTTTCTCGAATTGTGTGAAAAAATATATGTTTTAAACATTTTAAAATGCCTAGCAACGCTTTCATAATTTTTGTAAAAAAAATATATTTTTTCAACATTTAAAAATGCCTAGCAACGCTTTCTCGAATTGTGTAAAAAAAATTTATTTTTTCAACATTTCAAAATGCCTAGCAACGCTGTAATGAATAATGTGAAAAAAATATATTTTTTGAACATTTCAAAATGCCTAGCAACGCTTTCATGGATTTTGTAAAAAAAATATATTTTTTTAACATTTCATAATGCCTAGCAACGTTGTTATGAATAATGTGAAAAGAATATATTTTTTCAACATTTTAAAATGCCTAGCAACGCTTTCATGAATTTTTGTGAAAAACATATATTTTTTTAAACATTTTAAAATGCCTAGCAACGCTTTCAATAATTGTGTGAAAAAAATATATTTTTTCAAAATTTCAAAATGCCTAGCAACGCTGTAATGAATAATGTGAAAAAAATATATTTTTTCAACATTTCAAAATGCCTAGCAACGCTTTCTCGAATTGTGTAAAAAAATATATTTTTTAAACATTTCAAAATGCCTAGCAACGCTGTCATGAGTTTTGTGAAAAAAATGTATTTTTTCAACATTTTAAAAAGGCATAGCAACGCTTTCTCGAATTTTGTAAAAAAAATATACTTTTTCAACATTTCATAATGCCTAGCAACGCTTTATCAAATTTTGTAAAAAAAATATATTTTTTCAACATTTTAAAATGCCTAGCAACGCTTTATCAAAATGTGTAAAAAATATATATTTTTTCAACATTTCAATATGCCTAGCAACGCTGTAATATATAATGTGAAAAAATATATCTTTTGAATATTTCAAAATGGCTAGCAACGCTTTCATGTGTTTTCTAAAGAAAATATATTTTTTCAACATTTTAAAATGCCTAGCAACGCTTTCATGAATTTTGTGAAAAAAATATATTTTTTCAAAATTTCAAAACGCCTAGCAACGCTGTTAAGAATAATGTAAAAAAATATATTTTTTCAACATTTTAAAATGCCTAGCAACGCTTTAATGAATTTTGTGAAAAAAATATATTTTTTCAACATTTCTAAATTCCTAGCAACGCTGTTATGAATAATGTGAAAAAAATATATTAAACATTTCAAAATTCCTAGCAACGCTTTCATAAATTTTGTAAAAAAAATATATTTTTTCAACATTTTAAAATGCCTAGCAACGCTTTCAATAATTGTGTGAAAAAAATATTTTTTTTCATCATTTAAAAATGCCTAGCAACGCTTTCATGGATTTTGTAAAAAAAATATATTTTTTTAACATTTCATAATGCCTAGCAACGTTGTTATGAATAATGTGAAAAGAATATATTTTTTCAACATTTTAAAATGCCTAGCAACGCTTTCATGAATTTTTGTGAAAAACATATATTTTTTTAAACATTTTAAAATGCCTAGCAACGCTTTTCTGAATTTTGTAAAAAAAATATATTTTTTCAACATTTTAAAATGCCTAGCAACGCTTTCAATAATTGTGTGGAAAAATATATTTTTTCAACATTTCAAAATGCCTAGCAACGCTGTTATGAATAATGTGAAAAAAATATATTTTTTCAACATTTTAAAATGACTAGCAACGCTTTCATGAATTTTGTGAAAAAAAATATATTTTTTCAACATTTCTAAATGCCTAGCAACGCTGTTATGAATAATGTGGAAAAAATATATTTTTTAAACATTACAAAATGCCTAGCAACGCTTTCATGAATTTTGTAAAAAAAAATATTTTTTCAACAATTTAAAATGCCTAGCAACGCTTTCAATAATTGTGTGAAGAAAATATATTTTTTCAACATTTCTAAATGCCTAGCAACGCTGTTATGAATAATGTGGAAAAAATATATTTTTTAAACCTTTCAAAATGCCTAGCAACGCTTTCATGAATTTTGTAAAAAAAATATATTTTTTCAACATTTCAAAATGCCTAGCAACGCTGTTATGATTAATGTGGAAAAAATATATTTTTTATACATTTCAAAATGCCTAGCAACGCTTTCATGAATTTTGTAAAAAAAATATATTTTTTCAACAATTTAAAATGCCTAGCAACGCTTTCAATAATTATGTGGACAAAATATATTTCTTCCACATTTCAAAATGCCTAGCATCGCTTTCTCGTATTCTGTAAAAAAAATATATTTTTTCAACATTTCAAAATGCCTAGCAACGCTGTTATGAATAATGTAAAAAAAATATATTTTTTCAACATTTTAAAATGCCTAGCAACGCCTTCATGAATTTTCTAAAAAAAATATATTTTTTCAACATTTCTAAATGCCTAGCAACGCTGTTATGAATAATGTGAAAAAAATATATTTTTTAAACATTTCAAAATGCCTAGCAACGCTTTCATGAATTTTGTAAAAAAAATATATTTTTTCAACATTTCGAAATGCCTAGCTACGCTGTTATGGAAAATGTGAAAAAAATATATTTTTTCATCACATCAAAATGCCTAGCAACGCTTTCATGAGTTTTGTGAAAAAAAAGTATTTTTTCAACATTTTAAAATGCCTAGCAACGCTTTCTCTAATTGTGTAAATAAAATATATTTTTTCAACATTTCAAAATGCCTAGCAACGCTGTAATTAATAATGTGAAAAAAATATATTTTTTGAACATTTTAAAATGCCTAGCAACGCTTTCATGAGTTTTGTGAAAAAAATGTATTTTTTCAACATTTTAAAATGTCTAGCAACGCTTTCTCGAATTGTGTAAATAAAATATATTTTTCCACATTTCAAAATGCCTAGCAACGCTGTAATGAATAATGTGAAAAAAATATATTTTTTGAACATTTCAAAATGCCTAGAAACGCTTTCATGAATTTTATAAAAAAAATATATTTTTTCAACATTTCTAAATGCCTAGCAACGCTTTCATGAGTTTTGTGAAAAAAAGGATTTTTTCAACATTTTAAAATGCCTAGCTACGCTTTCTCAAATTGTGTAAATAAAATATATTTTTTCAACATTTCAAAATGCCTAGCAACGCTGTTATGATTAATGTGGAAAAAATATATTTTTTATACATTTCAAAATGCCTAGCAACGCTTTCATGAATTTTGTAAAAAAAATATATTTTTTCAACAATTTAAAATGCCTAGCAACGCTTCAAATAATTGTGTGAAAAAAATATATTTTTTCAACATTTCAAAATGCCTAGCAACGCTTTCAATAATTGTGTGAAAAAAATATATTTCTTCAAGATTTCAAAATGCCTAGCAACGATTTCTCGTATTGCGTAAAAAAAATATATTTTTTCAACATTTTAAAATGCCTAGCAACGCTTTCATGAATTTTCTGAAAAAAATATATTTTTTCAACATTTCTAAATGCTTAGCAACGCTGTTATGAATAATGTGAAAAAAATATATTTTTTAAACATTTCAAAATGCCTAGCAACGCTTTCATGAATTTTGTAAAAAAAATATATTTTTTCCACATTTCAAAATACCTAGCTACGCTGTTATGGAAAATGTGAAAAAAATATATTTTTTCATCACATCAAAATGCCTAGCAACGCTTTCATGAGTTTTGTGAAAAAAAAGTATTTTTTCAACATTTTAAAATGCCTAGCAACGCTTTCTCAAATTGTACAAATAAAATATATTTTTTCAACATTTCAAAGTGCCTAGCAACGCTGTAATTAATAATGTGAAAAAAATATATTTTTTGAACATTTCAAAATGCCTAGCAACGCTTTCATAAATTTTGTAAAAAAAATATATTTTTTCAACATTTCAAAATGCCTAGCAACGATGTTATGAATAATGTGAAAAAAATATATTTTTTCATCACATCAAAATGCCTAGCAACGCTTTCATGAGTTTTGTGAAAAAAAAAGTATTTTTTCAACATTTTAAAATGCCTAGCAACGCTTTCTCTAATTGTGTAAATAAAATATATTTTTTCAACATTTCGAAATGCCTAGCAACGCTGTAATTAATAATGTGAAAAAAATATATTTTTTGAACATTTCAAAATGCCTAGCAACGCTTTCATAAATTTTGTAAAAAAAATATATTTTTTCAACATTTCAAAATGCTTAGCAACGCTGTTATGAATAATGTGAAAAAAATATATTTTTCCAACATTTTGAAATGCCTAGCAACGCTTTCATGAATTGTGTAAAAAAATATATTTTTTAAACATTTCAAAATGCCTAGCAACGCTGTCATGAGTTTTGTGAAAAAAATGTATTTTTTCAACATTTTAAAAAGGCCTAGCAACGCTTTCTCGAATTTTGTAAAAAAAAATTATTTTTTCAACATTTCAAAATGCCTAGCAACGCCTTTATGAATAATGTGAAAAAAATATATTTTTTCAACATTTTAAAATGCCTAGCAACGCTTTCATGAGTTTTGTGAAAAAAATGTATTTTTTCAACATTTTAAAATGTCTAGCAACGCTTTCTCGAATTGTGTAAATAAAATATATATTTCCACATTTCAAAATGCCTAGCAACGCTGTAATGAATAAGGTGAAAAAAATATATTTTTTGAACATTTCAAAATGCCTAGCAACGCTTTCATGAATTTTATAAAAAAAAATATATTTTTTCAACATTTCAAAATGCCTAGAAACGCTGTAATCAATAATGTGAAAAAAATATATTTTTTTAACATTTCAAAATGCCTAGCAACGCTTTCATGAATTTTATAAAAAAAATATATTTTTTCAACATTTCAAAGTGCCTAGCAACGCTTTCATGAATTTTCTGAAAAAAATATATTTTTTCAACATTTCTAAATGCCTAGCAACGCTTTCATGAGTTTTGTGAAAAAAAGGATTTTTTCAACATTTTAAAATGCCTAGCTACACTTTCTCAAATTGTGTAAATAAAATATATTTTTTCAACATTTCAAAATGCCTAGCAACGCTGTTATGATTAATGTGGAAAAAATATATTTTTTATACATTTCAAAATGCCTAGCAACGCTTTCATGAATTTTGTAAAAAAAATATATTTTTTCAACAATTTAAAATGCCTAGCAACGCTTCAAATAATTGTGTGAAAAAAATATATTTTTTCAACATTTCAAAATGCCTAGCAACGCTTTCAATAATTGTGTGAAAAAAATATATTTCTTCAAGATTTCAAAATGCCTAGCAACGATTTCTCGTATTGCGTAAAAAAAATATATTTTTTCAACATTTTAAAATGCCTAGCAACGCTTTCATGAATTTTCTGAAAAAAATATATTTTTTCAACATTTCTAAATGCTTAGCAACGCTGTTATGAATAATGTGAAAAAAATATATTTTTTAAACATTTCAAAATGCCTAGCAACGCTTTCATGAATTTTGTAAAAAAAATATATTTTTTCCACATTTCAAAATACCTAGCTACGCTGTTATGGAAAATGTGAAAAAAATATATTTTTTCATCACATCAAAATGCCTAGCAACGCTTTCATGAGTTTTGTGAAAAAAAAGTATTTTTTCAACATTTTAAAATGCCTAGCAACGCTTTCTCAAATTGTGTAAATAAAATATATTTTTTCAACATTTCAAAGTGCCTAGCAACGCTGTAATTAATAATGTGAAAAAAATATATTTTTTGAACATTTCAAAATGCCTAGCAACGCTTTCATAAATTTTGTAAAAAAAATATATTTTTTCAACATTTCAAAATGCCTAGCAACGATGTTATGAATAATGTGAAAAAAATATATTTTTTCATCACATCAAAATGCCTAGCAACGCTTTCATGAGTTTTGTGAAAAAAAAAGTATTTTTTCAACATTTTAAAATGCCTAGCAACGCTTTCTCTAATTGTGTAAATAAAATATATTTTTTCAACATTTCGAAATGCCTAGCAACGCTGTAATTAATAATGTGAAAAAAATATATTTTTTGAACATTTCAAAATGCCTAGCAACGCTTTCATAAATTTTGTAAAAAAAATATATTTTTTCAACATTTCAAAATGCTTAGCAACGCTGTTATGAATAATGTGAAAAAAATATATTTTTCCAACATTTTGAAATGCCTAGCAACGCTTTCATGAATTGTGTAAAAAAATATATTTTTTAAACATTTCAAAATGCCTAGCAACGCTGTCATGAGTTTTGTGAAAAAAATGTATTTTTTCAACATTTTAAAAAGGCCTAGCAACGCTTTCTCGAATTTTGTAAAAAAAAATTATTTTTTCAACATTTCAAAATGCCTAGCAACGCCTTTATGAATAATGTGAAAAAAATATATTTTTTCAACATTTTAAAATGCCTAGCAACGCTTTCATGAGTTTTGTGAAAAAAATGTATTTTTTCAACATTTTAAAATGTCTAGCAACGCTTTCTCGAATTGTGTAAATAAAATATATATTTCCACATTTCAAAATGCCTAGCAACGCTGTAATGAATAAGGTGAAAAAAATATATTTTTTGAACATTTCAAAATGCCTAGCAACGCTTTCATGAATTTTATAAAAAAAAATATATTTTTTCAACATTTCAAAATGCCTAGAAACGCTGTAATGAATAATGTGAAAAAAATATATTTTTTTAACATTTCAAAATGCCTAGCAACGCTTTCATGAATTTTATAAAAAAAATATATTTTTTCAACATTTCAAAGTGCCTAGCAACGCTTTTATGAATTTTCTGAAAAAAATATATTTTTTCAACATTTCTAAATGCCTAGCAACGCTTTCATGAGTTTTGTGAAAAAAAGGATTTTTTCAACATTTTAAAATGCCTAGCTACACTTTCTCAAATTGTGTAAATAAAATATATTTTTTCAACATTTCAAAATGCCTAGCAACGCTGTTATGATTAATGTGGAAAAAATATATTTTTTATACATTTCAAAATGCCTAGCAACGCTTTCACGAATTTTGTAAAAAAAATATATTTTTTAAACAATTTAAAATGCCTAGCAACGCTTAAAATAATTGTGTGAAAAAAATATATTTTTTCAACATTTCAAAATGCCTAGCAACGCTTTCAATAATTGTGTGAAAAAAATATATTTCTTCAACATTTCAAAATGCCTAGCAACGCTTTCTCGTATTGCGTAAAAAAAATATATTTTTTCAACATTTCAAAATGCCTAGCAACGCTGTTTTGAATAATGTAAAAAAAATATATTTTTTCAACATTTTAAAATGCCTAGCAACGCTTTCATGAATTTTCTGAAAAAAATATATTTTTTCAACATTTCTAAATGCTTAGCAACGCTGTTATGAATAATGTGAAAAAAATATATTTTTTAAACATTTCAAAATGCCTAGCAACGCTTTCATGAATTTTGTAAAAAAAATATATTTTTTCCACATTTCAAAATGCCTAGCTACGCTGTTATGGAAAATGTGAAAAAAATATATTTTTTCATCACATCAAAATGCCTAGCAACGCTTTCATGAGTTTTGTGAAAAAAAAAATGTTTTCAACATTTTAAAATGCCTAGCAACGCTTTCTCAAATTGTGTAAATAAAATATATTTTTTCAACATTTCAAAATGCCTAGCAACGCTGTAATTAATAATGTGAAAAAAATATATTTTTTGAACATTTCAAAATGCCTAGCAACGCTTTCATAAATTTTGTAAAAAAAATATATTTTTTCAACATTTCAAAATGCCTAGCAACGCCGTTATGAATAATGTGAAAAAAATATATTTTTTCATCACATCAAAATGCCTAGCAACGCTTTCATGAGTTTTGTAAAAAAAAAAGTATTTTTTCAACATTTTATAATGCCTAGCAACGCTTTCTCTAATTGTGTAAATAAAATATATTTTTTCAACATTTCAAAATGCCTAGCAACGCTGTTATGAATAATGTGAAAAAAATATATTTTTTCAACATTTTGAAATGCCTAGCAACGCTTTCATGAATTGTGTAAAAAAATATATTTTTTAAACATTTCAAAATGCCTAGCAACGCTGTCATGAGTTTTGTGAAAAAAATGTATTTTTTCAACATTTTAAAAAGACCTAGCAACGCTTTCTCGAATTTTGTAAAAAAAAATTATTTTTTCAACATTTCAAAATGCCTAGCAACGCCTTTATGAATAATGTGAAAAAAATATATGTTTACAACATTTTAAAATGCCTAGCAACGCTTTCATGAGTTTTGTGAAAAAAATGTATTTTTTCAACATTTTAAAATGTCTAGCAACGCTTTCTCGAATTGTGTAAATAAAATATATTTTTCCACATTTCAAAATGCCTAGCAACGCTGTAATGAATAAGGTGAAAAAAATATATTTTTTGAACATTTCAAAATGCCTAGCAACGCTTTCATGAATTTTATAAAAAAAATATATTTTTTCAACATTTCAAAATGCCTAGAAACGCTGTAATGAATAATGTGAAAAAAATATATTTTTTTAACATTTCAAAATGCCTAGCAACGCTTTCATGAATTTTATAAAAAAAATATATTTTTTCAACATTTCAAAGTGCCTAGCAACGCTTTCATGAATTTTCTGAAAAAAATATATTTTTTCAACATTTCTAAATGCCTAGCAACGCTTTCATGAGTTTTGTGAAAAAAAGGATTTTTTCAACATTTTAAAATGCCTAGCTACGCTTTCTCAAATTGTGTAAATAAAATATATTTTTTCAACATTTCAAAATGCCTAGCAACGCTGTTATGATTAATGTGGAAAAAATATATTTTTTATACATTTCAAAATGCCTAGCAACGCTTTCACGAATTTTGTAAAAAAAATATATTTTTTCAACAATTTAAAATGCCTAGCAACGCTTAAAATAATTGTTAGAAAAAAATATATTTTTTCAACATTTCAAAATGCCTAGCAACGCTTTCAATAATTGTGTGAAAAAAATATATTTCTTCAACATTTCAAAATGCCTAGCAACGCTTTCTCGTATTGCGTAAAAAAATATATTTTTTCAACATTTCAAAATGCCTAGCAACGCTGATTTGAATAATTTAAAAAAAATATATTTTTTCAACATTTTAAAATGCCTAGCAACGCTTTCATGAATTTTCTGAAAAAAATATATTTTTTCAACATTTCTAAATGCTTAGCAACGCTGTTATGAATAATGTGAAAAAAATATATTTTTTAAACATTTCAAAATGCCTAGCAACGCTTTCATGAATTTTGTAAAAAAAATATATTTTTTCCACATTTCAAAATGCCTAGCTACGCTGTTATGGAAAATGTGAAAAAAATATATTTTTTCATCACATCAAAATGCCTAGCAACGCTTTCATGAGTTTTGTGAAAAAAAAAGTATTTTTTCAACATTTTAAAATGCCTAGCAACGCTTTCTCAAATTGTGTAAATAAAATATATTTTTTCAACATTTCAAAATGCCTAGCAACGCTGTAATTAATAATGTGAAAAAAATATATTTTTTGAACATTTCAAAATGCCTAGCAACGCTTTCATAAATTTTGTAAAAAAAATATATTTTTTCAACATTTCAAAATGCCTAGCAACGCCGTTATGAATAATGTGAAAAAAATATATTTTTTCATCACATCAAAATGCCTAGCAACGCTTTCATGAGTTTTGTGAAAAAAAAAGTATTTTTTCAACATTTTAAAATGCCTAGCAACGCTTTCTCTAATTGTGTAAATAAAATATATTTTTTCAACATTTCAAAATGCCTAGCAACGCTGTAATTAATAATGTGAAAAAATAAATTTTTTGAACATTTCAAAATGCCTAGCAACGCTTTCATAAATTTTGTAAAAAAAATATATTTTTTCAACATTTCAAAATGCCTAGCAACGCTGTTATGAATAATGTGAAAAAAATATATTTTTTCAACATTTTGAAATGCCTAGCAACGCTTTCATGAATTGTGTAAAAAAATATATTTTTTAAACATTTCAAAATGCCTAGCAACGCTGTCATGAGTTTTGTGAAAAAAATGTATTTTTTCAACATTTTAAAAAGGCCTAGCAACGCTTTCTCGAATTTTGTAAAAAAAAATTATTTTTTCAACATTTCAAAATGCCTAGCAACGCCTTTATGAATAATGTGAAAAAAATATATTTTTACAACATTTTAAAATGCCTAGCAACGCTTTCATGAGTATTGTGAAAAAAATGTATTTTTTCAACATTTTAAAATGTCTAGCAACGCTTTCTCGAATTGTGTAAATAAAATATATTTTTCCACATTTCAAAATGCCTAGCAACGCTGTAATGAATAAGGTGAAAAAAATATATTTTTTTAACATTTCAAAATGCCTAGCAACGCATTCATGAATTTTATAAAAAAAATATATTTTTTCCACATTTCAAAGTGCCTAGCAACGCTTTCATGAATTTTCTGAAAAAAATATATTTTTTCATTATTTCTAAATGCCTAGCAACGCTTTCATGAGTTTTGTGAAAAAAATATATTTTTTAAACATTTCAAAATGCCTAGCAACGCTTTCATGAATTTTGTGAAAAAAATATATTTTTTCAACATTTCTAAATGCCTAGCAACGCTGTAATGAATAGTGTGAAAAAAATCTATTTTTTGAACATTTCAAAATGGCTAGCAACGCTTTCATGAATTTTGTAAAAAAAAATATATTTTTTCAACATTTCAAAGTGCCTAGCAACGCGTTCATGCGTTTTGTAAAAAAAATATATTTTTTCAACATTTCTAAATGCCTAGCAACGCTGTTATGAATAATGTGAAAAAAATATATTTTTTAAACATTTCAAAATGCCTAGCAACGCTTTCATGAATTTTGTGAAAAAAATATATTTTTTCAACATTTCTAAATGCCTAGCAACGCTGTTATGAATAATGTGGAAAAAATATATTTTGTAAACATTTCAAAATACCTAGCAACGCTTTCATGAATTTTGTAAAAAAAATATATTTTGTCAACATTTCAAAATGCCTAGCAACGCTGTTATGATTAATGTGGAAAAAATATATTTTTTATACATTTCAAAATGCCTAGCAACGCTTTCATGAATTTTGTAAAAAAAATATATTTTTTCAACAATTTAAAATGCCTAGCAACGCTTCCAATAATTGTGTGAAAAAGATATATTTTTTCATCACATCAAAATGCCTAGCAACGCTTTCATGAGTTTTGTGAAAAAAAAAAGTATTTTTTCAACATTTTAAAATGCCTAGCAACGCTTTCTCAAATTGTGTAAATAAAATATATTTTTTCAACATTTTAAAATGCCTAGCAACGCTGTAATTAATAATGTGAAAAAAATATATTTTTTGAACATTTCAAAATGCCTAGCAACGCTTTCATAAATTTTGTAAAAAAAATATATTTTCAACATTTCAAAATGCCTAGCAACGCTGTTATGAATAATGTGAAAAAAATATATTTTTTCAACATTTTGAAATGCCTAGCAACGCTTTCATGAATTGTGTAGAAAAATATATTTTTTAAACATTTCAAAATGCCTAGCAACGCTGTCATGAGTTTTGTGAAAAAAATGTATTTTTTCAACATTTTAAAAAGGCCTAGCAACGCTTTCTCGAATTGTGTAAAAAAAATATATTTTTTCAACATTTCTAAATGCCTAGCAACGCTGTTATGAATAATGTGAAAAAAATATATTTTTTAAACATTTCAAAATGCCTTGCAACGCTTTCATGAATTTTGTAAAGAAATATATATTTTTTCAACATTTCAAAGTGCCTAGCAACGCGTTCATGCGTTTTGTAAAAAAAATATATTTTTTCAACATTTCTAAATGCCTAGCAACGCTGCTATGAATAATGTGAAAAAAATATATTTTTTAAACATTTCAAAATGCCTAGCAACGCTTTCATGAATTTTGTGAAAAAAATATATTTTTTCAACATTTCTAAATGCCTAGCAATGCTGTTATGAATAATGTGAAAAAATATATTTTTTAAACATTTCAAAATGCCTAGCAACGCTTTCATGAATTTTGTAAAAACAATATATTTTTTCAACATTTTAAAATGCCTAGCAACGCTTTCAATAATCGTGTGGAAAAAATATATTTTTTCAACATTTCCAAATGCCTAGCAACGCTTTCATGAATTTTATAAAAAAAATATATTTTTTTAACATTTCAATGTGCCTAGCAACGCTTTCATGTATTTTGTAAAAAAAATATATTTTTTCCACATTTTAAAATGCCTAGCAACGCTTTCATGAATTTTCTGAAAAAATATATTTTTTTTTTTCAACATTTCTAAATGCTTAGCAACGCTGTTATGAATAATGTGAAAAAAATATATTTTTTAAACATTTCAAAATGCCTAGCATCGCTTTCATGAATTTGGTAAGAAAAATATATTTTTTCAACATTGCAAAATGCCTAGCAACGCTTTCATGAATTTTGTAAAAAAAAAATATTTTTTCAACATTGCAAAATGCCTAGCAACGCTTTCATGAATTTGGTAAACAAAATATATTTTCTCAACGTTTTAAAATGCCTAGCAACGCTTTCAATAATTGTGTGAAAAAAATATATTTTTTCAACATTTCAAAATGCCTAGCAACGCTTTCTCGAATAGTGTAAAAAAATATATTTTTTCAACATTTCAAAATGCCTAGCAACGCTGTTATGGATAATGTGAAAAAATATATTTTTTCAACATTTTAAAATGCCTAGCAACGCTTTCATGAATTTTGTGAAAAAAATATATTTTTTCAACATTTCAAAATGCCTAGCAACGCTGTAATGAATAATGTGAAGAAAATATATATTTTGAACATTTCAAAATGCCTAGCAACGCTTTCATGAATTTTGTAAAAAAAATATATTTTTTCAACATTGCAGAATGCCTAGCAACGCTTTCATGAATTTTGTAAAAAAAATATATTTTTTCTACTTTTCAAAGTGCATAGCAACGCTATTATGAATAATGTGAAAAAAATATATTTTTTCAACATTTCAAAATGCCTAGCAACGCTGTTATGGATAATTGAAAAAAATATATTTTTTCAACATTTTTAAATGCCTAGTAACGCTGTTATGAATAATGTGAAAAAAATATATTTTTTAAACATTTCAAAATGCCTGGCAACGCTTTCATGAATTTTGTAAAAAAAATATATTTTTTCAACATTTCTAAATGCCTAGCAACGCTGTTATGAATAATATGAAAAACATATATTTTTTCAACATTTCAAAATGCCTAGCAACGCTTTCAAAAATTTTGTAAAAAAATATATTTTTTCAACATTTTAAAATGCCTAGCAACGCTCTCATGAATTTTGTGAAAAAAATATATATTTCAACATTTCTAAATGCCTAGCAACGCTGTTATGAATAATGTGAAAATAATATATTTTTTCAACATTTCAAAATGCCTAGCAACGCTGTTATGAATAATGTGAAAAAAATATATTTTTTCAACATTTTAAAATGCCTAGCAACGCTTTCATGAATTTTGTGAAAAAAATAAATTTTTTCAACATTTCAAAATGCCTAGCAACGCTGTAATGAATAATGTGAAGAAAATATATATTTAGAACATTTCAAAATGCCTAGCAACGCTTTCATGAATTTAATAAACAAAATATATTTTTTCAACATTTTTAAATGCCTAGCAACGCTTTCATGAATTTTGTGGAAAAAATATATTTTTTCAACATTTCTAAATGCCTAGCAACGCTGTTATGAATAATGTGAAAAAAATATATTTTTTAAACCTTTCAAAATGCCTAGCAACGCTTTCATGAATATTGTAAAAAAAATATATTTTTTCAACATTTCTAAATGCCTAGCAACGCTGTTATGAATAATGTGAAAAAAATATATTTTTTCAACATTTCAAAATGCCTAGCAACGCTGTTATGAATAATGTGAAAATATATATTTTTTCAACATTTTAAAATGCCCAGCAACGCTTTCATGAATTTTGTGAAAAAAATATATATTTCAACATTTCTAAATGCCTAGCAACGCTGTTATGAATAATGTGAAAATAATATATTTTCTCAACATTTTAAAATGCCTAGCAACGCTTTCATGAATTTTGTGAAAAAAATATATTTTTTCATCATTTCAAAATGCCTAGCAACGCTGTAATGAATAATGTGAAGAAAATATATATTTTGAACATTTCAAAATGCCTAGCAACGCTTTCATGAATTTAATAAACAAAATATATTTTTTCAACATTTTTAAATGCCTAGCAACGCTTTCATGAATTTTGTGAAAAAAATATATTTTTGAAACATTTCAAAATGCCTAGGTCAATATATTTTAGGTCAACAAAAAGATTGTTTATTTTAGTTGCCTTTTATTTACTAATTAC
The DNA here is from genome assembly GCA_036971475.1 of Prosapia bicincta. NCBI lineage: Eukaryota > Metazoa > Arthropoda > Insecta > Hemiptera > Cercopidae > Prosapia > Prosapia bicincta. The sequence goes on from JBAIZL010000001.1 coordinate 291,533,313, forward strand.
AATTAATATAAACAGGTATACGGCCCATACATATTACATAGTCACAATATTAAGTCGCAAAATAAAAAACTAAATTATTATTAAAATTGATTAATAAAATTCAATCAAGGAAATAATGAAAAAAACTGTATTAACATCATATGACATCCCCAATAAAAATGTAATAGATCTTGAGTGGATGAATAAAAAATATTTTATTAACGTTTAAAAATTTGAAGAAGATATATAAGTATATGTAGTGAACAAGTATAAGAAATTGAATAACATCAAGAAAGTTCGTGGATATGTGAAAGATACTTCGTATAGTACGAAAAAGACATTTCCCAAAATATTGGTTTTGTCGTTTACCCTTACAATGGTCCATATATACTCTTTAAATTTACCCTATTGCATTCACCCTCCCACTGGCACTGTCTCAAAACCATTTCTTGTTCCAATAGTGTGTGTGTGTGTAACCTCCATCTGGTGTATCCATTGTGCTTGGTGTAACTCCATCTGGTGTACGTTTCTGACTGTGTATTCTTATCTAATTGGTAATAATAATAATAATAATACAGTAGAACCTCTCTAATTCGTCACCTTCTGTAATTCGTCACCATATTCGTTTACAGTAGTAACAAGCATCAGCTGCACTGTTACATAATATAGGCGACATCAGAGAAGAATTCTTTAGTACAAAAGAAATTTTAAGACTTTTTAAAAACTAAAACCTATTTTTTCTTGCTAGTGTTAATGTTTTTACCAGATACTGTACTATATTTTCTTTATTTCTTTTATGAAAATAGAGTAACATAGTGTATATGTAATTACAAACTATATTGCAGGCTTCTAGTGTTTTTATAGTGGTGTGTAATAGTGTTGGAGAGTTTTTCAGTCGACGTAAATAATATAAGTACAATGTTAACTACATTATATATACCTATTTACTTATTTAAGTGCTATGTTAACCCATAATTACATGTTAATTACACTAATTCCGTGATTCGTCTTTTTCTCGAGTTCGCCACCCCCTCATTCCCGAACGTGACGAATTAGAGAAATTCTACTGTATTTGATTTATTGTTATTAGGTTTATAATTTTCTAATGTTTAAAAAATTAACTGATAGTGAAAACAGTGTTAGTATTGTTAAAACGTAATAAAAGTATCACTTTAATATCACTTTTAATAAAAGTAAATAAAACAAATTTTATAGGTTTTAAAGGTTACTACAACAGTATTCTGAATGTAATAACACATATTTAGAACAGTAGAGATAGTTATAATTTAAGAAAAAAAGTAGACATTTTTTTAATGTATAACTTACATTGAAGAAGACAACCTGCGTTGACGAAACATCTACGTAATAGTAAAGATAAAGTGTATATGTTTTAAAAATAAAGTATAGGCTATGGTTTTATAGTCTCATATAATACAATATAGGTACAAAATATTTCTTGATTTTCTAGAAATGATGCAATTTCGTGAAAATCGCAACGCTTTCATGAATTTTGTAAAAAAAATATATTTTTTCAACATTTTAAAATGCCTAGCAACGTTTTGATGAATTTTGTGAAAAAAATATATTTTTTCAACGTTTCTAAATGCCTAGCAACGCTGTTATGAATAATGTGAAAAAAACATATTTTTTAAACATTTCAAAATGCCTAGCAACTCTTTCATAAATTTTGTAAAAAAAATATATTTTTTCAACATTTTAAAATGCCTAGCAACGCTTTCTCGAATTGTGTAAAAAAATATATTTTTTCAACATTTCAAAATGCCTAGCAACGCTTTCATGAATTTTATAAAAAAAATATATTTTTTCAACATTTCAAAATGCCTAGAAACGCTGTAATGAATAATGTGAAAAAAATATATTTTTTTAACATTTCAAAATGCCTAGCAACGCTTTCATGAATTTTATAAAAAAAATATATTTTTTCAACATTTCAAAGTGCCTAGCAACGCTTTCATGAATTTTCTGAAAAAAATATATTTTTTCATTATTTCTAAATGCCTAGCAATGCTTTCATGAGTTTTGTGAAAAAAAGTATTTTTTCAACATTTTAAAATGCCTAGCTACGCTTTCTCAAATTGTGAAAATAAAATATATTTTTTCAACATTTCAAAATGCCTAGCAACGCTGTAATGAATAGTGTGAAAAAAATCTATTTTTTGAACATTTCAAAATGGCTAGCAACGCTTTCATGAATTTTGTAAAAAAAAATATATTTTTTCAACATTTCAAAGTGCCTAGCAACGCGTTCATGCGTTTTGTAAAAAAAATATATTTTTTCAACATTTCTAAATGCCTAGCAACGCTGTTATGAATAATGTGAAAAAAATATATTTTTTAAACATTTCAAAATGCCTAGCAACGCTTTCATGAATTTTGTGAAAAAAATATATTTTTTCAACATTTCTAAATGCCTAGCAACGCTGTTATGAATAATGTGGAAAAAATATATTTTGTAAACATTTCAAAATACCTAGCAACGCTTTCATGAATTTTGTAAAAAAAATATATTTTGTCAACATTTCAAAATGCCTAGCAACGCTGTTATGATTAATTTGGAAAAAATATATTTTTTATACATTTCAAAATGCCTAGCAACGCTTTCATGAATTTTGTAAAAAAAATATATTTTTTCAAGAATTTAAAATGCCTAGCAACGCTTCCAATAATTGTGTGAAAAAAATATATTTTTTCATCACATCAAAATGCCTAGCAACGCTTTCATGAGTTTTATGAAAAAAAAAGTATTTTTTCAACATTTTAAAATGCCTAGCAACGCTTTCTCAAATTGTGTAAATAAAATATATTTTTTCAACATTTTAAAATGCCTAGCAACGCTGTAATTAATAATGTGAAAAAAATATATTTTTTGAACATTTCAAAATGCCTAGCAACGCTTTCATAAATTTTGTAAAAAAAATATATTTTTTCAACATTTCAAAATGCCTAGCAACGCTGTTATGAATAATGTGAAAAAAATATATTTTTTCAACATTTTGAAATGCCTAGCAACGCTTTCATGAATTGTGTAGAAAAATATATTTTTTAAACATTTCAAAATGCCTAGCAACGCTGTCATGAGTTTTGTGAAAAAAATGTATTTTTTCAACATTTTAAAAAGGCCTAGCAACGCTTTCTCGAATTGTGTAAAAAAAATATATTTTTTCAACATTTCTAAATGCCTAGCAACGCTGTTATGAATAATGTGAAAAAAATATATTTTTTAAACATTTCAAAATGCCTTGCAACGCTTTCATGAATTTTGTAAAGAAATATATATTTTTTCAACATTTCAAAGTGCCTAGCAACGCTTTCATGAATTTTGTAAAAACAATATATTTTTTCAACATTTTAAAATGCCTAGCAACGCTTTCAATAATTGTGTGGAAAAAATATATTTTTTCAACATTTCCAAATGCCTAGCAACGCTTTCATGAATTTTATAAAAAAAATATATTTTTTTAACATTTCAATGTGCCTAGCAACGCTTTCATGTATTTTGTAAAAAAAATATATTTTTTCCACATTTTAAAATGCCTAGCAACGCTTTCATGAATTTTCTGAAAAAATATATTTTTTTCAACATTTCTAAATGCTTAGCAACGCTGTTATGAATAATGTGAAAAAAATATATTTTTTAAACATTTCAAAATGCCTAGCATCGCTTTCATGAATTTGGTAAGAAAAATATATTTTTTCAACATTGCAAAATGCCTAGCAACGCTTTCATGAATTTTGTAAAAAAAAAATATTTTTTCAACATTGCAAAATGCCTAGCAACGCTTTCATGAATTTGGTAAACAAAATATATTTTCTCAACGTTTTAAAATGCCTAGCAACGCTTTCAATAATTGTGTGAAAAAAATATATTTTTTCAACATTTTAAAATGCCTAGCAACGCTGTTATGAATAATGTGAAAAAAATATATTTTTTAAACATTTCAAAATGCCTAGCAACGCTTTCATGAATTTTGTAAAAAAAATATATTTTTTCAACATTTCAAAATGCCTAGCAACGCTGTTATGGAAAATGTGAAAAAAATATATTTTTTCATCACATCAAAATGCCTAGCAACGCTTTCATGAGTTTTGTGAAAAAAAGTGTTTTTTCAACATTTTAAAATGCCTAGCAACGCATTCTCGAATTGTGTAAATAAAATATATTTTTTCAACATTTCAAAATGCCTAGCAACGCTGTAATGAATAATGTGAAAAAAATATATTTTTTGAACATTTCAAAATGCCTAGCAACGCTTTCATGAATTTTGTAAAAAAAATATATTTTTTTAACATTTTAAAATGCCTAGCAACGCTTTCTCGAATTGTGTAAAAAAATATATTTTTTAGACATTTCAAAATGCCTAGCAACGCTGTCATGAGTTTTGTGAAAAAAATGTATTTTTTCAACATTTTAAAAAGGCATAGCAACGCTTTCTCGAATTTTGTAAAAAAAATATATTTTTTCAACATTTCATAATGCCTAGCAACGCTGTAATGAATAATGTGAAAAAAATATATTTTTTGAACATTTCAAAATGCCTAGCAACGCTTTCATGAATTTTGTAAAAAAAATATATTTTTTTAACATTTTAAAATGCCTAGCAACGCTTTCTCAAATTTTGTAAAAAAATATATTTTTTCAACATTTTAAAATGCCTAGCAACGCTTTCAATAATTGTGTGAAAAAAATATTTTTTTTCAACATTTCAAAATGCCTAGCAACGCTTTCTCGAATTGTGTAAAAAAAATATATGTTTTAAACATTTTAAAATGCCTAGCAACGCTTTCATAATTTTTGTAAAAAAAATATATTTTTCCAACATTTAAAAATGCCTAGCAACGCTTTCTCGAATTGTGTAAAAAAAATATATTTTTTCAACATTTCAAAATGCCTAGCAACGCTGTAATGAATAATGTGAATAAAAAATTTATTTTTTGAACATTTCAAAATGCCTAGCGACGCTTTCAATAATTGTGTGAAAAAAATATATTTTTTCAACATTTCAAAATGCCTAGCAACGCTTTCTCGAATAGTGTAAAAAAATATATTTTTTCAACATTTCAAAATGCCTAGCAACGCTGTTATGGATAATGTGAAAAAATATATTTTTTCAACATTTTAAAATGCCTAGCAACGCTTTCATGAATTTTGTGAAAAAAATATATTTTTTCAACATTTCAAAATGCCTAGCAACGCTGTAATGAATAATGTGAAGAAAATATATATTTTGAACATTTCAAAATGCCTAGCAACGCTTTCATGAATTTTGTAAAAAAAATATATTTTTTCAACATTGCAGAATGCCTAGCAACGCTTTCATGAATTTTGTAAAAAAAATATATTTTTTCTACTTTTCAAAATGCATAGCAACGCTATTATGAATAATGTGAAAAAAATATATTTTTTCCACATTTCAAAATGCCTAGCAACGCTGTTATGGATAATTGAAAAAAATATATTTTTTCAACATTTTTAAATGCCTAGTAACGCTGTTATGAATAATGTGAAAAAAATATATTTTTTAAACATTTCAAAATGCCTAGCAACGCTTTCATGAATTTTGTAAAAAAAATATATTTTTTCAACATTTCTAAATGCCTAGCAACGCTGTTATGAATAATATGAAAAACATATATTTTTTCAACATTTCAAAATGCCTAGCATCGCTTTCAAGAATTTTGTAAAAAAAATATATTTTTTCAACATTTTAAAATGCCTAGCAACGCTCTCATGAATTTTGTGAAAAAAATATATATTTCAACATTTCTAAATGCCTAGCAACGCTGTTATGAATAATGTGAAAAAAATATATTTTTTCAACATTTTAAAATGCCTAGCAACGCTTTCATGAATTTTGTGAAAAAAATAAATTTTTTCAATATTTCAAAATGCCTAGCAACGCTGTAATGAATAATGTGAAGAAAATATATATTTAGAACATTTCAAAATGCCTAGCAACGCTTTCATGAATTTAATAAACAAAATATATTTTTTCAACATTTTTAAATGCCTAGCAACGCTTTCATGAATTTTGTGGAAAAAATATATTTTTTCAACATTTCTAAATGCCTAGCAACGCTGTTATGAATAATGTGAAAAAAATATATTTTTTAAACCTTTCAAAATGCCTAGCAACGCTGTTATGAATAATGTGAAAAAAATATATTTTTTCAACATTTTAAAATGCCCAGCAACGCTTTCATGAATTTTGTGAAAAAAATATATATTTCAACATTTCTAAATGCCTAGCAACGCTGTTATGAATAATGTGAAAATAATATATTTTCTCAACATTTTAAAATGCCTAGCAACGCTTTCGTGAATTTTGTGAAAAAAATATATTTTTTCATCATTTCAAAATGCCTAGCAACGCTGTAATGAATAATGTGAAGAAAATATATATTTTGAACATTTCAAAATGCCTAGCAACGCTTTCATGAATTTAATAAACAAAATATATTTTTTCAACATTTTTAAATGCCTAGCAACGCTTTCATGAATTTTGTGAAAAAAATATATTTTTGAAACATTTCAAAATGCCTAGGTCAATATATTTTAGGTCAACAAAATGATTGTTTATTTTAGTTGCCTTTTATTTACTAATTACAATTAATATAAACAGGTATACGGCCCATACATATTACATAGTCACAATATTAAGTCGCAAAATAAAAAACTAAATTATTATTAAAATTGATTAATAAAATTCAATCAAGGAAATAATGAAAAAAACTGTATTAACATCATATGACATCCCCAATAAAAATGTAATAGATCTTGAGTGGATGAATAAAAAATATTTTATTAACGTTTAAAAATTTGAAGAAGATATATAAGTATATGTAGTGAACAAGTATAAGAAATTGAATAACATCAAGAAAGTTCGTGGATATGTGAAAGATACTTCGTATAGTACGAAAAAGACATTTCCCAAAATATTGGTTTTGTCGTTTACCCTTACAATGGTCCATATATACTCTTTAAATTTACCCTATTGCATTCACCCTCCCACTGGCACTGTCTCAAAACCATTTCTTGTTCCAATAGTGTGTGTGTGTGTAACCTCCATCTGGTGTATCCATTGTGCTTGGTGTAACTCCATCTGGTGTACGTTTCTGACTGTGTATTCTTATCTAATTGGTAATAATAATAATAATAATACAGTAGAACCTCTCTAATTCGTCACCTTCTGTAATTCGTCACCATATTCGTTTACAGTAGTAACAAGCATCAGCTGCACTGTTACATAATATAGGCGACATCAGAGAAGAATTCTTTAGTACAAAAGAAATTTTAAGACTTTTTAAAAACTAAAACCTATTTTTTCTTGCTAGTGTTAATGTTTTTACCAGATACTGTACTATATTTTCTTTATTTCTTTTATGAAAATAGAGTAACATAGTGTATATGTAATTACAAACTATATTGCAGGCTTCTAGTGTTTTTATAGTGGTGTGTAATAGTGTTGGAGAGTTTTTCAGTCGACGTAAATAATATAAGTACAATGTTAACTACATTATATATACCTATTTACTTATTTAAGTGCTATGTTAACCCATAATTACATGTTAATTACACTAATTCCGTGATTCGTCTTTTTCTCGAGTTCGCCACCCCCTCATTCCCGAACGTGACGAATTAGAGAAATTCTACTGTATTTGATTTATTGTTATTAGGTTTATAATTTTCTAATGTTTAAAAAATTAACTGATAGTGAAAACAGTGTTAGTATTGTTAAAACGTAATAAAAGTATCACTTTAATATCACTTTTAATAAAAGTAAATAAAACAAATTTTATAGGTTTTAAAGGTTACTACAACAGTATTCTGAATGTAATAACACATATTTAGAACAGTAGAGATAGTTATAATTTAAGAAAAAAAGTAGACATTTTTTTAATGTATAACTTACATTGAAGAAGACAACCTGCGTTGACGAAACATCTACGTAATAGTAAAGATAAAGTGTATATGTTTTAAAAATAAAGTATAGGCTATGGTTTTATAGTCTCATATAATACAATATAGGTACAAAATATTTCTTGATTTTCTAGAAATGATGCAATTTCGTGAAAATCGCAACGCTTTCATGAATTTTGTAAAAAAAATATATTTTTTCAACATTTTAAAACGCCTAGCAACGCTTTCAATAATTTCGTGGAAAAAATATATTTTTTCAACATTTTAAAATGCCTAGCAACGTTTTGATGAATTTTGTGAAAAAAATATATTTTTTCAACGTTTCTAAATGCCTAGCAACGCTGTTATGAATAATGTGAAAAAAACATATTTTTTAAACATTTCAAAATGCCTAGCAACTCTTTCATAAATTTTGTAAAAAAAATATATTTTTTCAACATTTTAAAATGCCTAGCAACGCTTTCTCGAATTGTGTAAAAAAATATATTTTTTCAACATTTCAAAATGCCTAGCAACGCTTTCATGAATTTTATAAAAAAAATATATTTTTTCAACATTTCAAAATGCCTAGAAACGCTGTAATGAATAATGTGAAAAAAATATATTTTTTTAACATTTCAAAATGCCTAGCAACGCTTTCATGAATTTTATAAAAAAAATATATTTTTTCAACATTTCAAAGTGCCTAGCAACGCTTTCATGAATTTTCTGAAAAAAATATATTTTTTCATTATTTCTAAATGCCTAGCAACGCTTTCATGAGTTTTGTGAAAAAAAGTATTTTTTCAACATTTTAAAATGCCTAGCTACGCTTTCTCAAATTGTGAAAATAAAATATATTTTTTCAACATTTCAAAATGCCTAGCAACGCTGTAATGAATAGTGTGAAAAAAATCTATTTTTTGAACATTTCAAAATGGCTAGCAACGCTTTCATGAATTTTGTAAAAAAAAATATATTTTTTCAACATTTCAAAGTGCCTAGCAACGCGTTCATGCGTTTTGTAAAAAAAATATATTTTTTCAACATTTCTAAATGCCTAGCAACGCTGTTATGAATAATGTGAAAAAAATATATTTTTTAAACATTTCAAAATGCCTAGCAACGCTTTCATGAATTTTGTGAAAAAAATATATTTTTTCAACATTTCTAAATGCCTAGCAACGCTGTTATGAATAATGTGGAAAAAATATATTTTGTAAACATTTCAAAATACCTAGCAACGCTTTCATGAATTTTGTAAAAAAAATATATTTTGTCAACATTTCAAAATGCCTAGCAACGCTGTTATGATTAATGTGGAAAAAATATATTTTTTATACATTTCAAAATGCCTAGCAACGCTTTCATGAATTTTGTAAAAAAAATATATTTTTTCAACAATTTAAAATGCCTAGCAACGCTTCCAATAATTGTGTGAAAAAAATATATTTTTTCATCACATCAAAATGCCTAGCAACGCTTTCATGAGTTTTATGAAAAAAAAAGTATTTTTTCAACATTTTAAAATGCCTAGCAACGCTTTCTCAAATTGTGTAAATAAAATATATTTTTTCAACATTTTAAAATGCCTAGCAACGCTGTAATTAATAATGTGAAAAAAATATATTTTTTGAACATTTCAAAATGCCTAGCAACGCTTTCATAAATTTTGTAAAAAAAATATATTTTTTCAACATTTCAAAATGCCTAGCAACGCTGTTATGAATAATGTGAAAAAAATATATTTTTTCAACATTTTGAAATGCCTAGCAACGCTTTCATGAATTGTGTAGAAAAATATATTTTTTAAACATTTCAAAATGCCTAGCAACGCTGTCATGAGTTTTGTGAAAAAAATGTATTTTTTCAACATTTTAAAAAGGCCTAGCAACGCTTTCTCGAATTGTGTAAAAAAAATATATTTTTTCAACATTTCTAAATGCCTAGCAACGCTGTTATGAATAATGTGAAAAAAATATATTTTTTAAACATTTCAAAATGCCTTGCAACGCTTTCATGAATTTTGTAAAGAAATATATATTTTTTCAACATTTCAAAGTGCCTAGCAACGCTTTCATGAATTTTGTAAAAACAATATATTTTTTCAACATTTTAAAATGCCTAGCAACGCTTTCAATAATTGTGTGGAAAAAATATATTTTTTCAACATTTCCAAATGCCTAGCAACGCTTTCATGAATTTTATAAAAAAAATATATTTTTTTAACATTTCAATGTGCCTAGCAACGCTTTCATGTATTTTGTAAAAAAAATATATTTTTTCCACATTTTAAAATGCCTAGCAACGCTTTCATGAATTTTCTGAAAAAATATATTTTTTTCAACATTTCTAAATGCTTAGCAACGCTGTTATGAATAATGTGAAAAAAATATATTTTTTAAACATTTCAAAATGCCTAGCATCGCTTTCATGAATTTGGTAAGAAAAATATATTTTTTCAACATTGCAAAATGCCTAGCAACGCTTTCATGAATTTTGTAAAAAAAAAATATTTTTTCAACATTGCAAAATGCCTAGCAACGCTTTCATGAATTTGGTAAACAAAATATATTTTCTCAACGTTTTAAAATGCCTAGCAACGCTTTCAATAATTGTGTGAAAAAAATATATTTTTTCAACATTTTAAAATGCCTAGCAACGCTGTTATGAATAATGTGAAAAAAATATATTTTTTAAACATTTCAAAATGCCTAGCAACGCTTTCATGAATTTTGTAAAAAAAATATATTTTTTCAACATTTCAAAATGCCTAGCAACGCTGTTATGGAAAATGTGAAAAAAATATATTTTTTCATCACATCAAAATGCCTAGCAACGCTTTCATGAGTTTTGTGAAAAAAAGTGTTTTTTCAACATTTTAAAATGCCTAGCAACGCATTCTCGAATTGTGTAAATAAAATATATTTTTTCAACATTTCAAAATGCCTAGCAACGCTGTAATGAATAATGTGAAAAAAATATATTTTTTGAACATTTCAAAATGCCTAGCAACGCTTTCATGAATTTTGTAAAAAAAATATATTTTTTTAACATTTTAAAATGCCTAGCAACGCTTTCTCGAATTGTGTAAAAAAATATATTTTTTAGACATTTCAAAATGCCTAGCAACGCTGTCATGAGTTTTGTGAAAAAAATGTATTTTTTCAACATTTTAAAAAGGCATAGCAACGCTTTCTCGAATTTTGTAAAAAAAATATATTTTTTCAACATTTCATAATGCCTAGCAACGCTGTAATGAATAATGTGAAAAAAATATATTTTTTGAACATTTCATAATGCCTAGCAACGCTTTCTCAAATTTTGTAAAAAAATATATTTTTTCAACATTTTAAAATGCCTAGCAACGCTTTCAATAATTGTGTGAAAAAAATATTTTTTTTCAACATTTCAAAATGCCTAGCAACGCTTTCTCGAATTGTGTAAAAAAAATATATGTTTTAAACATTTTAAAATGCCTAGCAACGCTTTCATAATTTTTGTAAAAAAAATATATTTTTCCAACATTTAAAAATGCCTAGCAACGCTTTCTCGAATTGTGTAAAAAAAATATATTTTTTCAACATTTCAAAATGCCTAGCAACGCTGTAATCAATAATGTGAATAAAAAATTTATTTTTTGAACATTTCAAAATGCCTAGCGACGCTTTCAATAATTGTGTGAAAAAAATATATTTTTTCAACATTTCAAAATGCCTAGCAACGCTTTCTCGAATAGTGTAAAAAAATATATTTTTTCAACATTTCAAAATGCCTAGCAACGCTGTTATGGATAATGTGAAAAAATATATTTTTTCAACATTTTAAAATGCCTAGCAACGCTTTCATGAATTTTGTGAAAAAAATATATTTTTTCAACATTTCAAAATGCCTAGCAACGCTGTAATGAATAATGTGAAGAAAATATATATTTTGAACATTTCAAAATGCCTAGCAACGCTTTCATGAATTTTGTAAAAAAAATATATTTTTTCAACATTGCAGAATGCCTAGCAACGCTTTCATGAATTTTGTAAAAAAAATATATTTTTTCTACTTTTCAAAATGCATAGCAACGCTATTATGAATAATGTGAAAAAAATATATTTTTTCCACATTTCAAAATGCCTAGCAACGCTGTTATGGATAATTGAAAAAAATATATTTTTTCAACATTTTTAAATGCCTAGTAACGCTGTTATGAATAATGTGAAAAAAATATATTTTTTAAACATTTCAAAATGCCTAGCAACGCTTTCATGAATTTTGTAAAAAAAATATATTTTTTCAACATTTCTAAATGCCTAGCAACGCTGTTATGAATAATATGAAAAACATATATTTTTTCAACATTTCAAAATGCCTAGCAACGCTTTCAAGAATTTTGTAAAAAAAATATATTTTTTCAACATTTTAAAATGCCTAGCAACGCTCTCATGAATTTTGTGAAAAAAATATATATTTCAACATTTCTAAATGCCTAGCAACGCTGTTATGAATAATGTGAAAATAATATATATTTTTTCAACATTTCAAAATGCCTAGCAACGCTGTTATGAATAATGTGAAAAAAATATATTTTTTCAACATTTTAAAATGCCTAGCAACGCTTTCATGAATTTTGTGAAAAAAAAAAATTTTTTCAATATTTCAAAATGCCTAGCAACGCTGTAATGAATAATGTGAAGAAAATATATATTTAGAACATTTCAAAATGCCTAGCAACGCTTTCATGAATTTAATAAACAAAATATATTTTTTCAACATTTTTAAATGCCTAGCAACGCTTTCATGAATTTTGTGGAAAAAATATATTTTTTCAACATTTCTAAATGCCTAGCAACGCTGTTATGAATAATGTGAAAAAAATATATTTTTTAAACCTTTCAAAATGCCTAGCAACGCTGTTATGAATAATGTGAAAAAAATATATTTTTTCAACATTTTAAAATGCCCAGCAACGCTTTCATGAATTTTGTGAAAAAAATATATATTTCAACATTTCTAAATGCCTAGCAACGCTGTTATGAATAATGTGAAAATAATATATTTTCTCAACATTTTAAAATGCCTAGCAACGCTTTCGTGAATTTTGTGAAAAAAATATATTTTTTCATCATTTCAAAATGCCTAGCAACGCTGTAATGAATAATGTGAAGAAAATATATATTTTGAACATTTCAAAATGCCTAGCAACGCTTTCATGAATTTAATAAACAAAATATATTTTTTCAACATTTTTAAATGCCTAGCAACGCTTTCATGAATTTTGTGAAAAAAATATATTTTTGAAACATTTCAAAATGCCTAGGTCAATATATTTTAGGTCAACAAAATGATTGTTTATTTTAGTTGCCTTTTATTTACTAATTACAATTAATATAAACAGGTATACGGCCCATACATATTACATAGTCACAATATTAAGTCGCAAAATAAAAAACTAAATTATTATTAAAATTGATTAATAAAATTCAATCAAGGAAATAATGAAAAAAACTGTATTAACATCATATGACATCCCCAATAAAAATGTAATAGATCTTGAGTGGATGAATAAAAAATATTTTATTAACGTTTAAAAATTTGAAGAAGATATATAAGTATATGTAGTGAACAAGTATAAGAAATTGAATAACATCAAGAAAGTTCGTGGATATGTGAAAGATACTTCGTATAGTACGAAAAAGACATTTCCCAAAATATTGGTTTTGTCGTTTACCCTTACAATGGTCCATATATACTCTTTAAATTTACCCTATTGCATTCACCCTCCCACTGGCACTGTCTCAAAACCATTTCTTGTTCCAATAGTGTGTGTGTGTGTAACCTCCATCTGGTGTATCCATTGTGCTTGGTGTAACTCCATCTGGTGTACGTTTCTGACTGTGTATTCTTATCTAATTGGTAATAATAATAATAATAATACAGTAGAACCTCTCTAATTCGTCACCTTCTGTAATTCGTCACCATATTCGTTTACAGTAGTAACAAGCATCAGCTGCACTGTTACATAATATAGGCGACATCAGAGAAGAATTCTTTAGTACAAAAGAAATTTTAAGACTTTTTAAAAACTAAAACCTATTTTTTCTTGCTAGTGTTAATGTTTTTACCAGATACTGTACTATATTTTCTTTATTTCTTTTATGAAAATAGAGTAACATAGTGTATATGTAATTACAAACTATATTGCAGGCTTCTAGTGTTTTTATAGTGGTGTGTAATAGTGTTGGAGAGTTTTTCAGTCGACGTAAATAATATAAGTACAATGTTAACTACATTATATATACCTATTTACTTATTTAAGTGCTATGTTAACCCATAATTACATGTTAATTACACTAATTCCGTGATTCGTCTTTTTCTCGAGTTCGCCACCCCCTCATTCCCGAACGTGACGAATTAGAGAAATTCTACTGTATTTGATTTATTGTTATTAGGTTTATAATTTTCTAATGTTTAAAAAATTAACTGATAGTGAAAACAGTGTTAGTATTGTTAAAACGTAATAAAAGTATCACTTTAATATCACTTTTAATAAAAGTAAATAAAACAAATTTTATAGGTTTTAAAGGTTACTACAACAGTATTCTGAATGTAATAACACATATTTAGAACAGTAGAGATAGTTATAATTTAAGAAAAAAAGTAGACATTTTTTTAATGTATAACTTACATTGAAGAAGACAACCTGCGTTGACGAAACATCTACGTAATAGTAAAGATAAAGTGTATATGTTTTAAAAATAAAGTATAGGCTATGGTTTTATAGTCTCATATAATACAATATAGGTACAAAATATTTCTTGATTTTCTAGAAATGATGCAATTTCGTGAAAATCGCAACGCTTTCATGAATTTTGTAAAAAAAATATATTTTTTCAACATTTTAAAACGCCTAGCAACGCTTTCAATTATTTCGTGGAAAAAATATATTTTTTCAACATTTTAAAATGCCTAGCAACGTTTTGATGAATTTTGTGAAAAAAATATATTTTTTCAACGTTTCTAAATGCCTAGCAACGCTGTTATGAATAATGTGAAAAAAACATATTTTTTAAACATTTCAAAATGCCTAGCAACTCTTTCATAAATTTTGTAAAAAAAATATATTTTTTCAACATTTTAAAATGCCTAGCAACGCTTTCTCGAATTGTGTAAAAAAATATATTTTTTCAACATTTCAAAATGCCTAGCAACGCTTTCATGAATTTTATAAAAAAAATATATTTTTTCAACATTTCAAAATGCCTAGAAACGCTGTAATGAATAATGTGAAAAAAATATATTTTTTTAACATTTCAAAATGCCTAGCAACGCTTTCATGAATTTTATAAAAAAAATATATTTTTTCAACATTTCAAAGTGCCTAGCAACGCTTTCATGAATTTTCTGAAAAAAATATATTTTTTCATTATTTCTAAATGCCTAGCAACGCTTTCATGAGTTTTGTGAAAAAAAGTATTTTTTCAACATTTTAAAATGCCTAGCTACGCTTTCTCAAATTGTGAAAATAAAATATATTTTTTCAACATTTCAAAATGCCTAGCAACGCTGTAATGAATAGTGTGAAAAAAATCTATTTTTTGAACATTTCAAAATGGCTAGCAACGCTTTCATGAATTTTGTAAAAAAAAATATATTTTTTCAACATTTCAAAGTGCCTAGCAACGCGTTCATGCGTTTTGTAAAAAAAATATATTTTTTAAACATTTCAAAATGCCTAGCAACGCTTTCATGAATTTTGTAAAAAAAATATATTTTTTCAACATTTCAAAATGCCTAGCAACGCTGTTATGGAAAATGTGAAAAAAATATATTTTTTCATCACATCAAAATGCCTAGCAACGCTTTCATGAGTTTTGTGATAAAAAGTGTTTTTTCAACATTTTAAAATGCCTAGCAACGCATTCTCGAATTGTGTAAATAAAATATATTTTTTCAACATTTCAAAATGCCTAGCAACGCTGTAATGAATAATGTGAAAAAAATATATTTTTTGAACATTTCAAAATGCCTAGCAACGCTTTCATGAATTTTGTAAAAAAAATATATTTTTTTAACATTTTAAAATGCCTAGCAACGCTTTCTCGAATTGTGTAAAAAAATATATTTTTTAGACATTTCAAAATGCCTAGCAACGCTGTCATGAGTTTTGTGAAAAAAATGTATTTTTTCAACATTTTAAAAAGGCATAGCAACGCTTTCTCGAATTTTGTAAAAAAAATATATTTTTTCAACATTTCATAATGCCTAGCAACGCTGTAATGAATAATGTGAAAAAAATATATTTTTTGAACATTTCAAAATGCCTAGCAACGCTTTCATGAATTTTGTAAAAAAAATATATTTTTTCAACATTTCATAATGCCTAGCAACGCTTTCTCAAATTTTGTAAAAAAATATATTTTTTCAACATTTTAAAATGCCTAGCAACGCTTTCAATAATTGTGTGAAAAAAATATTTTTTTTCAACATTTCAAAATGCCTAGCAACGCTTTCTCGAATTGTGTAAAAAAAATATATGTTTTAAACATTTTAAAATGCCTAGCAACGCTTTCATAATTTTTGTAAAAAAAATATATTTTTCCAACATTTAAAAATGCCTAGCAACGCTTTCTCGAATTGTGTAAAAAAAATATATTTTTTCAACATTTCAAAATGCCTAGCAACGCTGTAATGAATAATGTGAATAAAAAATTTATTTTTTGAACATTTCAAAATGCCTAGCGACGCTTTCAATAATTGTGTGAAAAAAATATATTTTTTCAACATTTCAAAATGCCTAGCAACGCTTTCTCGAATAGTGTAAAAAAATATATTTTTTCAACATTTCAAAATGCCTAGCAACGCTGTTATGGATAATGTGAAAAAATATATTTTTTCAACATTTTAAAATGCCTAGCAACGCTTTCATGAATTTTGTGAAAAAAATATATTTTTTCAACATTTCAAAATGCCTAGCAACGCTGTAATGAATAATGTGAAGAAAATATATATTTTGAACATTTCAAAATGCCTAGCAACGCTTTCATGAATTTTGTAAAAAAAATATATTTTTTCAACATTGCAGAATGCCTAGCAACGCTTTCATGAATTTTGTAAAAAAAATATATTTTTTCTACTTTTCAAAATGCATAGCAACGCTATTATGAATAATGTGAAAAAAATATATTTTTTCCACATTTCAAAATGCCTAGCAACGCTGTTATGGATAATTGAAAAAAATATATTTTTTCAACATTTTTAAATGCCTAGTAACGCTGTTATGAATAATGTGAAAAAAATATATTTTTTAAACATTTCAAAATGCCTAGCAACGCTTTCATGAATTTTGTAAAAAAAATATATTTTTTCAACATTTCTAAATGCCTAGCAACGCTGTTATGAATAATATGAAAAACATATATTTTTTCAACATTTCAAAATGCCTAGCAACGCTTTCAAGAATTTTGTAAAAAAAATATATTTTTTCAACATTTTAAAATGCCTAGCAACGCTCTCATGAATTTTGTGAAAAAAATATATATTTCAACATTTCTAAATGCCTAGCAACGCTGTTATGAATAATGTGAAAATAATATATATTTTTTCAACATTTCAAAATGCCTAGCAACGCTGTTATGAATAATGTGAAAAAAATATATTTTTTCAACATTTTAAAATGCCTAGCAACGCTTTCATGAATTTTGTGAAAAAAATAAATTTTTTCAATATTTCAAAATGCCTAGCAACGCTGTAATGAATAATGTGAAGAAAATATATATTTAGAACATTTCAAAATGCCTAGCAACGCTTTCATGAATTTAATAAACAAAATATATTTTTTCAACATTTTTAAATGCCTAGCAACGCTTTCATGAATTTTGTGGAAAAAATATATTTTTTCAACATTTCTAAATGCCTAGCAACGCTGTTATGAATAATGTGAAAAAAATATATTTTTTAAACCTTTCAAAATGCCTAGCAACGCTGTTATGAATAATGTGAAAAAAATATATTTTTTCAACATTTTAAAATGCCCAGCAACGCTTTCATGAATTTTGTGAAAAAAATATATATTTCAACATTTCTAAATGCCTAGCAACGCTGTTATGAATAATGTGAAAATAATATATTTTCTCAACATTTTAAAATGCCTAGCAACGCTTTCGTGAATTTTGTGAAAAAAATATATTTTTTCATCATTTCAAAATGCCTAGCAACGCTGTAATGAATAATGTGAAGAAAATATATATTTTGAACATTTCAAAATGCCTAGCAACGCTTTCATGAATTTAATAAACAAAATATATTTTTTCAACATTTTTAAATGCCTAGCAACGCTTTCATGAATTTTGTGAAAAAAATATATTTTTGAAACATTTCAAAATGCCTAGGTCAATATATTTTAGGTCAACAAAATGATTGTTTATTTTAGTTGCCTTTTATTTACTAATTACAATTAATATAAACAGGTATACGGCCCATACATATTACATAGTCACAATATTAAGTCGCAAAATAAAAAACTAAATTATTATTAAAATTGATTAATAAAATTCAATCAAGGAAATAATGAAAAAAACTGTATTAACATCATATGACATCCCCAATAAAAATGTAATAGATCTTGAGTGGATGAATAAAAAATATTTTATTAACGTTTAAAAATTTGAAGAAGATATATAAGTATATGTAGTGAACAAGTATAAGAAATTGAATAACATCAAGAAAGTTCGTGGATATGTGAAAGATACTTCGTATAGTACGAAAAAGACATTTCCCAAAATATTGGTTTTGTCGTTTACCCTTACAATGGTCCATATATACTCTTTAAATTTACCCTATTGCATTCACCCTCCCACTGGCACTGTCTCAAAACCATTTCTTGTTCCAATAGTGTGTGTGTGTGTAACCTCCATCTGGTGTATCCATTGTGCTTGGTGTAACTCCATCTGGTGTACGTTTCTGACTGTGTATTCTTATCTAATTGGTAATAATAATAATAATAATACAGTAGAACCTCTCTAATTCGTCACCTTCTGTAATTCGTCACCATATTCGTTTACAGTAGTAACAAGCATCAGCTGCACTGTTACATAATATAGGCGACATCAGAGAAGAATTCTTTAGTACAAAAGAAATTTTAAGACTTTTTAAAAACTAAAACCTATTTTTTCTTGCTAGTGTTAATGTTTTTACCAGATACTGTACTATATTTTCTTTATTTCTTTTATGAAAATAGAGTAACATAGTGTATATGTAATTACAAACTATATTGCAGGCTTCTAGTGTTTTTATAGTGGTGTGTAATAGTGTTGGAGAGTTTTTCAGTCGACGTAAATAATATAAGTACAATGTTAACTACATTATATATACCTATTTACTTATTTAAGTGCTATGTTAACCCATAATTACATGTTAATTACACTAATTCCGTGATTCGTCTTTTTCTCGAGTTCGCCACCCCCTCATTCCCGAACGTGACGAATTAGAGAAATTCTACTGTATTTGATTTATTGTTATTAGGTTTATAATTTTCTAATGTTTAAAAAATTAACTGATAGTGAAAACAGTGTTAGTATTGTTAAAACGTAATAAAAGTATCACTTTAATATCACTTTTAATAAAAGTAAATAAAACAAATTTTATAGGTTTTAAAGGTTACTACAACAGTATTCTGAATGTAATAACACATATTTAGAACAGTAGAGATAGTTATAATTTAAGAAAAAAAGTAGACATTTTTTTAATGTATAACTTACATTGAAGAAGACAACCTGCGTTGACGAAACATCTACGTAATAGTAAAGATAAAGTGTATATGTTTTAAAAATAAAGTATAGGCTATGGTTTTATAGTCTCATATAATACAATATAGGTACAAAATATTTCTTGATTTTCTAGAAATGATGCAATTTCGTGAAAATCGCAACGCTTTCATGAATTTTGTAAAAAAAATATATTTTTTCAACATTTTAAAACGCCTAGCAACGCTTTCAATTATTTCGTGGAAAAAATATATTTTTTCAACATTTTAAAATGCCTAGCAACGTTTTGATGAATTTTGTGAAAAAAATATATTTTTTCAACGTTTCTAAATGCCTAGCAACGCTGTTATGAATAATGTGAAAAAAACATATTTTTTAAACATTTCAAAATGCCTAGCAACTCTTTCATAAATTTTGTAAAAAAAATATATTTTTTCAACATTTTAAAATGCCTAGCAACGCTTTCTCGAATTGTGTAAAAAAATATATTTTTTCAACATTTCAAAATGCCTAGCAACGCTTTCATGAATTTTATAAAAAAAATATATTTTTTCAACATTTCAAAATGCCTAGAAACGCTGTAATGAATAATGTGAAAAAAATATATTTTTTTAACATTTCAAAATGCCTAGCAACGCTTTCATGAATTTTATAAAAAAAATATATTTTTTCAACATTTCAAAGTGCCTAGCAACGCTTTCATGAATTTTCTGAAAAAAATATATTTTTTCATTATTTCTAAATGCCTAGCAACGCTTTCATGAGTTTTGTGAAAAAAAGTATTTTTTCAACATTTTAAAATGCCTAGCTACGCTTTCTCAAATTGTGAAAATAAAATATATTTTTTCAACATTTCAAAATGCCTAGCAACGCTGTAATGAATAGTGTGAAAAAAATCTATTTTTTGAACATTTCAAAATGGCTAGCAACGCTTTCATGAATTTTGTAAAAAAAAATATATTTTTTCAACATTTCAAAGTGCCTAGCAACGCGTTCATGCGTTTTGTAAAAAAAATATATTTTTTCAACATTTCTAAATGCCTAGCAACGCTGTTATGAATAATGTGAAAAAAATATATTTTTTAAACATTTCAAAATGCCTAGCAACGCTTTCATGAATTTTGTGAAAAAAATATATTTTTTCAACATTTCTAAATGCCTAGCAACGCTGTTATGAATAATGTGGAAAAAATATATTTTGTAAACATTTCAAAATACCTAGCAACGCTTTCATGAATTTTGTAAAAAAAATATATTTTGTCAACATTTCAAAATGCCTAGCAACGCTGTTATGATTAATGTGGAAAAAATATATTTTTTATACATTTCAAAATGCCTAGCAACGCTTTCATGAATTTTGTAAAAAAAATATATTTTTTCAACAATTTAAAATGCCTAGCAACGCTTCCAATAATTGTGTGAAAAAAATATATTTTTTCATCACATCAAAATGCCTAGCAACGCTTTCATGAGTTTTATGAAAAAAAAAGTATTTTTTCAACATTTTAAAATGCCTAGCAACGCTTTCTCAAATTGTGTAAATAAAATATATTTTTTCAACATTTTAAAATGCCTAGCAACGCTGTAATTAATAATGTGAAAAAAATATATTTTTTGAACATTTCAAAATGCCTAGCAACGCTTTCATAAATTTTGTAAAAAAAATATATTTTTTCAACATTTCAAAATGCCTAGCAACGCTGTTATGAATAATGTGAAAAAAATATATTTTTTCAACATTTTGAAATGCCTAGCAACGCTTTCATGAATTGTGTAGAAAAATATATTTTTTAAACATTTCAAAATGCCTAGCAACGCTGTCATGAGTTTTGTGAAAAAAATGTATTTTTTCAACATTTTAAAAAGGCCTAGCAACGCTTTCTCGAATTGTGTAAAAAAAATATATTTTTTCAACATTTCTAAATGCCTAGCAACGCTGTTATGAATAATGTGAAAAAAATATATTTTTTAAACATTTCAAAATGCCTTGCAACGCTTTCATGAATTTTGTAAAGAAATATATATTTTTTCAACATTTCAAAGTGCCTAGCAACGCTTTCATGAATTTTGTAAAAACAATATATTTTTTCAACATTTTAAAATGCCTAGCGACGCTTTCAATAATTGTGTGGAAAAAATATATTTTTTCAACATTTCCAAATGCCTAGCAACGCTTTCATGAATTTTATAAAAAAAATATATTTTTTTAACATTTCAATGTGCCTAGCAACGCTTTCATGTATTTTGTAAAAAAAATATATTTTTTCCACATTTTAAAATGCCTAGCAACGCTTTCATGAATTTTCTGAAAAAATATATTTTTTTCAACATTTCTAAATGCTTAGCAACGCTGTTATGAATAATGTGAAAAAAATATATTTTTTAAACATTTCAAAATGCCTAGCATCGCTTTCATGAATTTGGTAAGAAAAATATATTTTTTCAACATTGCAAAATGCCTAGCAACGCTTTCATGAATTTTGTAAAAAAAAAATATTTTTTCAACATTGCAAAATGCCTAGCAACGCTTTCATGAATTTGGTAAACAAAATATATTTTCTCAACGTTTTAAAATGCCTAGCAACGCTTTCAATAATTGTGTGAAAAAAATATATTTGTTCAACATTTTAAAATGCCTAGCAACGCTGTTATGAATAATGTGAAAAAAATATATTTTTTAAACATTTCAAAATGCCTAGCAACGCTTTCATGAATTTTGTAAAAAAAATATATTTTTTCAACATTTCAAAATGCCTAGCAACGCTGTTATGGAAAATGTGAAAAAAATATATTTTTTCATCACATCAAAATGCCTAGCAACGCTTTCATGAGTTTTGTGAAAAAAAGTGTTTTTTCAACATTTTAAAATGCCTAGCAACGCATTCTCGAATTGTGTAAATAAAATATATTTTTTCAACATTTCAAAATGCCTAGCAACGCTGTAATGAATAATGTGAAAAAAATATATTTTTTGAACATTTCAAAATGCCTAGCAACGCTTTCATGAATTTTGTAAAAAAAATATATTTTTTTAACATTTTAAAATGCCTAGCAACGCTTTCTCGAATTGTGTAAAAAAATATATTTTTTAGACATTTCAAAATGCCTAGCAACGCTGTCATGAGTTTTGTGAAAAAAATGTATTTTTTCAACATTTTAAAAAGGCATAGCAACGCTTTCTCGAATTTTGTAAAAAAAATATATTTTTTCAACATTTCATAATGCCTAGCAACGCTGTAATGAATAATGTGAAAAAAATATATTTTTTGAACATTTCAAAATGCCTAGCAACGCTTTCATGAATTTTGTAAAAAAAATATATTTTTTCAACATTTCATAATGCCTAGCAACGCTTTCTCAAATTTTGTAAAAAAATATATTTTTTCAACATTTTAAAATGCCTAGCAACGCTTTCAATAATTGTGTGAAAAAAATATTTTTTTTCAACATTTCAAAATGCCTAGCAACGCTTTCTCGAATTGTGTAAAAAAAATATATGTTTTAAACATTTTAAAATGCCTAGCAACGCTTTCATAATTTTTGTAAAAAAAATATATTTTTCCAACATTTAAAAATGCCTAGCAACGCTTTCTCGAATTGTGTAAAAAAAATATATTTTTTCAACATTTCAAAATGCCTAGCAACGCTGTAATGAATAATGTGAATAAAAAATTTATTTTTTGAACATTTCAAAATGCCTAGCGACGCTTTCAATAATTGTGTGAAAAAAATATATTTTTTCAACATTTCAAAATGCCTAGCAACGCTTTCTCGAATAGTGTAAAAAAATATATTTTTTCAACATTTCAAAATGCCTAGCAACGCTGTTATGGATAATGTGAAAAAATATATTTTTTCAACATTTTAAAATGCCTAGCAACGCTTTCATGAATTTTGTGAAAAAAATATATTTTTTCAACATTTCAAAATGCCTAGCAACGCTGTAATGAATAATGTGAAGAAAATATATATTTTGAACATTTCAAAATGCCTAGCAACGCTTTCATGAATTTTGTAAAAAAAATATATTTTTTCAACATTGCAGAATGCCTAGCAACGCTTTCATGAATTTTGTAAAAAAAATATATTTTTTCTACTTTTCAAAATGCATAGCAACGCTATTATGAATAATGTGAAAAAAATATATTTTTTCCACATTTCAAAATGCCTAGCAACGCTGTTATGGATAATTGAAAAAAATATATTTTTTCAACATTTTTAAATGCCTAGTAACGCTGTTATGAATAATGTGAAAAAAATATATTTTTTAAACATTTCAAAATGCCTAGCAACGCTTTCATGAATTTTGTAAAAAAAATATATTTTTTCAACATTTCTAAATGCCTAGCAACGCTGTTATGAATAATATGAAAAACATATATTTTTTCAACATTTCAAAATGCCTAGCAACGCTTTCAAGAATTTTGTAAAAAAAATATATTTTTTCAACATTTTAAAATGCCTAGCAACGCTCTCATGAATTTTGTGAAAAAAATATATATTTCAACATTTCTAAATGCCTAGCAACGCTGTTATGAATAATGTGAAAATAATATATATTTTTTCAACATTTCAAAATGCCTAGCAACGCTGTTATGAATAATGTGAAAAAAATATATTTTTTCAACATTTTAAAATGCCTAGCAACGCTTTCATGAATTTTGTGAAAAAAATAAATTTTTTCAATATTTCAAAATGCCTAGCAACGCTGTAATGAATAATGTGAAGAAAATATATATTTAGAACATTTCAAAATGCCTAGCAACGCTTTCATGAATTTAATAAACAAAATATATTTTTTCAACATTTTTAAATGCCTAGCAACGCTTTCATGAATTTTGTGGAAAAAATATATTTTTTCAACATTTCTAAATGCCTAGCAACGCTGTTATGAATAATGTGAAAAAAATATATTTTTTAAACCTTTCAAAATGCCTAGCAACGCTGTTATGAATAATGTGAAAAAAATATATTTTTTCAACATTTTAAAATGCCCAGCAACGCTTTCATGAATTTTGTGAAAAAAATATATATTTCAACATTTCTAAATGCCTAGCAACGCTGTTATGAATAATGTGAAAATAATATATTTTCTCAACATTTTAAAATGCCTAGCAACGCTTTCGTGAATTTTGTGAAAAAAATATATTTTTTCATCATTTCAAAATGCCTAGCAACGCTGTAATGAATAATGTGAAGAAAATATATATTTTGAACATTTCAAAATGCCTAGCAACGCTTTCATGAATTTAATAAACAAAATATATTTTTTCAACATTTTTAAATGCCTAGCAACGCTTTCATGAATTTTGTGAAAAAAATATATTTTTGAAACATTTCAAAATGCCTAGGTCAATATATTTTAGGTCAACAAAATGATTGTTTATTTTAGTTGCCTTTTATTTACTAATTACAATTAATATAAACAGGTATACGGCCCATACATATTACATAGTCACAATATTAAGTCGCAAAATAAAAAACTAAATTATTATTAAAATTGATTAATAAAATTCAATCAAGGAAATAATGAAAAAAACTGTATTAACATCATATGACATCCCCAATAAAAATGTAATAGATCTTGAGTGGATGAATAAAAAATATTTTATTAACGTTTAAAAATTTGAAGAAGATATATAAGTATATGTAGTGAACAAGTATAAGAAATTGAATAACATCAAGAAAGTTCGTGGATATGTGAAAGATACTTCGTATAGTACGAAAAAGACATTTCCCAAAATATTGGTTTTGTCGTTTACCCTTACAATGGTCCATATATACTCTTTAAATTTACCCTATTGCATTCACCCTCCCACTGGCACTGTCTCAAAACCATGTCTTGTTCCAATAGTGTGTGTGTGTGTAACCTCCATCTGGTGTATCCATTGTGCTTGGTGTAACTCCATCTGGTGTACGTTTCTGACTGTGTATTCTTATCTAATTGGTAATAATAATAATAATAATACAGTAGAACCTCTCTAATTCGTCACCTTCTGTAATTCGTCACCATATTCGTTTACAGTAGTAACAAGCATCAGCTGCACTGTTACATAATATAGGCGACATCAGAGAAGAATTCTTTAGTACAAAAGAAATTTTAAGACTTTTTAAAAACTAAAACCTATTTTTTCTTGCTAGTGTTAATGTTTTTACCAGATACTGTACTATATTTTCTTTATTTCTTTTATGAAAATAGAGTAACATAGTGTATATGTAATTACAAACTATATTGCAGGCTTCTAGTGTTTTTATAGTGGTGTGTAATAGTGTTGGAGAGTTTTTCAGTCGACGTAAATAATATAAGTACAATGTTAACTACATTATATATACCTATTTACTTATTTAAGTGCTATGTTAACCCATAATTACATGTTAATTACACTAATTCCGTGATTCGTCTTTTTCTCGAGTTCGCCACCCCCTCATTCCCGAACGTGACGAATTAGAGAAGTTCTACTGTATTTGATTTATTGTTATTAGGTTTATAATTTTATAATGTTTAAAAAATTAACTGATAGTGAAAACAGTGTTAGTATTGTTAAAACGTAATAAAAGTATCACTTTAATATCACTTTTAATAAAAGTAAATAAAACAAATTTTATAGGTTTTAAAGGTTACTACAACAGTATTCTGAATGTAATAACACATATTTAGAACAGTAGAGATAGTTATAATTTAAGAAAAAAAGTAGACATTTTTTTAATGTATAACTTACATTGAAGAAGACAACCTGCGTTGACGAAACATCTACGTAATAGTAAAGATAAAGTGTATATGTTTTAAAAATAAAGTATAGGCTATGGTTTTATAGTCTCATATAATACAATATAGGTACAAAATATTTCTTGATTTTCTAGAAATGATGCAATTTCGTGAAAATCGCAACGCTTTCATGAATTTTGTAAAAAAAATATATTTTTTCAACATTTTAAAACGCCTAGCAACGCTTTCAATAATTTCGTGGAAAAAATATATTTTTTCAACATTTTAAAATGCCTAGCAACGTTTTGATGAATTTTGTGAAAAAAATATATTTTTTCAACATTTCTAAATGCCTAGCAACGCTGTTATGAATAATGTGAAAAAAACATATTTTTTAAACATTTCAAAATGCCTAGCAACGCTTTCATAAATTTTGTAAAAAAAATATATTTTTTCAACATTTTAAAATGCCTAGCAACGCTTTCTCCAATTGTGTAAAAAAATATATTTTTTCAACATTTCAAAATGCCTAGCAACGCTGTAATGAATAATGTGAAAAAAATATATTTTTTGAACATTTCAAAATGCCTAGCAACGCTTTCATGAATTTTGTTAAAAAAATATATTTTTTCAACATTTTAAAATGCCTAGCAACGCTTTCAATAATTGTGTGGAAAATATATATATTTTTTCAACATTTTAAAATGCCTAGCAACGCTTTCATGAATTTTGTGAAAAAAATATATTTTTGAAACATTTTAAAACGCCTAGCAACGCTTTCTCGAATTGTGTAAAAAAATATATTTTTTCAACATTTCAAAATGCCTAGCAACGCTTTCATATGTTTTGTAAAGAAAATATATTTTTTCAACATTTTAAAATACCTCAACGCTTTGATGAATTTTGTGAAAAAAATATATTTTTTCAACATTTTAAAATGCCTAGCAACGCTTTCAATAATTGTGTGAAAATAATATATTTTTTGAACATTTCAAAATGCCTAGCAACGCTGTTATGAATAAGGTGAAAAAAAAATATTTTTTCAACATTTTAAAATGCCTAGCAACGCTTTGATGAATTTTGTGAAAAAAATATATTTTTTCAACATTTCTAAATGCCTATCAACGCTGTTATGAATAATGTGAAAAAGATATATTTTTTAAACATTTAAAAATGCCTAGCAACGCTTTCATAAATTTTGTAAAAAAAATATATTTTTTCAACATTTTAAAATGCCTAGCAACGCTTTCTCAAATTGTGGAAAAAAAATATATTTTTTCAACATTTCTAAATGCCTAGCAACGCTGTTATGAATAATGTGAAAATAATATATTATTTCAACATTTCAAAATGCCTAGCAACGCTGTTATGAATAATGTGAAAATAATATATTTTTTCAACATTTCAAAATGCCTAGCAACGCTGTAATGAATAATGTGAAAAAAATATATTTTTGGAACATTTCAAAATGCCTAGCAACGATTTCATGAATTTTGTTAAAAAAATATATTTTTTCAACATTTTAAAATGCCTAGCAACGCTTTCAATAATTGTGTGGAAAATATATATATTTTTTCAACATTTTAAAATGCCTAGCAACGCTTTCATGAATTTTGTGAAAAAAATATATTTTTGAAACATTTTAAAACGCCTAGCAACGCTTTCAATAATTGTGTGGAAAATATATATATTTTTTCAACATTTCTAAATGCCTAGCAACGCTGTTATGAATATTGTGAAAAAAATATATTTTTTAAACATTTAAAAATGCCTAGCAACGCTTTCATGAATTTTGTAAAACAAATGTATATATTCAACATTTTAAAATGCCTAGAAAAGCTTTCTATAATTGTGTGGAAAAAATTAATTTTTTTTTTCATTTCAAAATGCCTAGCAACGCTGTAATGAATAATGTGAAAAAAATATATTTTTTAAACATTTAAAAATGCCTAGCAACGATTTCATAAAGTTTGTAAAAAAAATATTTTTTTCAACATTTTAAAATGCCTAGCAACGCTTTCTCGAATTGTGTAAAAAAATATATTTTTTCAACATTTCAAAATGCCTAGCAACGCTCTCATGTGTTTTGTAAAGAAAATATATTTTTTCAACATTTTAAAATGCCTAGGAACGCTTTTATGAATTTTGTGAAAAAAATATATTTTTTCAACATTTCAAAATGCCTAGCAACGCTTTGATGAATTTTGTGAAAAAAATATATTTTTTCAACATTTCTAAATGGTTAGCAATGCTGTTATGAATAATGTGAAAAAAATATATTAAAAATTTCAAAATGCCTAGCAACGCTTTCATAAATTTTGTAAAAAAAATATATTTTTTCAACATTTTAAAATGCCCAGCAACGATTTCTCGAATTGTGTAAAAAAATATATTTTTTCAACATTTCTAAATGCCTAGCAACGCTGTTATGAATAATGTGAAAAAAATATATTTTTTAAACATTTCAAAATGCCAGCAATGCTTTTATGAATTTTGTAAAAAAAAATATATTTTTTCAACATTTTAAAATGCCTAGCAACGCTTTCAATAATTGTGTAAAAATAATATATTTTTTGAACATTTCAAAATGCCTAGCAACGCTGTTATGAATAATGTGAAAAAAAATATATTTTTTCAACATTTTAAAATGCCTAGCAACGCTTTGATGAATTTTGTGAAAAAAATATATTTTTTCAACATTTCTAAATGCCTAGCAACGCTGTTATGAATATTGTGAAAAAAATATATTTTTTAAACATTTCAAAATGCCTAGCAACGCTTTCATGAATTTTGTAAAACAAATGTATATATTCAACATTTTAAAATGCCTAGCAACGCTTTCATAAATTTTGTAAAAAAAATATATTTTTTCAACGTTTTAAAATGCCTAGCAACGATTTCTCGTATTGTGTAAAAAAAATATATTGTTTCAACATTTCTAAATGCCTAGCAACGCTGTTATGAATAAGGTGAAAAAAATATATTTTTTAAACATTTCAAAATGCCAGCAATTCTTTTATGAATTTGGTAAAAAAAGAATATTTTTTCAACATTTTAAAATGCCTAGCAACGCTTTCAATAATTGTGTGAAAATAATATATTTTTTGAACATTTCAAAATGCCTAGCAACGCTTTCATGAATTTTGTAAAAAAAATATATTTTTTCAACATTTCAAAGTGCCTAGCAACGCTTTCATGTGTTTAGTAAAAAAAATATATTTTTTCAACTTTTTAAAATGCCTAGCAACGCTTTCATGAATTTTGTGAAAAAAATATATTTTTTCAACATTTCAAAATGCCTAGCAACGCTGTTATGAATAATGTGAAAAAAAATATATTTGTTCAACATTTAAAAATGCCTAGCAACGCTTTGATGAATTTTGTGAAAAAAATATATTTTTTCAACATTTCTAAATGCCTAGCAACGCTGTTATGAATAATGTGATAAAAATATATTTTTTCAACATTTTAAAATGCCTAGCAACGCTTTCTCAAATTGTGTAAAAAAAATATATTTTTTCAACATTTCTAAATGCCTAGCAACGCTGTTATGAATAATGTGAAAATAATATATGTTTTCAACATTTCAAAATGCCTAGCAACGCTGTAATGAATAATGTGAAAAAAATATATTTTTGGAACATTTCAAAATGCCTAGCAACGCTTTCATAAATTTTGTAAAAAAAATATATTTTTTCAACATTTTAAAATGCCTAGCAACGATTTCTCGTATTGTGTAAAAAAAATATATTGTTTCAACATTTCTAAATGCCTAGCAACGCTGTTATGAATAAGGTGAAAAAAATATATTTTTTAAACATTTCAAAATGCCAGCAATTCTTTTATGAATTTTGTAAAAAAAATATATTTTTTCAACATTTTAAAATGCCTAGCAACGCTTTCAATAATTGTGTGAAAATAATATATTTTTTGAACATTTCAAAATGCCTAGCAACGCTTTCATGAATTTTGTAAAAAAAATATATTTTTTCAACATTTCAAAGTGCCTAGCAACGCTTTCATGTGTTTAGTAAAAAAAATATATTTTTTCAACTTTTTAAAATGCCTAGCAACGCTTTCATGAATTTTGTGAAAAAAATATATTTTTTCAACATTTCTAAATGCCTAGCAACGCTGTTATGAATAATGTGATAAAAATATATTTTTTAAACATTTAAAAATGCCTAGCAACGCTTTCATAAATTTTGTAAAAAAAATATATTTTTTCAACATTTTAAAATGCCTAGCAACGCTTTCTCAAATTGTGTAAAAAAAATATATTTTTTCAACATTTCTAAATGCCTAGCAACGCTGTTATGAATAACGTGAAAATAATATATGTTTTCAACATTTCAAAATGATTAGCAACGCTGTAATGAATAATGTGAAAAAAAATATATTTTTGGAACATTTCAAAATGCCTATCAACGCTTTCATGAATTTTGTTAAAAAAATATATTTTTTCAACATTTTAAAATGCCTAGCAACGCTTTTAATAATTGTGCTGAAAATATATATATTTTTTCAACATTTTAAAATGCCTAGCAACGCTTTCATGAATTTTGTGAAAAAAATATATTTTTGAAACATTTTAAAACGCCTAGCAACGCTTTCAATAATTGTGTGGAAAATATATATATTTTTTCAACATTTTAAAATGCCTAGCAACGCTCTCATAAATTTTGTGAAAAAAATATATTTTTTCAACATTTCTAAATGCCTAGCAACGCTGTTATGAATATTGTGAAAAAAATATATTTTTTAAACATTTCAAAATGCCTAGCAACGCTTTCATGAATTTTGTAAAACAAATGTATATATTCAACATTTTAAAATGCCTAGCAACGCTTTCATAAATTTTGTAAAAAAAATATATTTTTTCAACATTTTAAAATGCCTAGCAACGATTTCTCGTATTGTGTAAAAAAAATATATTGTTTCAACATTTCTAAATGCCTAGCAACGCTGTTATGAATAAGGTGAAAAAAATATATTTTTTAAACATTTCAAAATGCCAGCAATTCTTTTATGAATTTTGTAAAAAAAATATATTTTTTCAACATTTTAAAATGCCTAGCAACGCTTTCAATAATTGTGTGAAAATAATATATTTTTTGAACATTTCAAAATGCCTAGCAACGCTTTCATGAATTTTGTAAAAAAAATATATTTTTTCAACATTTCAAAGTGCCTAGCAACGCTTTCATGTGTTTAGTAAAAAAAATATATTTTTTCAACTTTTTAAAATGCCTAGCAACGCTTTCATGAATTTTGTGAAAAAAATATATTTTTTCAACATTTCAAAATGCCTAGCAACGCTGTTATGAATAATGTGAAAAAAAATATATTTGTTCAACATTTAAAAATGCCTAGCAACGCTTTGATGAATTTTGTGAAAAAATATATTTTTTCAACATTTCTAAATGCCTAGCAACGCTGTTATGAATAATGTGATAAAAATATATTTTTTAAACATTTAAAAATGCCTAGCAACGCTTTGATCAATTTTGTAAAAAAAATATATTTTTTTAACATTTTAAAATGCCTAGCAACGCTTTCTCAAATTGTGTAAAAAAAATATATATTTTCAAAATTTCAAAATGCCTAGCAACGCTGTAATGAATAATGTGAAGAAATTATATATTTTGAACATTTCAAAATGCCTAGCAACGCTTTCATGAATTTAATAAACAAAATATATTTTTTCAACATTTTTTAATGCCTAGCAACGCTTTCATGAATTTTGTGAAAAAATATATTTTTTAAACATTTCAAAATGCCTAGCAACGCTTTCATGAATTTTGTAAAAAAAATATATTTTTTCAACATTTTAAAACGCCTAGCAACGCTTTCAATAATTGTGTGGAAAAAATATATTTTTTCAACATTTTAAAATGCCTAGTAACGCTTTCATGAATTTTGTGAAAAAAAATATATTTTTTCAACATTTCTAAATGCCTAGCAACGCTGTTATAAATAATGTGAAAAAAATATATTTTTTCAACATTTTAAAATGCCTAGCAACGTTTTGATGAATTTTGTGAAAAAAATATATTTTTTCAACATTTCTAAATGCCTAGCAACGCTGTTATGAATAATGTGAAAAAAATATATTTTTGAAACATTTCAAAATGCCTAGCAACGCTTTCATGAATTTTGTAAAAAAAATATATTTTTTCAACATTTCTAAATGCCTAGCAACGCTGTTATGAATAATGTGAAAAAAATATATTTTTTCAACATTTCTAAATGCCTAGCAACGCTGTTATGAATAATGTGAAAAAAAATATATTTTTTAAACCTTTCAAAATGCCTAGCAACGTTTTCATGAATTTTGTAAAAAAAATATATTTTTTAAACATTTTAAAATGTCTAGCAACGCTTTCTCGAATTGTGTAAATAAAATATATTTTTCCACATTTCAAAATGCCTAGCAACGCTGTAATGAATAATGTGAAAAAAATATATTTTTTGAACATTTCAAAATGCCTAGCAACGCTTTCATGAATTTTATAAAAAAAATATATTTTTTCAACATTTCAAAATGCCTAGCAACGCTGTAATGAATAATGTGAAAAAAATATATTTTTTTAACATTTCAAAATGCCTAGCAACGCTTTCATGAATTTTGTAAAAAAAATATATTTTTTCAACATTTCAAAGTGCCTAGCAACGCTTTCATGAATTTTCTGAAAAAAATATATTTTTTCAACATTTCTAAATGCCTAGCAACGCTGTTATGAATAATGTGGAAAAAATATATTTTTTCAACATTTCAAAATGCCTAGCAACGCTTTCATGAATTTTCTGAAAAAAATATATTTTTTCAACATTTCTAAATGCCTAGCAACGCTGTTATGAATAATGTGAAAAAAAATATATTTTTTCAACATTTTAGAATGCCTAGCAACGCTTTCTCAAATTGTGTAAATAAAATATATTTTTTCAACATTTCAAAATGCCTAGCAACGCTGTAATGAATAGTGTGAAAAAAATATATTTTTTGAACATTTCAAAATGGCTAGCAACGCTTTCATGAATTTTGTAAAAAAAAATATATTTTTTCAACATTTGAAAGTGCCTAGCAACGCGTTCATGCGTTTTGTAAAAAAAATATATTTTTTGAACATTTCTAAATGCCTAGCAACGCTGTTATGAATAATGTGAAAAAAATATATTTTTTAACCATTTCAAAATGCCTAGCAACGCTTTCATGAATTGTGTAAAAACAATATATTTTTTCAACATTTTAAAATGCCTAGCAACGCTTTCAATAATTGTGTGGAAAAAATATATTTTTTCAACATTTCCAAATGCCTAGCAACGCTTTCATGAATTTTGTAAAAAAAATATATTTTTTCCAGATTTCAAATTGCCTAGCAACGCATTTATGAATATTGTGAAAAAAATATTTTTTTAACATTTCATATTGCCTAGCAACAATTTCTTGAATTTTGTAAAAAAAATATATTTTATCAACATTTCTAAATGCCTAACAACGCTGTTATGAATAATGTGAAAAAAAATATATTTTTAAACATTTCAAAATGCCTAGCAACGCTTTCATGAATTTTGTAAAAAAAATATATTTTTTCAACATTTCAAAATGCCTAGCAACGCTGTAATGAATAATGTGAAAAAAATATATTTTTTGAACATTTCAAAATGCCTAGCAACGCTTTCATGAATTTTGTAAAAAAAATATATTTTTTCAACATTTCAAAATGCCTAGCAACTCTGTTAGGAATAATGTGAAAAAAATATATTTTTTCAACATTTTAAAATGCCTAGCAACGCTTTCATGAATTTTGTAAAAAAATATATTTTTTCAACATTGCAAAATGCCTAGCAACGCTTTCATGAATTTTGTAAAAAAAAAATATTTTTTCAACATTGCAAAATGCCTAGCAACGATTTCATGAATTTGGTAAACAAAATATATTTTTTCAACGTTTTAAAATGCCTAGCAACGCTTTCAATAATTGTGTGAAAAAAATATATTCCTTCAACATTTCAAAATGCCTAGCAACGCTTTCTCGAATTCTGTAAAAAAAATATATTTTTTCAACATTTTAAAATGCCTAGCAACGCTTTCATGAGTTTTCTGAAACAAATATATTTTTTCAACATTTCTAAATGCCTAGCAACGCTGTTATGAATAATGTAAAAAAAATATATTTTTTAAACATTTCAAAATGCCTAGCAACGCTTTCTTGAATTTTGTAAAAAAAATAAATTTTTTCAACATTTCAAAATGCCTAGCAACGCTGTTATGGAAAATGTGAAAAAAATATATTTTTTCATCACATCAAAATGCCTAGCAACGCTTTCATGAGTTTTGTGAAAAAAAGTGTTTTTTCAACATTTTAAAATGCCTAGCAACGCTTTCTCAAATTGTGTAAATAAAATATATTTTTTCAACATTTCAAAATGCCTAGCAACGCTTTCATGAATTTTGTAAAAAAAATATATTTTTTCAACATTTCAAAATGCCTAGCAACGCTGTTATGAATAATGTGAAAAAAATATATTTTTTCAACATTTTGAAATGCCTAGCAACGCTTTCATGAATTTTGTGAAAAAAATATACTTTTTCAACATTTCAAAATGCCTAGCAACGCTTTCTCGAATTGTGTAAAAAAATAAATTTTTTAAACATTTCAAAATGCCTAGCAACGCTGTCATGAGTTTTATGAAAAAAATGTATTTTTTCAACATTTTAAAATGTCTAGCAACGCTTTCTCGAATATTGTAAAAAAAAATTTTTTTTGAACATTTCAAAATGCCTAGCAACGCCGTTATGAATTATGTGAAAAAAATATATTTTTTCAACATTTTAAAATGCCTAGCAACGCTTTCATGGGTTTTGTGAAAAAAATGTATTTTTTCAACATTTTAAAATGTCTAGCAACGCTTTCTCGAATTGTGTAAATAAAATATATTTTTCCACATTTCAAAATGCCTAGCAACGCTGTAATGAATAATGTGAAAAAAATATATTTTTTGAACATTTCTAAATGCCTAGCAACGCTTTCATGAATTTTATAAAAAAAATATATTTTTTCAACATTTCAAAATGCCTAGCAACGCTGTAATGAATAATGTGAAAAAAAATATATTTTTTTAACATTTCAAAATGCCTAGCAACGCTTTCATGAATTTTGTAAAAAAAAATATATTTTTTCAACATTTCAAAGTGCCTAGCAACGCTTTCATGAATTTTCTGAAAAAAATATATTTTTTCAACATTTCTAAATGCCTAGCAACGCTGTTATGAATAATGTGGAAAAAATATATTTTTTCAACATTTCAAAATGCCTAGCAACGCTTTCATGGATTTTGTAAAAAAAATATATTTTTTCAACATTTCAAAATGCCTAGCAACGCTGTTATGGAAAATATGAAAAAAATATATTTTTTCATCACATCAAAATGCCTAGCAACGCTTTCATGAATTTTCTGAAAAAAATATATTTTTTCAACATTTCTAAATGCCTAGCAACGCTGTTATGAATAATGTGAAAAAAAATATATTTTTTCAACATTTTAAAATGCCTAGCCGTTGCTCAAATTGTGCCTTTCTCAAATTGTGTAAATAAAATATATTTTTTCAACATTTCAAAATGCCTAGCAACGCTGTAATGAATAGTGTGAAAAAAATATATTTTTTGAACATTTCAAAGTGCCTAGCAACGCGTTCATGCGTTTTGTAAAATAAAATATATTTTTTAACCATTTCAAAATGCCTAGCAACGCTTTCATAAATTTTGTAAAAACAATATATTTTTTCAACATTTTAAAATGCCTAGCAACGCTTTCAATAATTGTGTGGAAAAAATATATTTTTTCAACATTTCCAAATGCCTAGCAACGCTTTCATGAATTTTGTAAAAAAAATATATTTTTTCCAGATTTCAAATTGCCTAGCAACGCATTTATGAATATTGTGAAAAATATATTTTTTTAACATTTCATATTGCCTAGCAACAATTTCTTGAATTTTGTAAAAAAAATATATTTTATCAACATTTCTAAATGCCTAACAACGCTGTTATGAATAATGTGAAAAAAAATATATTTTTAAACAATTCAAAATGCCTAGCAACGCTTTCATGAATTTTGTAAAAAAAATATATATTTTCAACATTGCAAAATGCCTAGCAACGCTTTCATGAATTTTCTGAAAAAAATATATTTTTTCAACATTTCTAAATGCCTAGCAACGCTTTCTTGAATTTTGTAAAAAAAATAAATTGTTTCAACATTTCAAAATGCCTAGCAACGCTGTTATGGAAAATGTGAAAAAAATATATTTTTTCATCACATCAAAATGCCTAGCAACGCTTTCTCGAATTGTGTAAAAAAATAAATTTTTTAAACATTTCAAAATGCCTAGCAACGCTGTCATGAGTTTTGTGAAAAAAATGTATTTTTTCAACATTTTAAAATGTCTAGCAACGCTTTCTCGAATTGTGTAAATAAAATATATTTTTCCACATTTCAAAATGACTAGCAACGCTGTAATGAATAATGTGAAAAAAATATATTTTTTCAACATTTTAATATGCCTAGCAACGCTTTCATGAAATTTGTGAAAAAAATATATTTTCTCAACATTTCTAAATGCCTAGCAACGCTGTTATGAATAATGTGGAAAAAACACACTTTCTAAACATTTCAAAATGCCTAGCAACGCTTTCATGAATTTTGTAAAAAAAATATATTTTTTTAACAATTTAAAATGCCTAGCAACGCTTTCAATAAGTGTGTGAAAAAAATATATTTCTTCAACATTTCAAAATGCCTAGCAACGCTTTCTCGAATTGTGTAAAAAAAATATATTTTTTCAACATTTCAACATGACTAGCAACGCTGTTATGAATTTTGTGAAAAAATATATTTTTTCAACATTTCTAAATGCCTAGCAACGCTGTTATGAATAATGTGGAAAAAATATATTTTTTAAACATTTCAAAATGCCTAGCAACGCTCTCATGAATTTTGTAGAAAAATTATATTTTTTCAACATTTCAAAATGCCTAGCAACGCTGTTATGAATAATGTGAAAAAAATATATTTTTTCAACATTTTAAAATGCCTAGCAACGCTTTCAATAATTGTGTGGAAAAAATATATTTTTTCAACATTTCCAAATGCCTAGCAACGCTTTCATGAATTTTGTATAAAAAAATATATTTTTTCCAGATTTCAAATTGCCTAGCAACGCTGTTATTAATAATGTGAAAAAAATATATTTTTTCAACATTTCAAAATGCCTAGCAACGCTGTTATGAATAATGTGAAAAAAATATATTTTTTCAACATTTTAAAATGCCTAGCAACGCTTTCAATAATTGTGTGGAAAAAATATATTTTTTCAACATTTCCAAATGCCTAGCAACGCTTTCATGAATTTTGTATAAAAAAATATATTTTTTCCAGATTTCAAATTGCCTAGCAACGCTGTTATTAATAATGTGAAAAAAATATATTTTTTCAACATTTTGAAATGCCTAGCAACGCTTTCTCGAATTGTGTAAAAAAATAAATTTTTTAAACATTTCAAAATGCCTAGCAACGCTGTCATGAGTTTTGTGAAAAAAATGTATTTTTTCAACATTTTAAAATGTCTAGCAACGCTTTCTCGAATTGTGTAAATAAAATATATTTTTCCACATTTCAAAATGCCTAGCAACGCTGTAATGAATAATGTGAAAAAAATATATTTTTTCAACATTTTAATATGCCTAGCAACGCTTTCATGAATTTTGTGAAAAAAATATATTTTCTCAACATTTCTAAATGCCTAGCAACGCTGTTATGAATAATGTGGAAAAAACACACTTTCTAAACATTTCAAAATGCCTAGCAACGCTTTCATGAATTTTGTAAAAAAAATATATTTTTTTAACAATTTAAAATGCCTAGCAACGCTTTCAATAAGTGTGTGAAAAAAATATATTTCTTCAACATTTCAAAATGCCTAGCAACGCTTTCTCGAATTGTGTAAAAAAAATATATTTTTTCAACATTTCAACATGACTAGCAACGCTGTTATGAATTTTGTGAAAAAATATATTTTTTCAATATTTCTAAATGCCTAGCAACGCTGTTATGAATAATGTGGAAAAAATATATTTTTTAAACATTTCAAAATGCCTAGCAACGCTCTCATGAATTTTGTAGAAAAATTATATTTTTTCAACATTTCAAAATGCCTAGCAACGCTGTTATGAATAATGTGAAAAAAATATATTTTTTCAACATTTTAAAATGTCTAGCAACGCTTTCATGAATTTTGTGAAAAAAATATATTTTTTCAACATTTCTAAATGCCTAGCAACGCTGTTATGAATAATGTGAAAAAATATATTTTTTAAACATTTCAAAATGCCTAGCAACGCTGTTATGAATAATGTGGAAAAAATATATTTTTTAAACATTTCAAAATGCCTAGCAACGCTCTCATGAATTTCGTAGAAAAATTATATTTTTTCAACATTTCAAAATGCCTAGCAACGCTGTTATGAATAATGTGAAAAAAAATATATTTTTTCAACATTTTAAAATGTCTAGCAACGCTTTCATTAATTTGGTAAAAAAAATATATTTTTTCCAGATTTCAAATTGCATAGCAACGCATTTATGAATATTGTGAAAAAAAATATTTTTTCAACATTTCATATTGCCTAGCAACGCTTTCAAGAATTTTGTAAAAAAAATATATTTTTTCAACATTTCTAAATGCCTAACAACGCTGTTATAAATAATGTGAAAAAAAATATATTTTTAAACTTTTCAAAATGCCTAGCAACGCTTTCAATAATTGTGGGAAAAAAATATATTTCTTCAACATTTAAAAATGCCTAGCATCGTTTTCTCGAATTCTGTAAAAAAAGTATATTTTTTCAACATTACAAAATGCCTACCAACGCTGTTATGAATAATGTGAAAAAATATATTTCCTCAACATTTTAAAGTGCCTAGCAACGCTTTCATGAATTTTCTGAAAAAAATATATTTTTTCAACATTTCTAAATGCCTAGCAACGCTGTTATAAATAATGTGAAAAAAATATATTTTTTAAACATTTCAAAATGCCTGGCAACGCTTTTATGAATTTTGTAAAATAAATATATTTTTTTAGTATTTTAAAATGCCTAGCAACGCTTTCAATAATTGTGTGGAGAAAATATATTTTTTAAATATTTCAAAATGCCTAGCAACGCTGTTATGAAAAATGTGAAAAAAATACATTTTTTCATCACATCAAAATGCCTAGCAACGCTGTAATGAATAATGTGAAAAAAATATATTTTTTGAACATTTCAAAATGCCTAGCAACGCTTTCATGAATTTTGTAAAAAAAATATATTTTTTCAACATTTCAAAATGCCTAGCAACTCTGTTAGGAATAATGTGAAAAAAATATATTTTTTCAACATTTTAAAATGCCTAGCAACGCTTTCATGAATTTTGTAAAAAAAATATATTTATTCAACATTTCTAATGCCTAGCAACGTTGTTATGAATAATGTGGAAAAAATATATTTTTTAAACATTTCAAAAAGCCTAGCAACGCTTTCATGAATTTTGTAAAAAAAATATTTTTTCAACAATTTAAAATGCCTAGCAACGCTGTTAGGAATAATGTGAAAAAAATATATTTTTTCAACATTTCAAAATGCCTAGCAACGCTTTCATGAATTTTGTGAAAAAAATATATTTTTTCAACATTTCAAAATGCCTAGCAACGCTTTCTCGAATTGTGTAAAAAAATAAATTATTTAAACATTTCAAAATGCCTAGCAACGCTGTCATGAGTTTTGTGAAAAAAATGTATTTTTTCAACATTTTAAAATGTCTAGCAACGATTTCTCGAATTGTGTAAATAAAATATATTTTTCCACATTTCAAAATGCCTAGCAACGCTGTAATGAAAATGTGAAAAAAATATATTTTTTCAACATTTTAATATGCCTAGTAACGCTTTCATGAATTTTGTGAAAAAAATATATTTTCTCAACATTTCTAAATGCCTAGCAACGCTGTTATGAATAATGTGGAAAAAACACACTTTTTAAACATTTCAAAATGCCTAGCAACGCTTTCATGAATTTTGTAAAAAAAATATATTTTTTTAACAATTTAAAATGCCTAGCAACGCTTTCAATAAGTGTGTGAAAAAAATATATTTCTTCAACATTTCAAAATGCCTAGCAACGCTTTCTCGAATTGTGTAAAAAAAATATATTTTTTCAACATTTCAAAATGACTAGAAACGCTGTTATGAATTTTGTGAAAAAATATATTTTTTCAACATTTCTAAATGCCTAGCAACGCTGTTATGAATAATGTGGAAAAAATATATTTTTTAAACATTTCAAAATGCCTAGCAACGCTCTCATGAATTTTGTAGAAAAATTATATTTTTTCAACATTTCAAAATGCCTAGCAACGCTGTTATGAATAATGTGAAAAAAATATATTTTTTCAACATTTTAAAATGTCTAGCAACGCTTTCATGAATTTTGTGAAAAAATATATTTTTTCAACATTTCTAAATGCCTAGCAACGCTGTTATGAATAATGTGAAAAAATATATTTTTTAAACATTTCAAAATGCCTAGCATCGCTTTCATTAATTTGGTAAAA
This sequence comes from Prosapia bicincta, assembly GCA_036971475.1. NCBI lineage: Eukaryota > Metazoa > Arthropoda > Insecta > Hemiptera > Cercopidae > Prosapia > Prosapia bicincta. The sequence continues at coordinate 291,574,327 of JBAIZL010000001.1, forward strand.
AAAATATATTTTTTCCAGATTTCAAATTGCATAGCAACGCATTTATGAATATTGTGAAAAAAAATATTTTTTCAACATTTCATATTGCCTAGCAACGCTTTCAAGAATTTTGTAAAAAAAATATATTTTTTCAACATTTCTAAATGCCTAACAACGCTGTTATGAATAATGTGAAAAAAATATATTTTTTCAACAATTTAAAATGCCTAGCAACGCTTTCATGAATTTTGTAAAAAAAATATATTTATTCAACATTTCTAATGCCTAGCAACGTTGTTATGAATAATGTGGAAAAAATATATTTTTTAAACATTTCAAAAAGCCTAGCAACGCTTTCATGAATTTTGTAAAAAAAATATTTTTTCAACAATTTAAAATGCCTAGCAACGCTGTTAGGAATAATGTGAAAAAAATATATTTTTTCAACATTTCAAAATGCCTAGCAACGCTTTCATGAATTTTGTGAAAAAAATATATTTTTTCAACATTTCAAAATGCCTAGCAACGCTTTCTCGAATTGTGTAAAAAAATAAATTATTTAAACATTTCAAAATGCCTAGCAACGCTGTCATGAGTTTTGTGAAAAAAATGTATTTTTTCAACATTTTAAAATGTCTAGCAACGCTTTCTCGAATTGTGTAAATAAAATATATTTTTCCACATTTCAAAATGCCTAGCAACGCTGTAATGAAAATGTGAAAAAAATATATTTTTTCAACATTTTAATATGCCTAGTAACGCTTTCATGAATTTTGTGAAAAAAATATATTTTCTCAACATTTCTAAATGCCTAGCAACGCTGTTATGAATAATGTGGAAAAAACACACTTTTTAAACATTTCAAAATGCCTAGCAACGCTTTCATGAATTTTGTAAAAAAAATATATTTTTTTAACAATTTAAAATGCCTAGCAACGCTTTCAATAAGTGTGTGAAAAAAATATATTTCTTCAACATTTCAAAATGCCTAGCAACGCTTTCTCGAATTGTGTAAAAAAAATATATTTTTTCAACATTTCAAAATGACTAGAAACGCTGTTATGAATTTTGTGAAAAAATATATTTTTTCAACATTTCTAAATGCCTAGCAACGCTGTTATGAATAATGTGGAAAAAATATATTTTTTAAACATTTCAAAATGCCTAGCAACGCTCTCATGAATTTTGTAGAAAAATTATATTTTTTCAACATTTCAAAATGCCTAGCAACGCTGTTATGAATAATGTGAAAAAAATATATTTTTTCAACATTTTAAAATGTCTAGCAACGCTTTCATGAATTTTGTGAAAAAATATATTTTTTCAACATTTCTAAATGCCTAGCAACGCTGTTATGAATAATGTGAAAAAATATATTTTTTAAACATTTCAAAATGCCTAGCATCGCTTTCATTAATTTGGTAAAAAAAATATATTTTTTCCAGATTTCAAATTGCATAGCAACGCATTTATGAATATTGTGAAAAAAAATATTTTTTCAACATTTCATATTGCCTAGCAACGCTTTCAAGAATTTTGTAAAAAAAATATATTTTTTCAACATTTCTAAATGCCTAACAACGCTGTTATGAATAATGTGAAAAAAATATATTTTTTCAACATTTTAAAATGTCTAGCAACGCTTTCATGAATTTTGTAAAAAAAATATATTTTTTCAACATTTCTAAATGCCTAGCAACGCTGTTATGAATAATGTGAAAAAATATATTTTTTAAACATTTCAAAATGCCTAGCATCGCTTTCATTAATTTGGTAAAAAAAATATATTTTTTCCAGATTTCAAATTGCATAGCAACGCATTTATGAATATTGTGAAAAAAAATATATTTTTAAATATTTCAAAATGCCTAGCAACGCTTTCAATAATTGTGTGAAAAAAATATATTTCTTCAACATTTAAAAATGCCTAACATCGTTTTCTCGAATTCTGTAAAAAAATTATATTTTTTCAACATTACAAAATGCCTACCAACGCTGTTATGAATAATGTGAAAAAAATATATTTTCTCAACATTTTAAAGTGCCTAGCAACGCTTTCATGAATTTTCTGAAAAAAATATATTTTTTCAACATTTCTAAATGCCTAGCAACGCTGTTATAAATAATGTGAAAAAAATATATTTTTTAAACATTTCAAAATGCCTGGCAACGCTTTTATGAATTTTGTAAAATAAATAATTTTTTTAGTATTTTAAAATGCCTAGCAACGCTTTCAATAATTGTGTGGAGAAAATATATTTTTTAAATATTTCAAAATGCCTAGCAACGCTGTTATGAAAAATGTGAAAAAAATACATTTTTTCATCACATCAAAATGCCTAGCAACGCTGTAATGAATAATGTGAAAAAAATATATTTTTTGAACATTTCAAAATGCCTAGCAACGATTTCATGAATTTTGTAAAAAAAATATATTTATTCAACATTTCTAATGCCTAGCAACGTTGTTATGAATAATGTGGAAAAAATATATTTTTTAAACATTTCAAAATGACTAGCAACGCTTTCATGAATTTTGTAAAAAAAAATATTTTTTCCACAATTTAAAATGCCTAGCAACGCTGTTAGGAATAATGTGAAAAAAATATATTTTTTCAACATTTTAAAATGCCTAGCAACGCTTTCATGAGTTTTGTGGGAAAAATGTAATTTTTCAACATTTTAAAATGTCTAGCAACGCTTTCTCGAATTGTGTAAATAAAATATATTTTTCCACATTTCAAAATGCCTAGCAACGCTGTAATGAATAATGTGAAAAAAATATATTTTTTGAACTTTTCAAAATGCCTAGCAACGCTTTCATGAATTTTGTAAAAAAAATATATTTTTTCAACATTTCAAAATGCCTAACAACGCTGTTATGAATAATGTGAAAAAAATATATTTTTTCAACATTTTAAAATGCCTAGCAACGCTTTCATGAATTTTGTGAAAAAAATATATTTTTTCAACATTTCTAAATGCCTAGCAACGCTGTTATGAATAATGTGGAAAAAATATACTTTTTAAACATTTCAAAATGCCTAGCAACGCTTTCATGAATTTTGTAAAAAAAATATATTTTTTCAACATTTCAAAATGACTAGAAACGCTGTTATGAATAATGTGAAATAAATATATTTTTTCAACATTTTAAAATTGCTAGCAACGCTTTCATGAATTTTGTGAAAAAAATATATTTTTTCAACATTTCTAAATGCCTAGCAACGCTGTTATGAATAATGTGGAAAAAATATATTTTTTAAACATTTCAAAATGCCTAGCAACGCTTTCATGAATTTTGTAAAAAAATATATTTTTTCAACATTTCAAAATGCCTAGCAACGCTGTTATGAATAATGTGAAAAAAATATATTTTTTCAACATTTTAAAATGTCTAGCAACGATTTCATGAATTTTGTGTAAAAAATATATTTTTTCAACATTTCTAAATGCCTAGCAACGCTGTTATGAATAATGTGGAAAAAATATACTTTTTAAACATTTAAAAATGCCTAGCAACGCTTTCATGAATTTTGTAAAAAAAATATATTTTTTTTTCAATTTAAAATGCCTTGCAACGCTTTCAATAATTGTGTGAAAAAAATATATTTCTTCAACATTTCAAAATGCCTAGCAACGCTTTCTCGAATTGTGTAAAAAAAATATATTTTTTCAACATTTCAAAATGACTAGCAACACTGTTATGAATAATGTGAAATAAATATATTTTTTCAACATTTTAAAATTGCTAGCAACGCTTTCATGAATTTTGTGAAAAAAATATATTTTTTCAACATTTCTAAATGCCTAGCAACGCTGTTATGAATAATGTGGAAAAAATATATTTTTTAAACATTTCAAAATGCCTAGCAACGCTTTCATGAATTTTGTAAAAAAAATATATTTTTTCAACATTTCAAAATGCCTAGCAACGCTGTTATGAATAATGTGAAAAAAATATATTTTTTCAACATTTTAAAATGTCTAGCAACGATTTCATGAATTTTGTGAAAAAAATATATTTTTTCAACATTTCTAAATGCCTAGCAACGCTGTTATGATTAATGTGGAATGAATATATTTTTTATACATTTCAAAATGCCTAGCATCGCTTTCATTAATTTGGTAAAAAAAATATATTTTTTCCAGATTTCAAATTGCATAGCAACGCATTTATGAATATTGTGAAAAAAAATATTTTTGCAACATTTCATATTGCCTAGCAACACTTTCTTGAATTTTGTAAAAAAAAATATATTTTTTTAACATTGCAAAATGCCTAGCAACGCTTTCATGAATTTGGTAAACAAAATATATTTTTTCAACATTTTAAAATGCCTAGCAACGCTTTCAATAATTGTGTGAAAAAAATATATTTCTTCAACATTTCAAAATGCCTAGCAACGCTTTCTCGAATTGTGTAAAAAAAATATATTTTTTCAACATTTCAAAATGCCTAGCAACGCTGTTATGAATAATGTGAAAAAAATATATTTTTTCAACATTTTGAAATGCCTAGCAACGCTTTCATGAATTTTGTGAAAAAAATATATTTTTTCAACATTTCAAAATGCCTAGCAACGCTTTCTCGAATTGTGTAAAAAAATATATTTTTTAAACATTTCAAAATGCCTAGCAACGCTTTTATGAATTTTGTAAAAAAAATATATTTTTTCAACATTTTAAAATACCTAGCAACGCTTTCAATAATTGTGTGGAAAGAATATATTTTTTCAACATTTCAAAATTCCTAGCAACGCTGTTATGAAAAATGTGAAAAAAATACATTTTTTCATCACATCAAAATGCCTAGCAACGCTGTAATGAAAAATGTGAAAAAAATATATTTTTTGAACATTTCAAAATGCCTAGCAACGCTTTCATGAATTTTGTAAAAAAATGTATTTTATCAACATTTCAAAATGCCTACCAACGCTGTTAGGAATAATGTGAAAAAAATATATTTTTTCAACATTTTAAAATACCTAGCAACGCTTTCATGAGTTTTCTGAAAAAAATATATTTTTTCAACATTTCTAATGCCTAGCAACGCTGTTATGAATAATGTGGAAAAATATATTTTTTAAACTTTTCAAAATGCCTAGCAACGCTTTCATGAATTTTGTAAAAAAAAATATTTTTTCAACAATTTAAAAATTCCTTGCAACGCTGTTAGGAATAATGTGAAAAAAATATATTTTTTCAACATTTAAAAATGCCTAGCAACGCTTTAATGAATTTTCTAAGAAAAATATATTTTTTCAACATTTCTGAATGCCTAGCAACGCTGTTATAAATAATGTGGAAAAAATATATTTTTTAAACATTTCAAAATGCCTAGCAACGCTTTCATGAATTTTGTAAAAAAAATATATTTTTCAACATTTCTAAATGCCTAGCAACGCTTTCATGAATTTTGTAAAAAAAATATATTTTTTCAACATTAAAAAATGCCTAGCAACGCTTTCATGAAATTTGTAAAAAAATATATTTTTTCAACATTGCAAAATGCCTAGCTACGCTTTCGCGAATTTTGTAAAAAATATATATTTTTTCAACATTGCAAAATGCCTAGCAACGCTTTTATAAATTTTGTAAAAAAAATATATTTTTTAAATATTTCAAAATGCATAGCAACGCTTTCAATAATTGTGTGGAAAAAATATATTTTTTCAACATTTCAAAATGCCTAGCAACGATGTTATGAAAAATGTGAAAAAAATATATTTTTTCATCACTTCAAAATGCCTAGCAACGCTTTCATGAGTTTTGTGAAAAAAATGTGTTTTTTCAACATTTTAAAATTCATAGCAACGCTTTCTCGAATTGTGTAAATAAAATATATTTTTTCAACATTTCAAAATGCCTAGCAACGCTGTAATGAATAATGTGAAAAAAATATATTTTTTGAACATTTCAAAATGCCTAGCAACGCTTTCATGAGTTTTGTAAAAAAAATATATTTTTTCAACATTTCAAAATGCCTAGCAACGCTGTTATGAATAATGTGAAAAAAAATATATTTTTTCAACATTTTAAAATGATTAGCAACGCTTTCATGAATTTTGTGAAAAAAATATATTTTTTCAACATTTCTAAATGCCTAGCAACGCTGTTATGAATAATGTGGAAAAAATATATTTTTTAAACATTTCAAAATGCCTAGCAACGCTTTCATGAATTTTCTGAAAAAAATATATTTTTTCAACATTTCTAAATGCCTAGCAACGCTGTTATGAATAATGTGGAAAAAATATATTTTTTAAACATTTCAAAATGCCTAGCAACGCTTTCATGAATTTTGTAAAAAAAATATATTTTTTCAACATTTCAAAATGCCTAGCAACGCTGTTAGGAATAATGTGAAAAAAATCAATTTTTTCAACATTTTAAAATGCCTAGCAACGCTTTCATGAATTTTGTGAAAAAAATATATTTATTCAACATTTCTAATGCCTAGCAACGCTGTTATGAATAATGTGGAAAAAATATATTTTTTAAACATTTCTAAATGCCTAGCAACGCTTTCATGAATTTTGTAAAAAAAATATATTTTTTCTACATTAAAAAATGCCTAGCAACGCTTTCATGAAATTTGTAAAAAAAATATTTTTTCAACATTGCAAAATGCCTAGCAACGCTTTCTCGAATTTTGTAAAAAAAATATATTTTTTCAACATTGCAAAATGCCTAGCAACGCTTTTAATAATTGTGTGGAAAAAATATATTTTTTCAACATTTCAAAATGCTTAGCAACGCTGTTATGAATAATGTGAAAAAAATATATTTTTTCATCACTTCGAAATGCCTAGCAACGCTATCATGAGTTTTGTGAAAAAAATGTATTTTTTCAACATTTTAAAATGCCTAGCAACGCTTTCTCGAATTGTGTAAATAAAATATATTTTTTCAACATTTCAAAATGCCTAGCAACGCTGTAATGAATAATGTGAAAAAAATAAATTTTTTGAACATTTCAAAATGCCTAGCAACGCTTTCATGAATTTTGTAAAAAAAATATATTTTTTCAACATTTCAAAATGCCTAGCAACGCTGTTATGAATAATGTGAAAAAAATATATTTTTTCAACATTTTAAAATGATTAGCAACGCTTTCATGAATTTTGAAAAAAAAATATATTTTTTCTACATTAAAAAATGCCTAGCAACGCTTTCATGAAATTTGTAAAAAAAAATATTTTTTCAACATTGCAAAATGCCTAGCAACGCTTTCTCGAATTTTGTAAAAAAAATATATTTTTTCAACATTGCAAAATGCCTAGCAACGCTTTCATGGAATTTGTAAAAAAAATATTTAAATATTTCAAAATGCCTAGCAACGCTTTCATGAATTTTGTAAAAAAATATATTTTTTCAACATTTTAAAATGCCTAGCAACGCTTTTAATAATTGTGTGGAAAAAATATATTTTTTCAACATTTCAAAATGCTTAGCAACGCTGTTATGAAAAATGTGAAAAAAATATATTTTTTCATCACTTCGAAATGCCTAGCAACGCTTTCATGCGTTTTGTGAAAAAAATGTATTTTTTCAACATTTTAAAATGCCTAGCAACGCTTTCTCGAATTGTGTAAATAAAATATATTTTTTCAACATTTCAAAATGCCTAGCAACGCTGTAATGAATAATGTGAAAAAAATAAATTTTTTGAACATTTCAAAATGCCTAGCAACGCTTTCATGAATTTTGTAAAAAAAATATATTTTTTCAACATTTCAAAATGCCTAGCAACGCTGTTATGAATAATGTGAAAAAAATATATTTTTTCAACATTTTAAAATGATTAGCAACGCTTTCATGAATTTTAAAGCGCGGAGAGTAGCTTTAGGGCGGATTTGTTTTAGGTGGTATTTTTTTGTTTTTGCTGATAACGTATATTATATTTTCCTTGAAATTCTACTCACAAGAGCTGACATTCAGATTGATAAAGTTTGCGCAACATTGTGATATTGTATCTCAAGAAGGGTATAACTCAATATGAAATATGTCTTTTGAAATGGTCATTCATCAAGGAACTAAAGGTATGTAACCTTCAGTCTATAAATATAGGGTAGTTAATAGCAAGTAGGTTTAGGCGTGAAAAGTGGAGTATGGCAAGTGGAGTATAGCCATGTAGAGTTTCGGAGAGGTTGTTGTCTATAAACATTAATGTGTAGAGAAAGATGTGAAACGAGTAGCTTAGAGAGACTACTGCGTAGTGTTAGAGGATAAGTCCAAAGTGTGGGAAACAACTTAGAGAATATCTCCCGTATTGTAGGCCTACATTCTACAGACTACAAAAACCTACAGTTGCATTCTACTCTATACTGTCTACACTTTACAGCTATGTCCTCACACTATTTCTCCGTACTACCAGTTATGCCGTACATCGTCCAACCAACTACCGACACCGTACTGCGTACAAAAAGAGAAAATACACACTAGAACTAAGATGCACCTCTAACCTAAGCAATATATCTTATACGCTATTTAAAGCTCCCTGCCGAATGAGTAACTCAGTTGCACTACTATCATACTGAGAAGGGAAAGGTTTAATTGAAGTGAAAGCTTTCCTAAGACATCCCAGTGTGATATAGATGCTAAGACATTAGGATAGTTCAATAGGATTATAATCACAGGTACGTTTACAGAATGTTTTGAAAAATATTCATTCTTTAGAGCCAATGATCGTAAATTATCATTTAAATTTTAAACTAGCGATAAAATAGGTATCATTTTTCGTCACCAACATCGCGTAACATAGGAGTTAGTGTACTATGTCGACAGTTGTGTTGTAATTCTATTAATATCGACTATGAACTACCGACTCTACATGCTTGAAATTACTTCAATGGGTCTAATGGGTTTGTTGAGTTTATGTGTATTGATGAGAGCGTTCATTTTTGGGGTCTTTGGATTGTCTACTGTGTATTATTAAAGACTTTTTGGTTAAAAAAATTGTCATTGTTTGGCTAATTTTTTGAGCTCGTTTTGGTATTTTTTAGTAGGGTCTTTGTTTAATTCTATGTAATTATTGGATTTTGTGAATTATTCTGTTTTTTTGTTATGTTCTGTTTTTGATATGATTACGGTAGCGTTGTTTTTGTCAGATTTTGTTGAAATTTGTTTCGATTTGTTTATTAGTATTTTAATTTTGAAGTGATTTCCATTTATGATTTTTTGTTGATGATTATGTTGCTTTCGTGTGAAGCTGTTTCTAATGTTATCTTGATTTTTGCATTTTAGTAGGTGTAGGTAGTAGTGTGTAGGTCGTAGTGTGTAGGTCGTAGTGTGTAGATTGTAGTATATAGGTCGTAATGTGTTGATTGTATAGTGTAGGTAGTAGTGTGTAGGTTGTAGTGTATAGGTTGTAGTGTGTAAGATCTAGTGTGTAGCTAGTAGTGTATAGATTGTAGTGTATAGGTCGTAGTCAGTAGGTTTTAGTGTTTAGGTCGTAATGTGTAGGTAGTAGTGTGTAGGTAGTAGTGTGTAGGTTGTAGTGTGTTTGCAGTAGTGTGTAGGTCATATTGTGTAGATAGTAGGGTGTAGGTAGTAGTGTGTAGGTAGTAGTGTGTATATTGTAGTATGTAGGTAGTAGTGTGTAGATTGAAGTATGTAGGCCGTAGTGTGTAGGTTGTAGTAAGTAGGTAGTAGTGTGTAGATTGTAATATGTAGGTAGTAGTGTGTAGATTGTAGTGTGTTGGTAGTAGTGAGTAGATTGTAGTGTGTAGGTCGTAGTGTGTCGGTTGTAGTATGTAGGTCATAGTGTGTGGGATGTAGTGTGTAGGTAGTAGTATGTAGGTCGTAGTGTGTAGGTTGTAGTGTGTAGGTATAAGTGTGTAGATTGTAGTGTGTAGGTCGTAGTGCATAGGTTGTAGTGTGTAGAATCTAGTGTGTAGCTAGTAGTATGTAGATTGTAGTGTGTAGGTAGTAGTGTGTAGATTGTAGTATGTAGGTCATAGTGTGTAGGTTGTAGTGTGTAGATTGTAGTGTGTATTTCGTAGTGTAAAGGTTGTAGTGTGTAGGATCTAGTGTGTAGGTAGTAGTGTGCAAAAAGTAGTGTGTAGGTAGAAGAGATTAGGTCGTAATGTGTCGATTGTAGTGTGTAGGTAGTAGTGTGTAAGTAGTGTGTGGATTGTAGTGTGTAGGTAATAGTGTGTAGATTGTAGTATGTAGGTCGCAGTGTGTAGACTGTAGTGTGTAGGTAGTAGTGCGTCGATTATAGTATGTAGGTAGGAGTGTGTAGATTGTAGTGTGTAAAGTGAAGTGTGTAGGTAGTAGAGTGTAGGTAGAAGTGTGTAGGTAATATTTTGTAGAGTAGTATGTAGGTCATAGTGTGTAGATTGTAGTGTGTAGGTAGTAGTATGTGGAAATGTAGTATATAGGTCGTAGTGTGTAGATTGTAGTTTGTAGGTAGAAGTGTGTAAATTGTAGTTAGTAGATCGTAGAATGTAGATTGTAGTGTGTAGGTAGTAGTGAATAGATTGTAGTGTGTAGGATGTAGTGTGTAGGTAGTAGTGTGTAGATTGTTGTATTTAAGTCGTAGTGTGTAGATTGAAGAGTGTAGGTAGTAGTGTGTAGGTCTTAGTGTTTAGGTAGTAGTAGGTAGATTGAAGTGTGTACGTAGTAGTGTGTAGATTATAGTATGTAGGTAGTAGTGTGTAGGGCGTAGTGTGTAGGTAGTAGTGTGTAGAGAGTGGAGTGTAGATTGTAGAGTTTAGGCAGTAGTGTGTAGATTGTAGTGTGTAGGTTGTAGTGTGTAGTTAGTAGAGTGTAGAATGTGTTGTATAGGAGGTATTGTGTAGATTGTAATATGCAGGTTGTAGTGTGTAGGTAGTAGTGTGTAGAATGTAGTGTGTAGGTAGTAGTGTGTAGATTGTAGTGTGTAGGTAGTAGTGTGTAGATTGTAGTGTGTAGGTTGTAGTGTGTAGGAAGTAGTGTGTAGGTCGTAGTGGGTAGGTTGCAGTGTGTAGTTAGTTGTGTGTAGGTTGTAGTGTGTAGGGGGCTGTGTGTAGATTGTAATATGTAGGTTGTAGTGAGTAGGTAGTCGTGCGTAAAATAAAGTGTGTAGGTAGTAATTTGTAGATTGTAGTGTGTAGGAAGTAGTGTGTAGATTGGAGTGGGTAGGTAGTAGTGTATAGGTCGTAGTGTGTAGGTTGGAGTGTGTAGATTGTAGTGTGTAAATTGTAGTGTGTAGGTAGTAGAGTGTTGGTTGTAGTTTGTAGGTAATATTGCGTAGATTGTAGTATGTAGGTCGTAGTGTGTAGATTGTATTTTGTAGGTAGTAGTGAATAGACTGTAGTGTTAAGGAAGTCGTGTGTATAATGTGGTGCGTAGGTAGTAGTGCGTAGATTGTAGTACGTAAGTCGTAGTGTACAGATTATAGAGAGTAGGTAGTAGTGTGTAGGTCCTGGTGTGTAGGTAGTAGTGTGTACAATGTAGTGTGTAGGTAGTAGTGTGTTGATTGTAGTGTGTAGGTAGTAGTGTGTAGATTGTAGTGTGTAGGTCGTAGTGTGTAGGTCGTAGTGTGTAGGTATTAGTGTGTAGGTAGTGGTGTGTAGATTGTAATATGTAGGTATTAGTGTGTAGGCCGTAGTGTGTAGGTAGTAGTGTGTAGATTGTAGTATATAGGTCGTAATGTGTTGATTGTATAGTGTAGGTAGTAGTGTGTAGGTCGTAGTGTATAGGTTGTAGTGTGTAGGTCGTAGTTTGTAGTTCGTAGTGTGTAGGTCGTAGTGGGTAGATCGTAGTTTGTAGGTTGTAGTGTGTAGTTAGTAGTGTGTAGGTTGTAGTGTGTAGGAGGTAGTGTGTGAATTGTAATATGCAGGTTGAAGTATGTAGGTCGTAGTGTGTAGGTCATAGTGTGTAGGTAGTAGTGTGTAGATTGTAGTGTGTAGATAGTAGTGGTTAGATTGAAGTGTGTTGGTAGTAGTGTGTAGATTATAGTATGTAGGTAGTAGTGTGTAGGTAGTAGGGTGTAGGTTGTAGCGTGTAAGTAGTAGTTCTTTTAGTATTTAGGTCGTAGTGTTTAGTTAGTAGTGTGTATGTTAGTAGTGTGTAGAAAGTAGTGTGTAGGTTGTAGTGTGTACGTTTTATTATAAAGGTAGTAGTGTGTAGGAGGTAGTGTGTAGATTGTATTATGTAGGTCGTAGTGTGTAGGTCGTAGTGTGTATTTAGTTGTGTGTTTAGGTTGTAGTGTGTAGGTTGTAGAGTGTAGGAGGTAGTGTGTAGATTGTAATATGAAGGTTGTATATTGTAGGTCGTAGTTTGTGATTCTTAGTGTTAGGGTCGTAGTGTGATTGTAATATGTAGGTTGTAGTGTGTAAGTAGTAGTGTGCAGAATGTAGTATGTAGGTAGTAGTGTTTAGATTGTAGTGTGTAGGTAGTAGTGTGAGGATTGTAGTGCGTAGGTAGTAATGTGTAGGTAGAAGTGTGTATGTTGTAGTGTAGGAAGTAGTGTGTATGTCGTAGTGTATAGTTTGTAGTGTGTAGGTTTTAGTATGTAGGTCGTAGTGTTTAGGTAGTAGTGTGTAGATAGTAGTTTGTAGGTAGGTAGGGTGTAGATTGTAGTGTGTAGAAATAAGTGTGTAGATTGTAGTATTTAGGTAGTAGTGTGTAGCTTGTAGCGTATAGGTAGTAGTGTGTAGAAAGTAGTGTGTAGGTTGTAGTGTGTAGGAGGTAGTGTGTGGATTGTATAATGAAGGTCGTAGTGTGAAGGGCGTAGTGTGTAGGTCGTAGTGTGGAGGTTGTAGTGTGTAGTTAGTAGTGTGTAGGTTGTAGTGTGTAGGTCGTAGTGTGAAGGTCGTAGTGTGAAGGTTGTAGTGTGTAGGAAGTAGTGTGTAGGTCGTAATGTGTAGGTTATCGTGTGTAGGTAGTAGTGTGTAGGTTGTAGTGTGTAGATTGTAATATGTAGGTTGTAGTTTATAGGTAGTAGTGTGTAAAATGTAGAATTTAGGTCGTATTGTGTCGATTGTAGTGTGCTGGAAGTAGTGTTTGGATCGTAGATTGTAGGAAGTAGTGTGTAGATTGTAGTGTGTTGGTAGTGGTATGTAGATTGTAGTATTTAGGTAGTAGTGGGTAGGTCGTAGTGTGTAGGTAGTACTGTGTAGGTCGTAGTGTGTAGGTTGCAGTGAGAAGGTCGTAGTGTGTAGGTCGTAGTGTGTAGGTTATCGTGTGTAGTTAGTTGTGTGTAGGTTGTAGTGTGTAGGTCGTAGTGTGAAGGTCGTAGTGTGAAGGTTGTGTGTGTAGGAAGTAGTTTGTAGGTCGCAATGTGTAGGTTATCGTGTGTAGTTAGTAGTCTGTAGGTTGTAGTGTGTAGATTGTAATATGTAGGTTGTAGTTTATAGGTAGTAGTGTGTAAAATGTAGAATTTAGGTCGTAGTGTGTCGATTGTAGTGTGCTGGAAGTAGTGTTTGGATTGTAGAGTGTAGGTAGTAGTGTGTGGATTGTAGTGTGTTGGTAGTAGTGTGAAGGTCGTAGTGTGAAGGTTGTAGTGTGTAGGTCGTAGTGTGAAGGTTGTAGTGTGAAGGTTGTAGTGTGTAGTTCGTAGTGTGAAGGTCGTAGTGTGAAGGTCGTAGTGTGAAGGTCGTAGTGTGTAGATTGTAGTGTGAAGATCGTAGTGTGTAGATTGTAGTGTGTTGGTAGTAGTGTGAAGGACGTAGTGTGTAGGTAGTAGTGTGTAGAAATTAGTGTTTAGATTGTAGTGTGTAGGAGGTAGTGTCTAGATTGTAATATGTAGTTTGTAGTGTGTAGGTAGTAGTGTGTAGATAGTAGTGTGTAGTTAGTAGTTTGTAGAATGTTGTGTGTAGGTCGTAGTGTGTAGGTTATAGTGTGTAGTTAGTAATGTGTAAGTTGTAGTGTGTAGCAGGTAGTGTGTAGATTAAAAATGTTGTATCTAGGTAGTAGTATGTTGATAGTAGTATGTAGATTGTAGTGTATAGGTTGTAGTGTGTAGATTGTAGTGTATAGGTTTTAGTGTGTAGGAAGTAGTGTGTAGTTCGTAGTGTGTAGGTTGTAAGGTGTAGGTTGTAGTGTGTAGGTAGTAGTGTGTGGATTGTAGAGTGTAGGTAGTAGTGTGTATATTGTAGTGAGTAGGAGGTAGTGTGTAGATTGTAATATGTAGGTTGTATTGTGTAGGTAGTTTTTTGTAGGTAGTAGTGTGTAGGTTGTAGTGTATTGTTAGAAGTGTGTGGATTGTAGAGTGTAGGTAGTAGTGTGTAGATTGTAGTCTGTAGGTAGTAGTGTGTAGATTGTAGTATTTAAGTAGTAGTGAGTAGGTAGTAGTGGGTAGGTCGTAGTGTGTAGGTAGTAGTGTGTAGAAAGTAGTGTTTAGGTTGTAGTGTGTAGGAGGTAGTGTGTAGATTGTAATATGAAGGTCGTAGTGTGTAGGGTGTAGAGTGTAGGAGGTAGTGTGTAGATTGTAGTATTTAGGTAGTTGTGTGTTGGTAGTAGTGTGTAGGTTGTAGTGTGTAGGTTGTAGTGTGTAGGTTACCGTGTGTAGGTTGTAGTGTGTAGGATTTCGTTTGTAGATTGTATCATAAAGGTCGTAGTGTGTATTTCGTAGTGTGTAAGTCATAGTGTTTAGGTAGTAGTGTGTAGGTTGTAGATTGTAGGAAGTAGTGTGTAGATTGTAATATGAAGGTCGTAGTGTGTAGGTTGTAGTGTGTAGGATTTCGTTTGTAGATTGTAACAAGTAGGCCGTATTTCGTAGTGTGTAATTCGTAGTATTTATCTTTTAGTATTTAGGTCGTAGTGTTTAGTTAGTAGTGTGTATGTTAGTAGTGCGTAGAAAGTAGTGTGTAGGTTGTAGTGTGTACGTTTTGTTATAAAGGTAGTAGTGTGTAGGTTTTAGTGTGTAGGAGGTAGTGTGTAGATTGTATTATGTAGGTCGTAGTGTGTAGGTCGTAGTGTGTATTTCGTTGTGTGTTTAGGTTGTAGAGTGTAGGAGGTAGTGTGTAGATTGTAATATGAAGGTTGTAGTTTGTAGGTCGTAGTTTGTGATTCTTAGTGTTTAGGTCGTAGTGTGAGGATTGTAATATGTAGGTTGTAGTGTGTAAGTAGTAGTGTGCAGAATGTAGTATGTAGGTAGTAGTGTTTAGATTGTAGTGTGTAGGTAGTAGTGTGAGGATTGTAGTGCGTAGGTAGTAATGTGTAGGTAGAAGTGTGTATGTTGTAGTGTAGGAAGTAGTGTGTATGTCGTAGTGTATAGTTTGTAGTGTGTAGGTTTTAGTATGTAGGTCGTAGTGTTTAGGTAGTAGTGTGTAGATAGTAGTTTGTAGGCAGGTAGGGTGTAGTTTGTAGTGTGTAGAAATAAGTGTGTAGATTGTAGTATTTAGGTAGTAGTGTGTAGCTCGTAGCGTATAGGTAGTAATGTGTAGAAAGTAGTGTGTAGGTTGTAGTGTGTAGGAGGTAGTATGTGGATTGTATAATGAAGGTCGTAGTGTGAAGGTCGTAGTGTGAAGGTCGTAGTGTGTAGGTCGTAGTGTGAAGGTTGTAGTGTGTAGTTCGTAGTGTGTAGGTTGTAGTGTGTAGGTCGTAGTGTGAAGGTCGTAGTGTGAAGGTTGTAGTGTGTAGGAAGTAGTGTGTAGGTCGTAATGTGTAGGTTATCGTGTGTAGTTAGTAGTGTGTAGGTTGTAGTGTGTAGATTGTAATATGTAGGTTGTAGTTTATAGGTAGTAGTGTGTAAAATGTAGAATTTAGGTCGTATTGTGTCGATTGTAGTTTGCTGGAAGTAGTGTTTGGATCGTAGATTGTAGGTAGTAGTGTGTAGATTGTAGTGTGTTGGTAGTATTGTGTAGATTGTAGTATTTAGGTAGTAGTGGGTAGGTCGTAGTGTGTAAGTAGTACTGTGTAGGTCGTAGTGTGTAGGTTGTAGTGAGAAGGTCGTAGTGTGTAGGTCGTAGTGTATAGTTCGTAGTGGGTAGGTCGTAGTGTGTAGGTTATCTTGTGTAGTTAGTTGTGTGTAGGTTGTAGTGTGTAGGTCGTAGTGTGAAGGTCGTAGTGTGAAGGTTGTGTGTGTAGGAAGTAGTGTGTAGGTCGTAATGTGTAGGTTATCGTGTGTAGTTAGTAGTGTGTAGGTTGTATGGGGAGATTGTAATATGTAGGTTGTAGTTTATAGGTAGTAGTGTGTAAAATGTAGAATTTAGGTCGTAGTGTGTCGTTTGTAGTGTGCTGGAAGTAGTGTTTGGATTGTAGAGTGTAGGTAGTAGTGTGTGGATTGTAGTGTGTAGGTAGTAGTGTGAAGGTCGTAGTGTGAATGTTGTAGTGTGTAGGTCGTAGTGTGAAGGTTGTAGTGTGTAGGTTGTAGTGTTTAGGTCGTAGTGTGAAGGTCGTAGTGTGAAGGTCGTAGTGTGAAGATCGTAGTGTGTAGATTGTAGTGTGTTGGTAGTAGTGTGAAGGACGTAGTGTGAAGGTCGTAGTGTGAAGGTCGTAGCGTGTAGGTTGTAGTGTGTAGATTGTAATATGTAGGTTGTAGTTTATAGGTAGTAGTGTGTAAAATGTAGAATTTAGGTCGTAGTGTGTCGATTGTAATGTGCTGGAAGTAGTGTTTGGATTGTAGAGTGTAGGTAGTAGTGTGTGGATTGTAGTGTGTAGGTAGTAGTGTGAAGGTCGTAGTGTGAAGGTTGTAGTGTGTAGGTCGTAGTGTGAAGGTTGTAGTGTGAAGGTTGTAGTGTTTAGGTCGTAGTGTGAAGGTCGTAGTGAGAAGGTCGTAGTGTGAAGATCGTAGTGTGTAGATTGTAG
The DNA here is from genome assembly GCA_036971475.1 of Prosapia bicincta. Classification (NCBI taxonomy): domain Eukaryota; kingdom Metazoa; phylum Arthropoda; class Insecta; order Hemiptera; family Cercopidae; genus Prosapia; species Prosapia bicincta. Next base: position 291,591,049 of record JBAIZL010000001.1, read on the forward strand.
TGTGTTGGTAGTAGTGTGAAGGACGTAGTGTGAAGGTCGTAGTGTGAAGGTCGTAGCGTGTAGGTTGTAGTGTGTAGGTCGTAGTGTGAAGGACGTAGTGTGTAGGTCGTAGTGTGAAGGTTGTAGTATGAAGGTCGTAGTGTGTAGATTGTAGTGTGTTGGTAGTAGTGTGAAGGACGTAGTGTGAAGGTCGTAGTGTGAAGGTCGTAGCGTGTAGGTTGTAGTGTGTAGGTCGTAGTGTGAAGGTCGTAGTGTGAAGGTTGTAGTGTGTAGGTCGTAGTGTGAAGGTCGTAGTGTGTAGGTCGTAGTGTGAAGGTTGTAGTGTGTAGGAAGTAGTGTGTAGTTCGTAATGAGTAGGTTGTCGTGTGTAGTTAGTAGTGTGTAGGTTGTATGGGGAGATTGTAATATGTAGGTTGTAGTTTATAAGTGGTAGTGTGTAAAATGTAGAATTTAGGTCGTAGTGTGTCGATTGTAGTGTGCTGGAAGTAGTGTTTGTATTGTAGTGTGTAGATTGTAGTGTGTTGGTTGTAGTGTGTAGATTGTAGTATTTAGGTAGTAGTGGGTAGGTCGTAGTGTGTAGGTAGTACTGTGTAGGTCGTAGTGTGTAGGTTGTAGTGTGTAGGAGAATGTTTGTAGGTTTTAGTGTGTAGTTAGTAGTGTATAGGTTGTAGTGTGTAGGAGGTAGAGTGTAGATTGTAATATGTAGGTTGTAGTGTGTAGGTAGTAGTGTGTAGAATATAGTGTGTAGGTGGTAGTCTGTAGGTTGTAGGGTGTAGTTTGTAGTGTGTTGGTTGCAGTATGTTGATTGTAATATGTAGGTTGTACTTTGTAGGTAGTAGTGTGTAAAATGTAGAATTTAGGTCATAGTGTGTCGATTTTAGTGTGCAGGAAGTAGTGTTTGGATTGTAGAGTGAAAGTAGTAGTGTGTAGATTGTAGTGTGTTGATGGTAGTGTGTAGATTGTAGTATATAGGTAGTAGTGGGTAGGTCGTAGTGTGTAGGTAGTATTGTGTAGGTCGTAGTGTGTAGGTTGTAGTGTGTAGGAAAAAGTTTGTAGGTTTTAGTGTGTAGCTAGTAGTGTATAGGTTGTAGTGTGTAGGAGGTAGTGTGTAGATTGTATTATGTAGGTTGTAGTGTGTAGGTAGTAGTCTGTAGGTAGTAGTGTGTAGTTTGTAGTGTGTTGGATGTAGTGTGTAGATTGTAATATGTAGGTTGTAGTTTGTAGGTAGTAGTGTGTAAAATATAGAATTTAGGTCGTATGCAAGATAGTAGGATTATTTTCAATCTGGTGACCATATTCATTTAAACAATTTAGGTTTCGATCTTGACATTATTCAAATGTGATATGACTGCGATGTTAACAGATAATATGCGTACGTAATACCCTATTTAACCAATAAACGTCCGAACGGGACATTATTGCAAGATACGTAAGGCATGTTTACGTCAAGTTTATGGTTCTTAGATCGAATTTTTAAAGTGTAAATGTAAAATGTAATATTGCATAATGTAATAGGACTACATTGAATGCAATTTTAATTCAAATATTAAACTTAAAAGTTACAATTTTTAAACTAGCAACATGTATCATTTCGTTCAAATAATTACTTATATTATATTTTTTAATTAAATGAAAATAACTTAGTAGTTTATTCTGTAATGGCACGCCCCTCCCCCCATACACAGTACAGCAAATAATAATGACGTCGAAAAGCGACAAATGTTTTATTCAATAATTAATAAATAACAAGCTGTAAATTTGCTTACGCCCGCTATGTGTTAAATATTTCAAAAAATGTGCTTTAACCTCCGAATTTGGTAATAGCATTCGAGTTCTGGCCTCACCAAATAAAATTTTATAAATAGGAAAACTCGTCTAGTCACAACAAACATTGAACTAAAGTGAAGTTGTAAGTGAATTTACGCTCAACTATTTAATTGTAAGCATTTCCAAAATTTACAATACAAAGTATTAAACATAATTAAAATAAATATAATATGTACCAATGCTCAGTCAGAGAAGGAGGGGGTTTAATGGCCCCCGAAGTTTTGCGACACTGGCTGCAGGTAGGAATGTGGGATCAGCGCTTTTGGTTAGGGCTGAATCTGTGGAAGGGCTTCTACATGGCAGGATGTTTCATTGGATGTGATGGAATACGGTTTTTATGCTGGGGGACACCGTTTATTTATTAAAATTGGGACTGGCTGCTGACATTTTATTTTGTTTTTGTGACTTATTCTCATTTTTGTACATGCTATAAACATGTGTGTAATACGGATGTTGGGTCATTAGAGTGTAGTAATGTGTAATAATTGCTTAGGTAGAATGGAGTGACAGGAAAGATAGGTGGGGACATGAACAATAGTTTTATGGGGGGTCCAGGAAGACTTTGAGGCACTGAAACATTAGACAGGAAGATGGGAGGGAATCCAAACATATCGGTGACGTTCCGGATGTGAGAGTATTTAGATATTTCGGCTGTGCCGAAGAGTTTTGCAAAAAAGGAACGTGTGAAGTCGGACAGGATAGGAGCATGAAATGATTGACGGATATTAGAGTTGGAGAGATAGAGGGGGTAGTTTGAGATGAACCTCAGCGATCGTGCCTGGAATGCTTCGAGACGTTTCTTGGAGGTTTTGGTGCAGAGTGGCAAACAGACTGGTGCGGAGTAGGTGATCAGAACATGAGGAAGATGAGGTAATTTAAAGGAACGGAACGCCCTTACCGTTGGTTGTATGGATTACACATGTGTGAGTTTATGTGTTTGTTGTGCGGGTTGGTTACAATTCAACCATTTAATATTTAACATTGCAAGTATAATCTTAGATTTTATCAGTCAATACACTACTTATAAATCATGGATTGGTTGTTTGATATATATATATATATATATATATATATATATATATATATATATATATACATTTTGATGTTAACATTTATTTACAGCGAATTATGTAGTCTAGCTTCTTAATACTCATATATAACACAACCTCAACAATGTATTCTGATGAGGAAAAGATTTTTAGATTTAGAGCGTTGCAATTACAAATATCATTTTAATTATATAGTAGCTGTCAATGAAGTCAATGAAAGGAGTGTTAAAATCTGCTAAGCTTAATTTAATATTTTATTAGCGTGTCTCTTCTAAAACTTGATACTTAAAAATGAAATCCATTAATAATTTCAATTTCTGTTTGACCACATGTGTAGTAATATCATGTTGATCCGCAGATGATCAACTAAGGTTTGATTTAATCGAATATAGAAGTAGTTCTGTTTCGATTTCGCAAACAAATCGACAATAAAATGATTGTTGAGCGTTCCACAACCAAAATGTGGAATGAATTCAATAAAATGTCAGAGAAATGACGATGTACAAAAAATACTGTGTTGAAAAACCGTTGTGAGGCATAATTGTACAGAAAATGGCTTTGGAAAGTTCCAAAAACATGAACAGGAATATGCTCAACAATTTGCCAACATTTCATGACCATCGGATCAGTGGTTTAGTAATGCATAAGGGTCATGCATTCACACACGTACATACATACGTAAATTCATTCTTATATATATATATATATATATATATATATATATATATATATATATATATATATAATATATATATAAGAAGATTTAAATATATGTCTTTGTCTTTTAAATATATACTTTGAAACCTTGAAAAAATACAGTTAGCAAGAATACAATTCCCTCCTATAACAACACTAATCCTTCCATAACATATTAAATCGGTTGCAAGCTAGTGGACTGATATATCTAAAAAATATATTAATACTTTCACATATTTACAGAGTTTATAAATTTAATCTACTGTTACCGAGTAACTATAAATTCAAATAATAGATATAGATGTTAAATATAGATTTGATTCTGTATGAAAAATGTTAAATTATATTGTCCAAAACGTGGTAAAACAGGTGGAAATTTTGTTGTGACGCTAGGAATATAATTTTGCTAAGGGGGCTTTTTGTTTAGGATCTATCCAGGTAGTACCTGGAGTAGGTACCTCCAGGTTACCTTAAAGGTTATTTGAATCTCATTATTTCGCATTATTACAACACAATCATGCATTTCAATTTGTAGACAAATCCGTTTTCTACTGTTTTTGTAACTTTGCAGTCTATATATATTGGTTATACTTTAAATATAATTAGTTGTATTTTTATACCGTTGGTTTATTTATTAAAATTTAATACCCTTTTCTCCAGTTTCTAATAAAGTAGAAAACCCTACTAATACGTCATAAGCAGTAAAGTTTTGTTGCAAAAAATGCTGCGTCTAGCTTCGTTACATTCGTCTTTAACACAGCTTCAGCAAAAATATGATAAAGTAAAATCTGCTGATATAATTGGAGCTGAGCTCATATTTTTATAACTGAGACCTTAGTGGCTTTAATAATTGTGACAAGAATACTTAAAATTAAAACAAAAGAACAAATCTCTTGACTTGAGCCTTATATTTTGTTTGCATCAGTAAAATTTAAACATAACCTAATAAAGCTATTTGGTAATTCCCTTAAATTTTATAATAAAAAATACGTAAAAGTATAATTCTTATACATAAAATTGGACTTAAATATAATTTTCTTCTACTATTTGAAATTATTTTATTGTTTGAAAATAACTTGTTAAATATTTTAAAAAACTGTCGCAGAGAGAAATATTTTGATAAACAGGTGAATTTACACTCTTTAGATTTTCGAGGTTATGTGTAGAATATTTTTTCTTAACATTATAATATAAATTAATGAATTCAAACGAACGATGTCGCGAACTGTATAATTTTACATTTCTCTCGACATGACAACGGAAAACAGGAGTGTAAGAATAAATTGTCTCTCTTTCCTTCAACAAATAAGATTATATAAATGGCAAAATACGATTTTTAGTTGAAATAACCATCTATATATAGTTTATTTACAAAGAATACTGTGGTCTAGTTTCTTAATACTGGTTTTTAACACAGCTTGAGATTCGGTTGGAATAATGCGTTTTATATATTCAGATAACAAAAATAACTTTTCAATGATATATAAATGCTAACGAACCCTCTACTTGGCCTCATTTTAATTAAATATTTTAAATATTTTGCTTTGAAGCCATTAATATATACACTTACCAAGAATACAGTTCCGTCGTATAATAAAACTAGTCCTTCTATACCATGTTAAATCGGTTGCAAGCTAGTAGGCTGATATGTCAGACATAACTACTTACATATCTAAAAATATAGTTCAACCTCTACACACTTACAGAGTTTATAAATGTAATATACTGTTACCGGTTAACTATAGATTCAAATTATATATATATATATATATATATATATATAGATTTATTTCTATGAAAAATGTTAAATTATATTGTCCAAAACGTGGTAAAACAGGTAGAAGTTTAGTAATGACGCTAGGGATATATTTTCGCTAAGAAGGCTTCTTGTGTTAGCATATATCAGTAGCTACTGTAAGCTCCTTTAGGCTCCTTTCAATCTCTCATTATTTCACGCTGTAAGTAAAATATTTCACGCTGTAAATTATTTCAATTTGTATGCAAATATTCTTTACATTCGCTGTGTCTAGTTTCTTTATAGTCGTCTTTAATACAGATTCAGCGAAAATATGATAAAGTAATTATTGTTCGCTACTTAAAAAATTTTCAGTTTTACATAAATGTTAAGAAACCTTATATACATAGTCTTATTGTGAGTACTTTGTGATTTAATTTAAAAAATATATATATTTTGGATTATTATTTATTAAATCTTAACTTGATACTAGTTTTTAACTAAAATCCTCTACGTGCTAGTTAGAACATGTATTTGTACGTTTCTAGATAGTCATTTTTGAAATTAATAACTAAAGGCAGTTGTAGGAAACGCAAATAAATGTTTTGAACTTAAATTGAATTTTGACTGACTACAGAAGAGAGTCTACTAAGTGTTGACTATACATTACGTGGTATTCTAACCTAAAGTGTAATGAGCTTTTTATAAAGAGTTTCTTTTAGAATTGGGTAATATTTGAATCAAATAATAAATCTTTTAAAATACCCTTAACCTGATAACAATAAATACCTCGCCTCAACAAATAATAGCCTATTATATACATTGCAAAAGCCGTTCTACATTCAAATAACTATTCAACAAGTTTATTATTTGAAAAAAATGTTTATTTTATTTTTTTCCAGGCGAAAAACCAATCATGGTTATCGTTGCCTAACTAAAATGTTATTTTAAAAGCTAATTTTGAATAAAATAAATAAATATAACTAAACAAAATAATATAAATGGTTAAAACTAATTTTAATTATCGAAATCAACGCAAAATGGTTCTCGTCCCTTAGAACCACCTTTATACTACCTCGAAGATCATAATGTAAATACAAATCGGTCAACTCGTCACAATCAAGCAGAATGTGGTTGACTGTGATGATACTTGACAAAACTTGACATAGTGCATGTTCCTCATGTCGCATCAACCATCCATGTGTTAACAAATAGTGGCCGATGCGAAGGAGAGTAAAACCATCTCTTCCTTCCTACGATTCTAACGAACAGATGACTTCCATGATCGGACGGTATTGTTGATGTCCCTCAACTTGTTTCCATTTAAATTTTACCATCCTTCATTAAAAACAAAGAATAGTGTATTTATAACAACGCATACAAAATTTGCAGCTAGTTTTCACCTTTATCTACTTTAATGTTTCCGAATATTCCGCAGTGACCAGGCACACAGAGACAGGACATCTAGACACCTAGTAATGGGAGCCTGTGTATTGAGTACAAGATGTCTCCAACTAAAGGCCTTGAGACCATTTTTGGAATAGGAACACAAGATAATTAGATGTTAAAGACGGAATTGATCTTAAGGCTTGGAAAATGGCATAAAGTTCTGGAGTAAAAAAGCTACAGGTTAAAGACGGAATTGTTCTTAAGGCTTGGAAAATGGCATAAAGTTTTGGAGTAAAAAAGCTACAGGCTGAGGGCAATCCGTAGGAGTAGGTTTGTCCTTCCGTATAAAATGCACATCCTATCTATCCCATTGTCTAGTTAACAACCTTCTGTGAATATAGTCACAGTATGTTGGTGAGTTAGTTATATCTGCAAAAACTCCTGGCGATAAATATCGTCAGAAGTATGGTATTTTAGGTACCTGGACAATGACACGGATTCAAAATTTGGCATTCGTAATGTCAATGGAAGGATGTAGCACAATGTTAGTTCGAATATAGACGGATGTTCTAAATTTAGGTTACTAAAAAGGCGCAGCGTTTTTATTCCAAAGGAAGCAGCCAAACGTTGACGCGCATCGTAACGATAATCGAGGTAATTATTAAAAACTGCTTTGAATGTCGAATGTTTAGGTTTGCTTCGAAGATCAGTGTAATACGAAATTTGAAGCATTAACGTCGCATTGAAAGAAAAGGTTCCCCAGCTGCAACGAGCAGGCTGGAGATTGGGTTTGATCTAAAAGCACCAGTACCAAGTCTAAGGCCAGAGTGATGTATTGAATCAAGAAGTTTCAGAACCGTAGACCTATCAGATGAAATGGCTATCCCGATCTTACGACGGCGCGATAGAAACGGAGAATACAGGTTCTGTCTGCTGCCCAATTAGTACCATTAAGAACTCTTTTAACATATCCAATATCTTACTGCACAGGGTTTTAAAATCACGCACATGTGGATTCCATGAAATAAAATACCCAAAAAACTAACATTATTCGCGGTATGAAGCCGCATTTCATCAAGATAAAGAATAGGTTCCTGGTTTTGCCTGCGACGACTAAATTCTATACTTTGGGTCTTCGAAGCTGAAAACGTGAAACCCATAGAATTAATCCATTCTTGCAATTTATGGATGACTAATTGCAGGGACATCTCCGCTTTTGCCATACTTCTAACAGCCACATATATACAAAAATCGTCTGTATATACATATACGTTTGATGTGGCGCTGTTAATAGCAATGGTAGTGTCACACTCAGTTCTCCACCCTGTGGTTCACCATTCTCTAGTTCGTAGTGATTGGAATATGTGCCTCCTAGACGTACACAGAAAGCTTTATTATTTAAATATTGCTGTATAAAAGCTAAAATGTTACCTTGTATATCCCATGGTTTCAAAACGTTTAACATTCCTCTTTATCATATCGTTAGAAAGACTTTTGTTTCTAGATACCAGACAAGACTTCAGTTGACCATCTTCTCCAGTAGTTTGCATATGCAGCTGGTCAGAGAGAAGGCACTGTAACTACAGGGATTAGTTTTGTCCTTCCTCGTTTTAAAAGAGTAATTGTCGTCGCTTCTAACCATACATCGGGTAAATCGGGCTCATCCAATATACGGTTCTATATTCGAAGGAGAACTAGTTTTGCCGATGACGGTGGTAGATTTTTAATCATGGATTATACAATAACATCTGGGCCTGGATCTGAATCCTTCGTTGGCGAGAGAGCAGGCTCTGGTTCTTCAATAGAGAAATAGATATTAAAACAAGAATCTCTAGTTGCTTGGTGTAATCGGCCAAACCGGCAGGCCATTCTATACACGCTTCGAAGAACACCCAAAAAAAAACAAACCCTAAATCTACCTAAGTAAAACATCTAAAAACACTCAAAACCCACACACGCACACACACACCGACATACACACTAATTTAAATGTTTTACACACATTAAAGCAAAGTAAAAAATTAACACACTTATATATGAAATATACAAACACTGTGCAACAGATAAAAAAAACCTATTAAATGATCACACACACTTTGAAGCAAAAAGCATTTTCTATTATATGACACAGAGCCAAAACAACCACCCCATTCCACAGTCATAAATCCATTCCCGTTATGGCCTCTACACCTAACCGATGCCGCCAGTAGAGGGTAAGCTTTGTAAAAGGAACGAATGTTTTGAAACGCGTCAGCAAGTAAGCAATTACGTATTCACTTAGTTAAGTAATTTTAAAATTAGAAGAATCTATAGATAATTAAACGGTGAAAGGTAAGGCTTCCTGTTTACGCTTGTACACCTGGAAAGCGTCCTTGAATGTAAAAGATGAAGAATATTTTGAGAACGGCAATGCCAGCACATTGCCAATATCCTCCACAGTCCGTGGTCATAACTCCATCCGGATTCCTTAATGAAAGTAATGGCATCGGAATGGAAGAGCCACCGTTGGATCGTAATTTCTTCCATACTGTAGATGGAGCTGTAGTTCGTGTAATTGTGCCAATGTACTGCTACCATGATTCTCGTTCAAATGATTACATTGAATAATTATTCTCCATGCTTTCGCATGGAAGAGTTTATGTTATTCGAGGTTTTCACTTGTTGGATGTCTTTGGAACTTGTTCAAAGCTTTCCTTCGTAGACGAAAGATTTCAGTGCACTCGTCATTCCATCACGGAACAGGTGGTCGTTGTGGTTTGATTGATGTTTTCGGAATTTTATTTCCTGCGGAATTAAAACGTTTTTGTAAATGAATTGACAATGTCATCAATGGGAGCCTGGTCATCCACGTTCAGTGATTCTAGATCTTGTGAAAATGGTTACCAGTGGTCTTTTTTTAGGATCCAACGGGGTTGTCGAACACAACAGGGTGAAGAGTCACACAAAGAGATCTCAATAGGAATGTGATCGCTACTGTGACGATCAGGCAATGCTGACCATGTTAGTCTAGTAGCCAAAGCAGGCCTACACAATGGCAAGTCAACAGCTGTCCATCCGCCTGTTGACGCTGCTAAATGTGTTGGAGAACCGTCATTTATAGGCAGGTATAAATCCAGTTCCGATCTTATTCTGTCAATCAGATAACCTCGTGGTTTGCATTTCATTGAACACCATGAAACGTGGGGGACATGGAAATTGCCCATTAATACCAGGGACGGTAACTGGTTTATAAGGTCTACAAGTTCTCTATGTTGCAGATTGTCACTTGGTGAAAAGTAGACGCAACAGAGAGTGGGTATGTACGCAACAGCTATTTTAATTGCTACCGCTTGTAAGGAATTAAGTGGATTAAGCTAAGAGCTGATACTTAAATTAGGTGAAAATAAGATTTCATACAACAATTTTTAATTTGATTAGGTTCGTTTGTATATCAGCTGTTTTTAACACATGAGTTATATTACTTTATTTACTGTACAATATTCATTTTAATGCTATTGAATTGTAAACGTCTTCAATTTATATGTTAATAAATAGATTAATTTATAAAATACATCTTACTAATTATTATAAAATAATAAGTATGAATTCTATTTTTTTATGTTAACGTATTATTTGAAAGTAATAGATGTAGAATTAGACTAAATTGTTTTTTTTTTGAAAATCATAAAAATAGGCTATTATTACGCTTAAGTTGTAGAAAAGGTTATTTTAATTTATTTAGTAACTATGATTTCATATAAATTGGGAGGTCCCTATAGTGGTTTTTCAGTAACCATAAGTACATTGTTTGATATGATCTAAAGCAAATTAAATACTGCAGTATATTACAAAAATACATTGAGCTTCAGCAATATTTTTTTTTACTTTCAATTTCTGTTCGAATTGAATATTTTTACGTATAACAGGACGTGTATCGAGTAAGCTATTATCTTCAGAAATACTAAATTAGGTTCAGCTAAAGTTGCCATGTCATTCATTGACTGCCAAGCCAAACTCATAGAGCTGGAATTTATTTGGGAAATGGGTGCTTCTCAGATGGATAACCTTATGTTGCTCGTTTTAGAGTAAGCCCTACTAGTACTTTAGTCATTCCTTTACTGTTATGGAATCGACCACTCTGACACCACCAAGCTGTTTCAGCAGTTTGGATCGAAGACTTATGCAGACCTATAGAAGGCAAAATCTCTTATATCCTGGGCTGAGAAGGCGATGATACTTGTGATGATACTAGCTACAGGTACGCCTCAGAGCCCAAGTAATAAGCCTTAACCTAGCTACAGAACTAAATCATGCACAGCGGCGACTATAAAGCATTAAATACTTACAGTTTTGAGAACCAATTCTTAATGATTTAAGTTCCACAGTTTGAATATAAATTTTAACAATATTTGCTTAGGAACGTTGTAACAATTGGTTCTGCATTGTTGCTTACATGAAAACAATTTTCAGTTAGGAAAATAATAACAAACACAAAATTATTTATAAATGACTTTTACAAATTTCAGGCCTGCATAAAACAGTTTACTTCAATATTCTTTTATTATCGTTTTATGAGTAAAATGAAACATTATATTTTTAAAATCAAGATTGTGATTTCTTGTAGCATTTTTTCAGGTTTAAACAGAAAATTCACAAACACACACTTAATAATGCATACACCAAAAGCACACACACACACACACACAGGCACACAAAAAATAGACACACACACACACACACACAAACACAACCACACAACACACACACACACAAATAGACAAACACACACACACACACATACTGGTCTAATTGGGACTTGATGTATTTGCATAGTACATCCAAGTTGACTCTTTCCAATCTAATTCTGGATATATACATTTCTTTAAAATATTTGAAAACTTGATCTTAACGATTTTTTTTAAAAATGCCCCAGCTCATTGGATTACTTAGGATAAACCCCAATATACAAATTTTGGGGAACATCCCTAAAGAAGCTTTAGATATTTAAAGACTCTCGAAAACTTCATAATGATTTACAGAAGATTTTACCCTAGCCCATTCGATTGCTAAGGTTAAAAATCCCCTATATATTAACCTTGGTGTCAATTCTTGAGTGTTTTTCGAAAAACAAATTACAATTTCATGTATACAATTTTTGAGAATCTTGTGATAACGATTTTGCAGAAAAAAGTCACTCACTCCATTGAATTCCTGACATTAGCTACCCCGTATGTACCAAATTTAGAGTACCAAATCCCTAGAGTATTTTTCGTTGTTTAACAATTTTGAAAACTTGATGACGAATTTTCAGAAAATTCTAACTTAGTCCATTGACTGTTGATGTTAGAAATCCTCATATGTAACAATTTTAGTAAAATTCCTTAGAGTAGTTTCCGAGAAAAAAATTACAAATACGTACATAAATTTTTTGAAAACTAATAATAACGTTTTTATTCCTAAGGGTTAAAACCCCCTTTATACCAATCTTGGTGAAAATCTATAAAGGGGTTTCCAAGAAAATGTTTACAAATATATATATATATATATATATATATATATATATATATATATATATATGTGTGTGTGTGTGTGTGTGTGTGTGTATAAAATATCTGCTATATATATATATATATATATATATATATATATATATATATATATATATATAATATATATATATATATATATATATATATATATA